>JAODIE010006080.1:0-197584 GCA_027575565.1 Diploeciton nevermanni
AATTGGACTTTTGTCCTGTGAATCCAATTTTTAGTTCCAGGTTACTGAACAGCTGTTGGTATCAGAGAAGACAGAAAGCACTTTGAATTTACCAAATTGGATGATAGATTTAAAGAAATTTCTAATTATCCAATATAATTATTTTAGCATGAAATCATTAGAATTAGAAGAGAATTACAGTTAAGAAACAGAAATTATTCAATTCTCCATGCATTAGTAAGATTAGTGCATAAGGATGCTGTAGATGCTACAACAGAAATTATAGAAAGGGAATGAAAACTAAAGAAAGCAGAGGATGGATACCAAGATGAAGATACTTCGGAAGAAATTCCCATTGTTTGCTGGTATCAATATTCACTATCAATTTATAAATATCCTTACCATTCCTACATCTAATGGTAACTAAACGGTATTGTTATTCGAGCTGTTTACTAATACGACCTATTCAACCTTTCTAAAAAAGAGAAGGTTCCACCAATTAAGCTTTTCAATTGCTCCATTTAATCTATGAATTAGGTAGGACATTAGGGTAAAATTTGGTATAATTGGCATTCAATATTAGTTTTTGTATATAATAAACGGAATAGAAAACATATTAATAAGATAGAGTATTGCAAAAGTCCTTGCAAGTTCGCTTTATCATGCAACAATCATACCAACTGTAAAATCAACAAAATTTCTCTTGTAAACTAAATACCTTGCTTCACAAGCATTTAGTTACTCTAATCTGTTTGGAATTAAATCATTCTATAAAAACCACAAGAGTAATAATTATGTATGATTCAGATAAGCTCATCAACAGTAAATCAGACAAACGCGTCGATAATGTAATTGTGGGAGAAGCTAGCAGCAGGAAGAACACGCAATACAAGAATGCGCTCAAGCATGTATTGTCTGAACACAATGTGGATCCGACCTTGTTTCCACAACTTCTAGAATTGGTATAATACTATTACTAAATTGAACAGCTCAAAAAATGATCGAATTGATTTGACTATTTAAAATATTGCATTGTTGAATTGAATATGATAATAACTCCGTCTTGTTTCGTAGTTAAGGGCTCTTCCCTTAATATCGGTATAAAGGAAAGCAGCCTGAATATTCCCAGCACGCGTTGAGATGGCTGCAGTCGCAGATTGAGGTTGATAAAATTAAATGAAGATAACCTCAATAAATATTTCATTGTGTCTGATCGTAAATAACGAATAGTTTGGCTGACACGGTCATTACATTATATAAGAATTTTAGGCGTTTCGATTGATTCTAAGAATGAAATAGTACTATCCTGAACTAATTAATCAATAATAAAGATAAATGCAGAATATAAATTACTAGACAGTAAACACAAATTTCTTGACATTTTTCCATTCTATTATTATTTACCGTTTACAATCATCAGCAACAAGTGAGTTTAATAACTAACATTTGAGCTAATAACTTGAAATCAAAGTTACCGAAGATATTTTCTAGTTGAAAAAATCGCCATACCACTGGAAAACAAAAGATTTGTAAATTCTAATCTAGCGTAGCAAGTAACACAAACGATTTCCAGAATATAAAATGTAAGTGAAACAAAAGATCTTCGCTTATCAATATCATCCAGGATTTCAACTTGTTCCTGCCAGTAACTATTTAAGGCGCAAACAAGTCATAAAATTTCGATTGAAAAATGAGCAAGGAGGGCGAAAACGATGGCATCATAGGCGAGGAACTGTGTCAAGGAACGAAGGGAGAATCTATTATGCCCGACGAAGAGAAAGAAATTTCTCCTAATAATTATAATGACGAACAAGAATCGAATACCATGCAAAGCATTATGGAGTATGCTAAACGACTACTTGCCGAAAAAGCAGTTGATCCAGCACTAGTGCCTTTGGTATTAGAACTTGTTCAATTTTACTGGACTGGGAGAGTGAGCTGCTAAATTATAAATTGATGTGTAATGCTATAAATATTGTATTTCAAGCGATGCGCTAAATAAATACAACGATATTATAGATTTTTCAATTATTTAGAGGTTCCAATTGAATCCACAGGATCCAGCAAAACCTGAATTTTATCTGTTCTGATTAAAAAATTCTGAACTAATTCTATTTGAAATAATATTGACAGTTACCTTATCCTATTAGCAATTTCTATATTTAAACGATGAGAATATAAATGGCACAATATACTAGAGAATTTACGAGACTCGATTTTCTAAACGTAAACCACTGAGAGGACAATTTGACGCTTAAAACTTTTCATCAATCAATTCCCATCCATGAAGAGAATAAACATGATTTGTGTGGAGAAACGAGATTTGCGAAATGTCAGGCTTGGTATCATGAACAATGAATTTAGGGAGGAAGGTGAAAATATAGAGCCCAATGCGATTTCGCGGACAAAAAAAATACAATGCTCAAGTTATTATTGGATAAAAAAGTTATTTTTAGTGGAGCACTATTTGTAATGTTAAGTCCACTTCTTATCATGTCGGTTCTACGTCTGTTTGAACAACTTTAATATAATTTCACTTAACACAAACTATCGATTTCACAGAAGAAAAAAATTTAATGTTTTCAGAAATAGCCACGTAGGATCAGATCGTAGGATCTTATTTATCGATAACCATCTTGATTGCTATGCAGCTGTTTAAAGATTATCACAAAAGTAATTGTTTGTAATAATCATCGGTATTTATTAAAGTATAATTTAAGAAAGTCGACAATTTAATTAATATTTCTTTGACGACATTTAATTATTTTGTTGAAACGAAACTATAAATAATTGTAGTAATTCTTTTCATGCCCTGTCAATAATAACCTACAGAAATTTAATTTATATATTCCCGAACATACTGTAGACTTTGTAATACTATTACTTTACCAATTATTCCAACAAATGCGTTCTCGCAGTATTTTCCAGAAAAGAAAGATGCACATCCAACTATGAATAATGAATAACATTTTCGGTACTAATTACACTGCCCGACAGCAGAAAACTCAAATTTAAGATGATAATTTTGAGGTTGAATTAAACATCAACCGAGGCAATTTGGAAGAAATAGATTAATTTATTATATAGATATTTATAAATTGGACTGTAGGATTTATGAGAAAATTTTGCCCAATATACGTGAAAATCATCAAACAAAGCCGAATTATAGAAAAATTATCGAAACTATCGAAATTCTATTATTTGGCTATCTGTAGAGACATGCAAATTGATATAAATTAATCCTGCAAATAATTCGCAATGATAATGTATGAACAGAAATACTGAGCTAGGAATTTTAACAACATTAAGAAACTACCAAACTTGAAATAGTACAATAGTAACGGGTTCAATTATACCAATAGAACTAAAACCATGAAAGTTGTGGATCGACGTGATGGACGGATCCACAACTTTCATGGTTTTATGTGCATGTTTTATCACATGAATCACATATCAAAAGTTTTCTTTTTAATGTAGCGGCAGAAAGCAGCATAGAGTAGAATGTCTAATATTGTTAATAAAACGGTGTTATTCTAATAAGAATGAATCTATTTTGTGTACTACTAATTCAGTGATAATACTGAAATCATCCTGAAACATTGCAGGCAAAGACGTAATAAATTCTAGCACTTTCCTTAAATCCGTTTAACCAATTGATTTTTGACTACGTAAAATATTTCATTGTTCAATTAAACGGAATAAATAAATGTTCTCCAGTTTATACAGTTTCTGATGTTGTATTGAAGTTCCAATTGGACTTCAGCTCTCTCCTTGATGTCAGGATGGTGGAAACCAGTCTGAAGAATGCACAGTATTCCTGCTTTCTGAGTATGAATATCTGTAAGATATCTGTAGTCTCAGATTGAAAGCTTAATTTAATGCTATTCTCAATAAACAATATTCATGGAGTAAATTGAGTAGTTTGACATATCGATCAATGAGTTTCAAAAAATTTTCAACTCAACAGGGAAGTTGTGAGTGGGAAAGTATGAAAGAAATGCCTACTTAAACTAAATGTATACACAGTGTATACGTTTTTCTGGTCAGGTTCGAGCAATGAAAGCCTAATATCGAAAAATATAATTTTCATTAACTTGAAGGAAAAGTGAGCTCTTATCCATTGTGCTGACTGAAAACTGGAATTTGTGCCCTTGCTTGGTTTATTAATCACAGCGCGTTGGTGGTTAAAAAACCACTGTGATTGCACAAATATAACTAAATGAAGAGATACATTTAGTTGAATGAAAAAGACAAGAAAATTATGTTCAAAACTTTGATTCTATCAATAATATATATTTATCTCCACGTCAACGAATTGTAAAAACAGAGGTTCATATCCGACCAACCCACGAGACCTAAACTGACAACAAGCTTTCCGTAATAAACCTCGGAAGGGTCAGCGCCTGATGTCAAATTCATGCGCCACACACCCGAACCAATTTAAACTTTCCTTCTTTTCCTTATTTCATTACCATCACGATTGTAATTACCGCACTTCTGCTTAGACTCCTTCAATTACGTTGAATGTTTAGCTCGTGCTCAGCGACGCACCTAATCAACTCTCTTCTTCCAGCCGCCGCCGTCGCCACCACCGACACTCGGGACCTTCTCGATTTGCCCCGCAACTACTTGCGTCTCATTTCAACTCCTCGAACCTTTTAACTTATTTAACTGACAATTAAGCACTAGTATTACTTTACAAAAAAAGGTTCATGTTCTGCCTCCAGAGAATTCACTTCTTTACGCCAAATTATTGAAATTGATAAAAAAAAAATAACTGTCAACATTACGTAAAAGTTCGCTTTTCGAACCTGGAAAATAATCGACGTGTACTGTGGAAACCGCAGAGGCGGTGAAACAACTCCGAACAACACAGAATAAAGACAGTGTATGCATGCCACCAGTGTGAAAGCAAATATACATGTTATTCCGTTCTCATGTTGGCACATGTCCGGGCCTTGTTCTTTCTTGTGGACTATGTTCTCTATTCTAAACGCACCGCCCCCCTGCCGCTAGGGCAATATATATGTATGGTAGCAAGCAATCGCCTGCCGCGACCTCGCGTGCGATCCCACATGACATTCGCGACGCGACGCGACGGCCGCGAGCTTATATCGTCTGCACATGCCGCCGCCGCCGCCGCCGCCGCCGCCGCCGTCGTACGCTTGCAGACAGCGAACGATACCAGTTAGTGCTGCACAGAACGGAGCATCTAATGTCTGGAAAGGATAAGTGCGCCTTTGGGAAATTCCGCTCAAACAATACCTGTCTGAACGCGCTTTCGTCGCTTTCTTTTCTAACGTCGTGGCGTTTCAAACAAAACCACTGATAGCAGTCGCTAAGTAACTGATACCAATAGGATTTTACCGAATTTTAAATAATGTCATCAGATAGTAGAGATATGAATTATTTAACATTCCTGACCACACATAGTTCATATGTATCTTTGATAATTCTGATATAGAAATTATAAAATTAGAATCAATTTGTATGTACGGAATGAAATAGCTGCCATTAAAAACTGCGAGACGTAGAAAAAGTTTATACGTTAATCAAATTTTCAATTCTACACCTTAGGCATGTTAAATGCTTTAAACTTTTCACATCCTCAATCTGTTTTTGCTTTATGCTTATGTTGTTCGCCAACTTGTTTTTATGTTGCATGCGCGGAAAAACACGGAGTCGGGCAAAAACCAGCGAGTTCTTTATTAAAGAAACTCGAGTGCTGTTTTCATAATTTTTATGAAACAAAAGAAAACCGGTTTGAGTTTATCGCGCACTATGTACCCAGCGCCCAGCTACACGCTGTTACGAGCTGCACTACATCCCTTCGGCGCCAGAATCGCGTCGGTATTCCTTCAGGATGAACCTTGAATAATTTCGAGTTTTACGTTTATTAAAATATTAAAAACTATTTTGCCTAGCGTTGTATTAGATTCCTCCCGCAGCGGCGCACACCGCATAAACCTGCAACGCTCTTCACATATATAAGTTTCATTGCCGCTGAAGGATGCAGCAAAAAACGCTACATTTGTGAATATCTTATACAACAAGATCAAATTATTTGACCAGAATTATCGATGATTCGTTGACAATGTGGGCAAATGTCGCTTCATTCGACACGTGCGAAAATTGCACCCCATAACTCCTGATTTATGCCAGCCACTTTGAGCCCACCTGATATTTATGCAACCATTTTCCGTGACGTTAATTAAACATGGTCGAACAATGCGAGCGCGCATGGTCTATCAATAGCCAATGCTACCACTATCCAAACTGCGACAATAATGCAACGACACAACAATCATGGTTATTATCTAATCGGATTTATTATACCTCGCATGTGCAAACAAGGAAGGAACTACTAAAATAATAATAAATATTTCGACGGCGTGACAATGGTTGAAGAGAACATAATAATAGCAAATTCTTCGAGAAAATAGGCCCGGTAAGCAAGAAGCATAACCGCATAAACAGTGATAAATGAAAATAATATCAAAGCCCGCAAGGCGGCAGGTGACAGTTGTACAGAGGAAGACGAACGAGAGACGTCTAAATTGCGGAAAAATGGAGAACCGCGTGAGGCTTTCCTACGCGGATGAGAAACGACGAAATCCCTTGAATCCAGCCAGGATACTAAATACACCGTAGCACAACACTTGCCATACCTTTCAGGCCCTGAGGAAGTGCTTCGAATAGTTTGCGGATGACATGTCACCAGAAATATGAACTTGGCTGACAAATTATCTACGAAAGTGTGGAGAAATAAAGTTCTTGATGGGAAAACTAGGTGATCAAGAGACTCTATAGTGAGTTGGTCATAAATGAAAAAAATCACTTTCTAGGATTGATTTGCGAATAATAAGATAAGAATAATTGACATTTTTTTAAAATATATTGCTTCTATTTCACCATAGTAGATGGCATTTACAGTCGTAATATAGAAATAATTTGACAGCTGTATTAATTCTTCATGTTATCAAACAAATTAAGGTTAGACCACCTCATATCAGTTAACAAGATTCAGCAGATTCAACTCGAATTATCTACTGTACCATTTGTACCATGAAAATGCGCCAGCCAATCAAATCATCCTAATTTCTTATTCTGTTTCCATAATCCAGGTACCCATGAAACATACACTATAGTTCATTTACTGTATTCATAGTGCTATTCATAGTGCCAACACCGATTTATCTAAGATATCAAAGGTAAGATGACCACACTATCAATACTTATCAATAGCATTATTTTTACGTGCAAAAAATTCTCAGCTCAATTACTAACAAATATTTCGACTCTAATTCGTTTAGTGCAACAAGTATGGGACGCCCCAACAGAAACAAATTTGATGTGCGTCAGTTTAATAACGCTAGGACTCGAATTAATCCACCTGAATATCTTGACTTAGCGCTGCAACTGCGTGATCGTGCATCCCAAATATTCTCCAACTATGGAATAGATCCAGAACTGATTCCCCTGCTCTTAGACGTAGTGGAGAGATATTGGAGGGTGTTACTAGAGCATATAAATGACAATGATGAATTCTAATGAGTGTTCGGAACATTTTGGATTTGCGATGAACCACCTTGAATAAAATGAGATAGTTTCGCATCTTGAGCATCTTTTGCATTATTCTGTTCACCCAATTGGACTGGTGTCATGTATGTTCTGTTTCAGAAAAATTGAAATGAATAAAACCATTAATAAAATACATTAACTAATCAAGTCACTCAAAAACGCAGAAATCTTTTGTTTTATAAGAATTGAGTTCTTTTACTATGTGTATTCGTAGTGACAACTTATTCAAGAGATTTAATTTGGTGAATCCGAAAAGAGGAAGCAGGATGACCAATCACAAACGAGTTTGAGTAGAAATTCGGGCGGCGCTGCGACATCAAATTATTTTTTAACGAAACAAATATTAGAGCATTGTTCCTAATCTTATTGTTATTTTTTATTTTTGAAGCGTACTGCAATCATGCCGGTTACCCACACCGTACTTGACCTCCTCTACTTCATTATACTGCATCAACAACCAAGGTTATTAGCAGTTATTGGGAGAGTATATAATATATTGAATATACCTCCAGCAGGATTTGAACCGGTGCCCCTTAGAATATGCACATCGGTGTCACTGCTACACTCAGACGGCTTACCGACTGTGCTCCGGCACGCGGGGCTCCTAATCTTATTATTTCTATGATTAGAAGCCTTAATTCAAGATAATTGTCTTAAAAAGGAAGACTCAAAAAAAAAAAAGTATCTCGAATATTTTTTAGGTGCATAGATGAGGAAAATTACATCCGACAGAAGCAGAAATCCACGCCACAATGAATGAACCCAAAGCCAATAACATCTGCAATCCTTGGATTACGTTAAGCCAACGTCGCTTGGTGCTCATCAAAACCTGAAATATAGGATGCTGCAATTGGGATTGTCAGATATCTTGATACATCCATAAAAAGGAAACCAAAAGAAAGAAATGGAAAGATAAATAATATAACTGTAAGTGTAGATTATTATCAAACTAGTAGAATTTAAAGTGCTGAAACGTCTATAAAAAGATTTATTTAAGGCAAGAAACGTTACTATCTGAACTAACTTGACAAGGACTATTACAGATTCTGCTGTTAGAGAGGAAAATGATACAGAATAATAGAATGATTTCTAACAAGTAACACATGTTAACAGCGGGAAGCATTTGAGCGGAAATATTAAGAGAGTCTCCCAAATAACATAAAAATTCAAAGACATCTTTTTGAATAGTGATATATTCAGCGATGTGCAATGGAAATCATTTTTTCAATTACCTTCCCCATTTATTTAAACAGCATCTACGTATTTCCATGCTTACTTCGCGCATTAATACATAAATCACTGCACGTCCCGCATTAACAAGATGCACACCAATTAATTTTTAGTTGTTCTTCGCGTCGCTGGAAGGCTTACGTAATAATTTATGCATCAGCGCTCGCATGCATTGCGCATAGAAAGTAAGCGCGAGCGCCCGCAAAGAACGCGAGTTAAACGAGTTGAGCGCAATAAATTCACATAAGTGAAGGTGCATTACAACCATTTGTAACCACAACAACAAAGTAATTGAAGATAAATTGTAGCAGCAGGTACATGCTAGACATGCTGACATGTTAAATCATCAGCACATCCTGGCTAGATCGCAATTTCAATAGACAATTGGTCAGTGAATACATTTTGGATTACTTTCGATTTGAGGTGAAAATTTTGGAGTTCAATTGAACATCAACCGAGGCAATGAGGAAAAACTGATTACACCAGGAGTCGGCAACCTGCGCGCCGTACACGTCCCCAACAATCCTACAGAAGAGGATATTAAACCCAAACAAAATTCAATGTCCACCGTCCGAAAAGGGTTGCCAACCCCTAGGACCTATCAATATTTTAATACGTGGCCATCTGCAAAAATGCAATCAATTCAAAGTTTCGTCTCCATCCTATCAGTTTATAAGATTCGCAAGAATAATGCATGAACATTAAGGAACTACCAAAGTCATCAAGAGTTTTACAGGTATACCAATTATACCAATCATAATTTCAGCTGAATCATATATCAAAAGAAGTAATTCATCATGCAAGTAATTCAAAGTGCAACAGATATTTCTGAAATTCAAGAAAAGAGACGGATGACATCATAGAGTGATATATCTCATCTTCCAAATTTTCAATAAATATTTTTAATAAACGGTGGTTTATGCAAGTAGGCAGGTAAAGATTTCTAGTAATTTTACAATAAAACAAATGATTACAAATTTAACATTCAGAACAAAGAAAAAAGTATTTATATAAATGAATAACAATATAATAAAAACAAATGCAATTTGTATATGACAGTATTTGATTTGCACGATCTGTAACACATTAATCCCCAGAATTAGCTGACCTAACCACATTTATTCTCATTATTCTCCAAGTGTAATCGCCTGCAAGGAGAATTTACAACTTACCAAATATCAATAAAGAAATAAACATGGTTTGCGTGAATTATCGCGATGTGCGTGGTATCATGTACGACATTCTAGCCGAGGAATTGATACCGATGAATGAAGGTTTGGATCAGATTAATATAGATATTGCAACTGCAGGTTTAGAAGAAGAAAATACAGAATACGCTTGGGAAAATGAAGACTTTACTGAATCAGACATTTCATCATCAGATTTACTAGAAGAGGATAATGCGGAACAAGCTGAACAACCACAACCTGAAAACAGCGACGAAGAGGAAGTGGAATGCGTTCTGGAGAACGAAGATTTAGATTTCACTGAATCAGACATTTCTTCATCAGATTTATTGGAAGAGGATAATGCGGAACAAGCTGAACAACCACAACCTGAAAACAACGACGAAGAGGAAGTGGAATGCGCTCAGGAGAATGAAGATTTAGATTTCACTGATTCAGATATTTCCTCATCAGATTTATTAGAAGAGGATAATGCGGAACAAGCTGAACAACCACAACCTGAAAAGAGCGAAGAGGAACAAGTGGAATACACGCCGGAAGTATTTCCAGCACATGGCTTGCATTTGCTTGCTAGTGATGAGTTTCCAGGACAAGAATATATTTTTATCAAAATTCTTTTGTGGAGCGAGGTGCAAGCATGTTTGGAGGCTTCTACTGCAAATAACATAACAGATGCAACGGAGGAAACCGAAAATGCAAAACATGTATGAAATAATTTTTTGAATTCTTTAATAGGCCGGAACGCAATTAAAAGATTAATTAAAAGTTACCATTGTGCCAACCTCTACTTCTAATGATAACTGCGTTTCTCCTGGCTAATGCATCAAATGATCTTTCTTGATCTGCAATATCTGCAATAATTCACTTCTCAAGTATTATTTTTTGATCTAGTCCTTCAAGAATTTTGAAATATGCTCTACGACACCATATCATGTTTATTAAAATACTTGTATTTTATTAACATAGTCAATTAAATCAACTAAACTTCCTGGTTCGTGTATATAAGATAATGTCAATTGATATAGCACTAGTGTCCTATGCAAATCTAATTAAAATGGTTGCGTCTCGTAAACGTATACTTGCAAAACATGTCAATTTTAAGGTTAGTATATAGAATGCTAAGATTTATTTTCTGTATTATCTCGTTAATATGAACTGCTTATGACCAGCAAGTAATTTTGACAATTAACATTTAAGCCAACAATCTCAATCCAAAGCAACCGAAGACATTTTCTTATTGAAAAATCGCCATACCACTGGAAAACAAAAGATTTGTAAATTCTAATCTCGATATCCATGATATCAAGAAGCGAGTTGACAGCGTAGCAAATAACACAAACGAGGATTCTTTTGTTCGAAACATTCGCAATTCACAACATCGTGATTTCCAGAATATAAAATGTAAGTGAAACAAAAGATCTTCGCTTATCAATATCATCCAGGATTTTAACTTGTTCCTGCCAGTAACTACTTAAGGCGCAAACAAGTCATAAAATTTCGATTGAACAATGAGCAAGGAGGGCGAAAACGATGGCATCATAGGCGAGGAACTGTGTCAAGGAACGAAGGGAGAATCTATTATGCCCGACGAAGAGAAAGAAATTTCTCCTAATAATTATAATGACGAACAAGAATCGAATACCATGCAAAGCATTATGGAGTATGCTAAACGACTACTTGCCGAAAAAGCAGTTGATCCAGCACTAGTGCCTTTGGTATTAGAACTTGTTCAATTTTACTGGACTGGGAGAGTGAGCTGCTAAATTATAAATTGATGTGTAATGCTATAAATATTGTATTTCAAACGATGCGCTAAATGAATTACACGATTCAATTGCATTTTGATCCTGTGAGTCCTATTTGTAATTTCAGGCTAGTGAAAAACAGTAATTGCAACAGAATCCAGCAGAGCTTGTATTTTATCTGTTCAGATTAAAAAAATTCTGAACTAACTCTGTTCGAAATACTAATGTAATGAAAATTATATATGGAACTGCCAAATTTAACTCATTCTATTCCAGTTCATGGACACATTTTCAGCCACAGACAAGAAGGAAGATCGGATGTTTCACCCTGTTTAGCTTGGGGATATTTCTAATTGTAACTTTCGCTTACAAAGAGCTGAACAAAAGATCTTAATACAAGCTGTGAATTGTCTAAATTACTATAGTATTGGTTCATTACAAGCAAATCACAAAAGAAACAATTTAATGTCTTCAGGAACAGACACGTAGGATGATTTATTTGTCGATAATTTAAGAAAGTCGACAATTTAATTGACGTTCATTTGAGTACAAATTTATTAATTGAATGGTTGAAGCGATCAGTATAAAATTGTTTCTATGAAGAAAAAAATATTTTAAAATTCAATTTAATTAAGTCCTCCTCGGCGCTATGTTTGATTTGCAAAACATACTGCAGACTTTGTAACATTATTACTTTACCAGTTATTCCAGCCAATGCTTTCTCTCAACATTTTCCAGGAGAAGAATGGAGCGCACGCAACAACTTCGGTAATGATTGCTCAGTCAGAGTGTGCCGCGATGGGACATCATGATAGCATACGAATATGAGTTATTTTGCGAGAAATTTCACTCCCCATCAACCACTCCAAGATCCGTTTCAAGGACAATGATGTAGTATGAATGTGCCGCATCCATTAGTAAAATTACGATGAGCAGGTCGTGCTGCGCGTTTGACTTGGTAATGGGCAAGTCTTGCGTAGCTCTCAGGTGAGTGGTGGTGGTCAGTTATTATGGGCCGAACACGAGCATAAACAAATTCGTAAATGTAATTTCAGGGCGTCGGGGCTTTGATGCGCGAGAGACGGCATGTTCGGGGTGAAACACCCTGTGCATAGAAAGCCACAGCGCGCAAACATTGCTTCCTGCGAGGCTGTTGAAGTTAGGGAGGCGGTCCTCGCGTCGGGAAGAAAGGCGCTTGTGGCGGCAGGGAGTAAATATTAATCGTAAGCAAATTCAATGGGAATACTTATGTTAGTTGGAACAAAAACCCAGGAATGTGTACCATGTTCAGCGAACTTCCGCTTAGTGATATTAATTCATTGATGAAGAAAGGATTTATGTAAATATCTCGAGCAGAGTACAAATGTTCCACGAGTGAGTTATAAACTAACTAAATACATATTTCCGGAAAGTTTACAAAGAAAATGTTAGAAAGAGGAAACTCATAAATTTTATACCAATTACATTGTTTTAACAACTTAATTTTTAATTTCATGCGCCAAGAAAACTTTTCGCATAGAACGAAAATTAACTGGATTTATTAATGGCGCTGAATAATAAATCCCCCGTCCTCCAATATCAAAATTTATTTTCATCAATTGAACTAATTCTTTTTAGGGAAGGTTCAACACTAACAATTTTGTTTTAACTTAATTTTCAATGCATCAAGAAAACGACACCTGTCAAGGAGAAAAATTAAACATTCATTTTCATTTCATTTCATTTCAGTTTCATTTCTCTGAATAATGAATCCTTCATCCATTGTTCCTTTGATGGCTTTCATCAAATTAATGAAAATCAAACAGAATAAAACCAAGGCTCGCAAGCGCGCCCACCACGCAAAGTAAAGCTCTAACAGATACGCTAAGTAATCCTCGAATTAGTCTGTCATTCAATTCGTACAAGTTGAATGTGGCAGTGTGTGTCTGTCGTATTATAATATTACAGTTGCGCCTAATTGCTGCCAGTGCGAACAAGACTGTAATCGGCTAACGCTGTTTGTCCTCTTTTAATACCTGGCCATTAGTAGCCGTAATGGGAAGATAGCAAACATTGCTTAGGACAATTTAAGATGATTTAAGATGTTTTTCAGCAGGCGCACTAAATTTCTAATTGCCTCATATTAATGATATAATTCTTTAAGAGTAAAATCAGAAGATTGTCATACTGATTTCATATTTCATGTCATAAAACGTTGTGTGAGGGCAGCACAATGCAGACGCATTTTATTCTAGAGCAAATGCAACTCGGTTGTTTTGATGTAAATGTAAACAACTCTTGCCTCAGGTAATACGCTGTTGACCTTGGTGCACTTGCAGCGGAAATTCAGAATGATGATCTTGTAATCCAATCCCAGCAAGGTTGATATGATAACAATCCACAAATAGTACAAGTCTGTCGTCTTGCAATAGGATGAACTCCTCTCCATTGAAGCGGATTTATCAATTTAAATCCACGATGTTTTTTTGTAGATATTGATTGCATTTATTAAACACATTTTCTGCTTGAATAATTTACTACTAAATTTTAATAGCATCACGCATAATTGAAATTTCTCATCATTTGATGCCACAAATAATCCATTCTCCTAAGCACAGTTCTAACCAATTAATTATATTACAATACTATACTTCAGTTAAGTAAACTCCAATAAAATTCTTACTCCTAACTAGCTAATCAATTTCTTACCGCTCTTACCGCTCGATGACCGCTTTACACCTTGAAATCGAATCTGCACTCGTAAAGTCCGCAAATGCCACAATCGCATTACATCTACGCTTTATCAATCACAAGGTATGCAGACGTAAGTGGCCATAAATGTATGTAGATATAAATTCGCCCTTCAATAACCATGAGAATTCCATGAAGAGTTTGACACCGCTTCCTGCCGTATGATTAAAGCAGGAAAATTACTGCTCCGTGACGGCATTGTTTGCAATAACAAGAAGTAATTGGCATGAATTAGAGAGTTTAATTCAGGCTCATTTCCAACTAGAAAAGTGACTTCATCGGTTGGGAAACCACGCACGGATGAGATTATCAGCCGAGATTAAATAATTTGGATATCGACGAGTATAGTATATGATCAGTCGAAAGGCAGAATTGGCGTAATTAATTATTAATCTTATACGCACAAATTAACAACAAAAAAACAATAATAGCCAATATAATAAAGCCGTGAAATAAATTATTGTTATTGTACCTATTTATCTCGTTTCTATTTAACTAATTTCCACCACAATATAGAGATAATAAACAGACATACGATGAAAAACTCTTCTTACGAATCCACGCGAATGTTGCCCGCCGTCTGCTACCGACTACAAACCGCAATTATTACAGCAATTTCGTTTCCACACGGCTGGCGGCTGCCACCACAGAGCATGGCGGCGGCATGCTGTTTATCGTCAGCGTGCCACCGCCGCACTGCTCGGAAGAGAGAGATATTAGCGTCTCTTTAAGACATATATTTACAAGACAGGATGGTATTAATTCATAATTCAGACAAATGATAATGCCTACATTGGTTCTCATAGGCGGAGGCGGCTAATCCATTCAAGTGCCGCTTGCAATCTGACTGTGTTGTTTGTTTGCTGACATAGCTGTTTGTTTAATTCACACGGGCACTTTGATCGACTTGAAGGTGATTCCAGTGCGCTATCACAATGTTGGATTATCATTTCATCCGATTGTTTTGTAAATAAAACTTTTGATTAACAAGATAACTGATGTTCATTAAATATTTGCTGTTGACTAGAAGAAGCAGGATAAAAATGAGTGTGATTTTATCACATGCTGATTTATCATTCAGCCGATGTGGCAATTAATACCACTTCCGGTAATCCTGCAATGCACTAAAGGAGAATGTAAAATTCATCTAATGCAAGGTTTCTAAATCACACTAAACATACTGGTCCTAAACCCCTTCCACCGATGAACCCTAAGAAAAGCACCCTCACATTTTTCCTTTCCTTTTTTCAATTTTTCCTCAACTATCGCCGAAATTCAAATTCGAAGGAAATTCCAGAAATACGCGCACGATTCAATACCCATTCTGTGTTCATTATCCAGCCCATTGAAGCTCGATCGGGATTTACGTTTATCTCGCCGGCGGCATGCGTGCGCCGCAGACACCTTTTGGCGGGGCGCTGATAATAGGGTTTCGTTTGCTCAGGATACGCGCGCGTTTGCGGTAGGCGACGAAAGGTGTAGTGCGGTAATGGAGGCGATATTAGTGTATGGACGTGAGCGGTATGGATTTCGGCCCCTCTGTTCTTGTCTAGCTCAAGGGCGCAAGTAATGAGTGATTGCGTAATGTAGCTATGGCTGCCGCCCACACCGAGGTGTATCCTAGTGCGAAACCGCAAGTAAGACGCCTCGCATGTTTTATTCATAAGCGGACCGGTGCGGATAGAAGGTGAAGGCGGCGCAAGACGGCCGGACGCGGCTAAAGATAGGTATAGTCCATGCGGCCTAACAAGGATTACCGAGCCGTGGTGTTATGAGCTTGCTACGATGCGAGACTTAGAATTTCCATGCTAGTGTACAATATGCGCATTAAAGTAGACGTGAAAAGTAGTTAAATTACGAATTTAAATGGTGGTAATTACTGTTTTTTTCATTTTTCTGCGCTGCACGTTATTTACTTAAAATTACCTACATATAATAACTTTAAATGGTTTCTACATAAAATTAAAGAAAACATGCATTACCTTCTGAAGGAACACGCAGGAACGTCATTGGAACCCCTACAACAAGAGAAATCCCCAGAAATAATAATCCCCAGACAAAGTGCAAGTAATCCTGTGATTATTAATTAAACTAATCTTCGTATTCACTGACAGATTTCAAATAATTCATTTGACATATAAACTCAGCACAAAAGCGCAAATTATCGAAGCGTATACAGGCGAGAGAAAAAGCATAGCTCAATGAGCAACATGCCCAGGAAGTATCCTTAGTTGTCTACGAGCTGGCTAATAATTAACCCAATAATAGTTGCGTTGTTTGGTGGCATAATACGTGTATATTTGCTCAGTTTACCTCGGGTATTAATTTAGTGTTTTATGTATAGCAAACTGTGTTGAAACATGATTACAACTAGTTGTCGCTATTGGAATTAGTGACCTATATTGTTGGCAAAAATACGAGAGAATTGTAATTGAATATTAGCTCGAATGGATTGGAAAGCTTATTTGAGAGAGTATTAACAGCATTTATCCAATGAAACTAAATAGTTTGACATGTCATTGTTTTTATAAATGAATTCAGATAATAAAGACACCACAAAACAATATTCAACGTATTATTTTCAGGAAAATAGAATCTAATTAAGCAACAGTTCCGTTGATTTAAATTTTCCGCCCAAAGATGTTGACAAAGCCAACATTGTAATTTATAGAAAATCTTCTCTAAAAAAACCTTCGGTGAATTATCAAAAGATATTAAAACTGCTCAAACTAAACCAATTTCCCAGCAGATCAATTGAGTACATTTAAACTCAAAATCGTTTACTGTAAGTTGCTCAATGCGTCAATTCAAAAAGCCCCGCGTATTCCCATAAGTAGGCATAACAGAGGATTCCAGAGCAATAACGAAGTGCTCATCCACTGGAAAATAGCGCTCCCCAAGGAGCCGCAGGCTCGCGGAGCAAACGCAAAATGAAATTATAACAACGACCTGCGAAGCGTTCGATGAAACGAAGCCCAAACGCCCTTACAGGTATAAGTCCAACACCGCCGCCATTGAAACTGATGCAATATTGCTTTCCGAACAATATCCGGCAAAACGCAGTAATTCATCCTGAATTGATTGAGTGCTAAATGATTCCGACAGCTTCGGCGCGCATCACCAAACATCATCCATTCATTTCGAGCAAATGAAAATACTCAAATTTGAAGTAGTTTTGTAGGTGAGTTTACGGCTTAAATGTGCCGAATTTTACAAGTAATTGAAGAATCATTAAATATTCTCCATATTGCAATATGCGCTTGCACTCCAAGGCCGGCAAGCGTGCAAATATTATCGTTACTGTCGTCGCTAGAATAACATTTCCGACTGGAGGAGTATTTTCAACTCCAATCTGCAATTTATCCTCACTGGTTGCGTAAAATACACTCATTCTACGAACGAATATTGTAATAAACTGTAATAAAACGAAAGTAGCTTAAGTACATTAATTCAGGTGCCCGCGATAATACTCAGCAATTTACCATTACCCTGGCGACAATTCAAAAACGCATTTCCACCCATAGTCGGGAGACTCATTAAATTTATGCAAGCTCCAAATTTGAATTCGCGATTCAGTGTAGGGCTAATGGACCACTGCTCCAGTGCCCTCGCCAGTCAGGTGTAGATGCGTAAATTAAAAGTCGATGTTTAGCGCGAGAGCCGCCGCCAATGACACTTAGCTGCCATAAATCCCCATCCGCACTCCCTGATTGCCTGGGTGCCGTGTGCGACGCGCCGCCACCATTTATCACCAGCAACCCCTTTTCTGGAGCATATTATTTTCGCAATTACTTCTCCACTCTTCGCCACCGATAGAATTTTCATGCATGAGTGGCTTGGCATGCCATATGGTATCACTTCCGATGGCCCCAGGCGCCTTGATGCACATTCGCGACACTCGCTTCGTGATTAAAGCAATTTGAGTAAATCTCCGACGGTGAATCGGTCCTTCAAAGACGAGGATGTATTGCTGTTGTGAGAACTTCAGAGACTCTTTAGTATTTCACGCAGAGAAATATATTTTGCCTTATAAGCTTATTAGGCATGTAGCAAAATGAGTAGATATTATTCTAGTGAAACCTTTGCTTCATTATTTCTAAATCATGATGTACATACCAAAAATTTGAAATTGAGGATCAACTGTGTGTTTTTCGAGCCTTCAGATACTATTTGAGTATCGTTGAGTGTGGTTACAAAGTGATTAATATTCATTGTGTACATATACGGTTTACAAATTAATATTAAGCGTTGTAGTTAAGTTTTATCTACATAATAAAACTTTGTCGTTCACGTTATAAAAATATAACCAAAATGAAATGGAAATTTTTCCAATAATGTAAAAGAGAATTTGCAAACATTGGAAAGTTCAGAAATTAATTATTGCAGGAGATAATCACCTTAGAACTTAAATTGGATTTGTAGATAAAGTACAGAAAGTATTTTGAAATAAAATTAGTTTAAACTAATTTTACACACTTTTCAACTAGTTATTTCTACACCTCCTTAAATATCTATAAATTCGAAACGTCCTGAACTGCTTCCTCGCAACAACCTCAAGACATTTATTATAAAATTTAGTGGATACATAAAAGAACGTGGCATAATCCTTGCTTGTGACGTTTATATGATGCGTTTCCCAACAATACGCGACAAAGAATGTTTTTATTAACCATAAATTACGTTGTTAATGTCTTAGCAGGATATGTCCGCGCGCAAGAAAGGGCACACTGTCCCTGCGCATGTTGCATTGCTCCTGCCGCCAGATCGACGCTGGTCCTTATTGCTTCGCTTCTTGCCGCCTGCCAGTTCTGCAAAACGAATCGCGGCGCGCACACGAGCACTTGAGGTATAATTTATTTTATTATAAAGGAATGACACATTTCCTAAGACTACACTCTGTACAATGTTTATTGCGAAATTGTCATGTGATTGCTTGACTTCTTTTGGAAAATGCTTCTAAGGCATGTTTGATACATTAAACTGATAGGTTAGTTCGGTCTAAGAGAAAGAATTAAAAGGATATCTGGATAAATCGCTTAAATTAGAAGAAAATGTTTTAGGTTTATTGAACATCGATATACTATTTATGTATGTAAATGTTATGTAAAATCGGGTACTTTTTCCTGCTTGTTGTGTATTCGTAATTTTTCTTAAACTCGCTTTTATCGGTCGAATGCCATGCCACATCCCGCCTCATATTGGTTACTTCAAAAAGAGTACTCTTATCATCGCAAATATAATGTTTGCGTAATGAATTTTCCCGTTTTCCCTCCTCCACCAGGCTATCGGAAGTCACAGGCTGGGCGGACAAGAAGTAGCAAATAGATAAAGCCCCAGGCTGCGCGAAAAAGCGCACTGAGTAGACAAGAACAACATGCGAAAAAAAGAGGCTTTGCAAACGGCGGCAAACATCAACACGAGCGTAAGTCGAACGTTTCCTCGCCATAATGCGTCGGCAGTGATGACACGACCGAGAGATGAACCGAAAAGCGCCTCGCCACCACCCGCAAACTCATTTCATCTACTTATCTAGCCGCTGCCGCTCAACCGGCGCGCAACAGTGCCAAAGAAATCAATTGACTTTGGCTGGATAAATGCGGGTAATATAAAAGGAGAAATTTGAATTTAAAGGGGAATGTTGTACAAGGTTGCCGCGTGATTCGATGAGTATTGGTGAAATTTCTGGGCTAGGTGGAAACGTTACGAAGATGAATGCTATTATTCCGCGTAAAGGCCATTAGGTGGCGGCGATGCACTAACATCTCGTGTTGATGTGGTCCACCAATTTCGAGACCGTTTTGATGTTGGCCGCATGGAATTCCCAGTCGGGGATCAGTCAACGCTTTGCAGCAGGAACTGGGAGCATAATAAAAACGAAACGCTTTCTTTTACGCTCATTGGAAAGCGTTACATTGTAAACGCCTGAGTGGTAAATTGCACGTTATAAAGGGAAAAGCTCAAGAGTCCTTTGATGCATAGAACGGAATAAATATGATTGCAATTTGTTGAAAGTTCAGCACTTTCAATGGTGCAAAAAAAAAAAAAAAACGTAACCTAACCCTTAAAGAACCATATACCCTCTACTTCCACCCAAACTTGGCGGCAATCCTTATAGAGTGGAGTATAAAAAATACTTTAAAACTTCCGACTCCGGACTCTATTCGTTGAAGGAGAATATTCGAAAAGACGCGGAAATCTGACCGAAGCACGTGGTCGTGACGTTAATGGCAAACTCTACCCCTAACTATTCTGTAAAGAATTAACTAGAGGTAAACAAAGTAAAAACTTGTATTAAATCCAACAACATGTAAAAATGTGCAATTTTTCCGATATTAACTTGCACCGATTACCATTCATCAGTTGCTTGCGATTCTTATCACCCTTCTAACTATCACACATGAGCACGTCAAAAGGCGTCGCCACCCGAAAATACAATTAAATGGCACAGGCGTCGCAGAAACGCAACCGGCGGCGGATAACACTCCAACACTTGGGCAATCGTCGGGTATGGCTGATAATGGTAGATAACAAGCTCTTATGGGATTTTCGAACGCATGGACCGGGATTTTATCTCTTACTAAGCTGCCATTAGATTACCCACTCTGCCCATCTGCGTGAAGAGAGGCGAGAAGAGCTAAAAAGCATTGGCACTCACTCACGGTCGCCACTTCCAGCAGTGAGGAAAAAAGTGGCCGTCGAGTTGGTTCTATGTTATTTCCGTAATTCTACACCTTTGTTTGCCTTCCGTCAAATAGAATAAAAATCATACAAAGCTTTAAAGCAATCAACATGAGGCAAAGAAAATTTCTTTCCCATTTGACATCCTTAACCATCCGCAACTCTTCAGAGATCGTTAGATCGGGTTATCAAGGGAATGGGAGACATAAAAGTTCATAATATCCTTCCTTTCATCCTATTACTATTTATGCGAATAGATAGATACGGTATGTGTGCTTCAGTAAACATAGTTTATCTTCTTGCAGAGAAATGAATTGTTAGATCTTTTAAAGATATCTTGTTTAAACAAAAGGGAAATAGATATTCGCAAATAAAACAATTATTTCTTTGCAAACGAATTCCTCATAATTTTTGCGTAACGATATTGACTTGAGAAGGATCAATTTGCAACTGCGTCATCTGTAAACGCAGCGATCCTTTAAAGTAGTATGGTAAGAGTGGGGATAGCCATGAACTAAATTTTACCTAGTTGGTTACAATTCACACTCGTCGTTCTGCGTATAAAAGTGTCTATTTAAACATATTCAAAGAGGAAACAGTTGCAGAACCAGTCGATACGCATGCAACCTATTTTTACTCGATGCAACGCAACGGATGCAGGCGCAGTATCTCCCATCGATTATTATGTAAACCAACGCCATGAAACTTTTATCGCCAGCAATATTTGTTTTATAGATTTTCAATTGCTGGCAGAAACTTTCCGAGCGTAAATTTCGCTATTATCTTTATTTTGAGCACAGACGAGACCATTTGCCATGTTTCCATTTGCATTCGCAGCTATTGTCTCGTTGAGATTCGCGAATGACGGCTGCGATATAATGGCTAGTAATGGGTTGTAACAGCGGTTATCAGTCGTTTTTGGTGCGCAATTGGCATAATTCCGATTGCTGAATGGTGAGATGAGCACGCCTGTCGAACAAAATACTCCAAACATGATAAAAGTCTCCATTTCATGCCTTCTAATCCATGCAGAAACCATTAAACTATTGTGTAACCAGTGTTAGGTTTATGACTAGTAGCAGGTAAAGTTAACGGAATGCCGATGAATTCACAACAGTTTACCGGCCAATGCAACCAATGACAGATGTCACATGTCCAGAGTCAATTCTGAGCAATCATGCGATCATGTCGTTCATTCATACTTGCAATTAATTCCAGGCGCACGTTGAAAATGATTGCGCGTCGACAACACGTAAGCCTACCGCCGCTAATTTAAATAAATATGCACTCATTTATATCGAGCGTCGGTGCGAGAAGAGGCGAGGATCCTCAACGGTTTTAATTAAAACCGAATTCCACTTTGCCGCCGGCGGCATCTGCAGTCGTGCATAGTGGACGCCGTATACTCGACTTCCGGTTAGCCCATTGCGCTTTTTTGCGCACTCCAGTGCGATACGTGTCGTTTTTTCATTGAATTTATTATACATATCCTGTGGAGAATGTGGAGTTAAGCGTAAAGGCTTGAGATCCGAAAGGTTTCAAAGTCAAACAATGTGCACATCCGCACAGCGTGTTTTATTGGAAGGTAAATTGGTGGTGATTTTGTTTGAAGGGACAGAATGTGTTGACAGGTTTATCTCGATGTGGCAGTTTGTTCTTTTCTCGGAAAAGGAAGACGAGCATCATTGGAACGGGAATGGATGGACATCGAGTTGTATATTTATGGCTTCAATAAAATCAAAAGTGGACGAAGGGAAATGTGCTTAGGGAAACAACATTTGAGCTTCACCCAATTCTTCATCCAATTCTGATTGGCATGCTAGAAATTATTTATTTAGGGAGCCTACAAATATTTATGAGCAAAAAAGAGCCCATAAATATCTTAGAGTATATAAAATTCGATATTCCTATTGGAAAATATAAAATTTCTCAAAAATTGCTATTAATTTAATTAACTGTACAGCACTGTAATGGAATTAGATATACGTGTGAGGGCTGCACAATGCAAACCCACTTTGTTTCAGTGAAGATGAAGCTCGTTTCTTTCGACGCGCTGAGAGAATAAACAAGTCTGCCTATTGTTGTTGACCAATAGTCCGCTCTCAGCAGAGATACACATATCCAACTATAGTCGAACCAATTTTTTGATAGTCTACTTAAACTAGTATTTGTTCCTTTATCCACAAACAAGAGAAAGTAGCCTTACTTGTCTCTTCAAGAATGGCACTTGCCTTATTTATGATTCGATGTTAACATTACAAAATATCTGATAAATCCAGTTTTAACTGGATTCAATTGTTGATACCAAATTTAATTTCTTCACGTTCATCCTAAGTTGCCATTGTAAATAATTATGGCTTGTTTTCGGCTATCGCAAATCGTTAAAGATGTACGTTCCTTTCCTACGCGCTGCAAGCCATGTCGTAATGCCATCGGGTGCAATTTGAATTTTTAAAGCAATTTTCATGTCAAACACTCGGCTACAGTCAAATCGAAACCTTTCAATAATTCAACATCCAAACGGATCTCAATGTATTATTGAGGGCCGAAAGTCGACTTTCAGTCCAGTGTCAACCTCGTAACAACCGATGCTAAAAAGACGCTTGGCACTTGACTTTTCTCCCACCAGTAGTAGTAGTAGGAGCAGCAGTAGACATCCGAAACTATTTTAAACCCAACAAATAAATGCGTTACGAATCAATCATCGAAAACATTGCTCCGAGTATTAATCACCAACTGTCTAGTTAAGTTTGTCGGAAGCCAGCTTTAAATAAATTCGAGCACATATACGAAAGCACGTAATTTATTATTGCCATTAGCAGACATTAAATGCACATTTATGACGATCTATAAAATATCTGCCATGTCAGCTGTAATTCACAACTCGCGGATACGATGCCGAGGATGCGAATTTATTGCGCACTAGAGTTGACCCCATTGTTTTCCAATGAGAGCCATCTTTTAAAAGCGTGTGGATGTTGAATTATGGCGGCGTTGGCCGGGCATTTCAATTTGATGCAATTTGTACACGACGAGGAAGGCGGTAGATCGCTTACAGATTACCGACAAGTAGCAAGATTGTAAGATGTCCTGACATGGTTCGGGAAACTTGGAGGCAAACCGTTACATTGCCAGAGCGCTATTTCGGCAGGTTGTACAAGGATCGGGCGGGCGGCGGTTTGGATTGCCGGCATCCATGTCGCACACGAGCGCCGGCTACGAGGTAATTTAATGTCCGATAATCGCGAATCAATAAATCCTATAATGAAAGCTGGCGCGCATAGAAGAGGCTGGTATAGTGAAGTGGAAGAAGAAAGATTTACTAATCATCATTTTAAGCCGCTAGAGAAAAAAGATCTAGTAAGTCATGGGGAGATAGCAGTTGTGTCATTTCGACATTGTGTCATTGTACTGTATCATTTTGAATAGTATATTCCGAGTGGGTCCAATAAAAGTAAAAAAAATAATGATGAGATACAGTAGAATTTACCACTGGCGCATTTATAATGGGCCTTGTCTACAAAAGAATAATCCAAATTTAGATATTGCGAAACTAGGATTCCCACCTATCAGCTCTACAGGTAAAGTCTAATTGCCGCAAGCAATCTACACCATACAATGATTTCGTCGATAAAAGTGCCTGCTCACCGTATACACCACCTACGTACAACCACCCCGCACCTCAGCCACTTGAGCTACCATCCTAATGTCGGGGCTCATATAATGACATTCCATATATTTGATTTTCAGATGTACCTGGCCCCCATAAATATTTCGAACATCATAAGGAATGGTATAAACACGAAGAAATTTATCAGTTAGAATTTCCTCAGTCGCAATTTACAGCACTGGAGAATAAACCAGTTTGGATTGAGAGATTGAAGAAATTTTTCAAAAAGGAAAGCATAATCTAAAGAACACTTATCCTATATTTATATATCTTAACCATGTAATCAAAATCAGCAGTCAATAAATATAACGGGTATTTACCCGTAAAATACCTCGTGGCTTAAACAAAATATCTTAACAATAAGTTAATCTTCTAAAAAATTCTAACCTACACATTTCAAATCAAGCTGCTGCGCGAAATCTGAAATTTCAAACATGAAACATCCTAATTTATCCCAAGGGAAGCACAAGCATAATGCAAAAAATGAAGAACTTTCTCATGAGTTTGATCGACTGAGAATTCATCCATTTCTAACATTCGTTCATGTAGCTACTTCACATATGCCATGAGTCAATAAAAAGGTCAGTAATTACGTTGGTAGTTTTCAGCCTGTAACGCCTACAATTTCAAGCTAACAAGTTAATTAGTGTAATCGCAGCAGAACACGTAAGTATCGAACGTTGAATTGGTTACCCTTTAGAAACCTAATGCTACAAGCTACCGCTAGGAAAGCTCAAACTTTTCAAAAACTACTTAGCAATTTTCCTACGATACATGAAACCGTAAAAGCTGAGAGAAGTGTGAGGTGGTACGTACGCACAAAGTGCACCAACTAAACAATTCCTGCTACTTCTACCTACCGGGGGCATTGCTGAAGTAAAATGATGGAATTATTTACACCCACGTGACACATCACGCGCAGTAGTCACTGGCAAACTAAAACAAAGTTGCGCAGTGTTAAGAATCCTGAGGAGTCTAGTATTTAAAAAGAATCTACTTAAATGAGTGGTAGAAATAGCGAGATGCATATTCTAGGAATTCCAGTTCAAATCCTCCCTGGGGAGGCACCCAATATAATATATACCCCCAGAATTCAATCCCAATGACTGCTAATAACCTTGGTAGTTAATGCAGAAATCGGCAACCTACAGCTCGCGGGCTCCAACAACCTATTGTACGACTCGTCAAAGCACTAATATAATTCAAGAAAAAACAAGTCTATAGAGTGAGCGTGCGGGTTGGATTACAAATTATTGTTTTCTTTGTTTTTTCATCTTGTTTTGTCGATTTATTTCTCACGTTGCTCTTTAAGGCACAAGGGTCTATTGTTCTATTAATCATTACTACTAAAATAATTTAGTGTTATGTTCAGTTTATCTTATCGAAGAATATTATGTTCTATAAATTATCAATCCTTTACCTTGGGACACTAAAACCCAAACTAAGCTCAATGTGCGACCCGCGTAATTTTTTTTCTTTTGTGAAAATACCCCGCCGACCGAAAAAGGTTGCCAACCCCTAGTATAATAAAATGGAGGTCAGGAACACTGTCGGTAATTGGCATGGTTGCAATACGCTCCAAAAATAACATTACAAATGGGTGCATTAAATTTGCAACATTCGACAAGATAAAATCTAGAAAGGTAGCAAAACAAACATTAATTGAAATTTTATAAGTCCAAATAGCTACAGAACAAAGAAAAAAACATGGTCTAGTTTAGCTGATTAAAAAAAAAAAAAAAAACGAATATTGAAACAGAAAGACTTTTTTTTATATTTTCTTAAATATGTATGATGTAAAATGTATTAAAATTATAAACAACCCAAATCAAATTTAATAGTAATTGTATTAGCCATAGTTTCAGGTTTACCAAAATAACTATCTATTGATTTTGTCCAATACCCCTCGAGAGAAACTTATCTGAATACTCTATTAACCAGGTTCAAAAACCTTAAAGCCAAAAATGATTTCTTCTTTCGTTAAATAATAATTTACGTATTTCTTTCTGTTTATGTTTTGTTTTAAATTATCATTTTGCTTCAGTTATAGTTAGTTATAGGTATAGTTACAAATTCCTAGTAATCCTTTATCATGTATTTATCCCATTATTTACCAATTGTTTACATCGAACCAACCGCAAATGGGTTTTAATAATTGATACCCAACAATGAGATAATTGAATGTTAAGCATTATTGAATTGATCTCTACAATAATGCAATGCTTTAGAGATGATGAACTCAGATCTTAGTTTACTAATTAATTTAACAAAATACCTAGTTCAATGAAACATTTAATAAGCCAGTGATTTTATTAGAATAACAACGCATGTTGTTTATTATGCGACTTTCGTAAAGCGGTTTCCCGTTGCTTCTATTTACTAACATTTAGTCGGTCTGTGTCTGTGCTAAGATAAGCAAGATACTGCAGATAGTCAGGAACGTTGAAGGCTTGAGGTTCGAGAGCACGTTGAGGGCAAGGAGATTACCCTCGTGCGACAACCTGCAGCGCGTTTGACTCACGCGCAACTTGCACCAACTCCAATACACAACACAAAATAATGCAGAGGAAATAATAAACATTGGCACAAAAATAACAATCGCAACAATTCCTTGTGTGTGACCATCCGGCAGAGCATAAAATGAAGCCGGTAATTAACCCAGCCGATAGCAGCAGGAATACAAACAATTCCCGCGTGTTTTGAGCCGAGATGTGTGCACCACGTTGCCATGGGAACTGGATAGAAACGACACTCACCTCGTGCTCAGCAGGAGTGACTCGGTAGGCTCGTGCAGACTCTGCAGATACCTGTAGACTGACCCAGTGGATTTCCCGATGTCGGCAATAAGTTGATATGTAGTTGTCTTGGCTTTGGGAACGAATGTCAGCCACTCCTCACTGCTACGTCGATAATATTCGCGCACCGGCAGGGGAATTGGAAACACGCTCGTTACGGCTGATGGCGTGCGCTGGGCGGGCGGGATACACAAGCCGACTGCTGGCGTTCCTGCTAGATGCGTGGGACGGACGCGCGTTGACTTGCGAGTTGCTGCTGGCGCGCAGCACTCGTTGGGGCAGGCGCCGCGCGAGTCTGCTGCACTGCGCGCCCTTTTCGCCGAGCAGCGTGGTTCCGCTTACCGGTCGGCGGTTTCTGCTTATTGGAATGCATGAATTTGGGTTTCACAGCGTGAAATTAGCTTCACGTCATGAAGAACAATGCTTTGTGTTGTGAAAATCCATTTCATGTGATATGAAAACAGAACTAAGGTAATACTAGGTTTTAATAACATTTGCCTTAAATACACATTCAGAAATAGCTACTCATTCAAGGGTAAGAAAACATTGTTTGTTTGAGAGTAATCAAATTGTCGTCCAATTGTTATTTCATTTTTCAATAATGTCTTTAATGTACTTATGGGCCTGCTTTGAAATTTCTTATATAAATGAAAGAATAAATCGTAACTTAAAATTCTTTTGATGGTTGAGTTCATTTCCATGTTTATCCAAACGTTCACGCAATGAATATTTATTTAATGTTCTTCTGATACAATTCAGCAAGAAAACCGTAATTAAATTTATTTAGAGTTCAAGTTACAACTAATTTCCACAAGTTTTCTTTTTCAACAAAAAAATGGCCCTTCAAAAATGGTGCTTTATTTTTCTAATGATAAAAAACAATTTAATTAACTTATTTCTTATTATTATTAATCTTATTCTTATTAAAAAAATAATTTGGGTGTCACAGCGTGAAATTAGCTTTACTTTATAAACTTTTGTATCGCAAAAATGAATTTTATGTGACATAAAAACTAAACAGACCATAAACATCGATTTCATAATGTTTACCTCTTTGTGTAATCAAATCACAATTAAAAACCCACTTCAAAATTACAAAAAAGACAATGAAAAACACGTAAGGCGCAAATATGTTCTGCGCACTTCCAACGCAATTAAAAATATGGATTTTTTCATTTCGCTGCTCAAACAATGTGAATTACCACGAGGAGCACGAAATATGGGTACCACGTACGTGCTCGGACCCTAAATGTCGCATTTGACGATATGTAAATCAATTACATTCGTACTACATACATATTATTTTTTCGTTGGATTTTAAGGACGTAAGTGGCACGATTTGTTGAAAGAAATTAATTAATGTAGGGTGCTTGTGGACGCAAAATAATCAAAAACGACGCAACGATTAATAAGTCATTAGGTAATGATTCATTGTGCAATAATACTCGTTATTGTGAAAAAATGTTTTTCATACAAACGGGAAAAATTATCATAAGAGGAATTAGAAGTAACTGGTAACTGGTAAAGTCATATAAATAAATTCAGCTTAAATTAAGAGCTACTATTATCAATTATCAATAAAGACAAAACTGACAATAATAAATTAAAACTGAAACATTCCTCACTTAATCAATTCTCATATTACAAAACTTTATGTATATTGTAGTTTAAACTATATTTTAACATACCAAATCAATCAAGTCGTATGAAACTAAGTAAAAGTTAATTAAAAATATCTAAAATAGTTCAGATTCAATAAAATATTAGTTTAATATATATATAATTTAATAAAGTTACTGCAGAAAAATAGCTTCTAATTAAAAAACTCGCTCTTGCAATTCCTCACATTGTTAAACATGCCGGTCAATTTTCCAAAGATTTTGTGAAAACTAAAATGTTCTTTCCGTACGCATTCCTCCCATGACAACAACTTATGACTCTCTTATTCCTCCCAAACTATCCAATTTTACACCGGATTAAACGGGATTAAGTCTATTTATATCACAATACAAGCTGCACCTGTTTACAACGCGTACTGCACTCCATTCCATGGCAATTTCATAAATATATCATCACCGTAACATAATAACCCAGTGACAAGTCCTTTGAAAGCCTCTCGCAGGTATCATCGTGTAACGACGCATAAAACCTGCGTCGCATTCGTTCTACTTCTTTAATCTTCCGCTAAACACAAGTTGTTGTGCGATAAAAGTTAATTAAATCGAACAAAAGGAGATATACAATGCCGGCGGAAAAAAAAATCCGTCTCTGTGTTCGCTGGTTATATACCGTCACAAAATCAATGCTTTCTATAGTTCGCATTCGCTGCAAATTAATAAGTGCTTCAACATGTTTCTGGAACGCAAATACTCACTCTTATCACGCGGAAACAGCTCACGAATTCAATAAGTTATTTCGTTGTGTGACAAATTGGAGCATGAATTCATGTTCCCTCAACTTTGTTATTAAAATTCTAATGTTATATGTCCCAAACAAAGCAAACCAACAGAACATTGAGTGATTTACATCTGGAAAAGTTTGTAGTAATTTAAAAAAATAATCATTGTAACATTGAAGTTTGATAAATCAAAGATATTAATTTTCGAACGTGTCGATAACATTCATATTGCGCAGGTTTATGAAGCAAGAGATAGACGCATTGCTAATGGAAGCTTCGGATTTTCTTCATGCGCTGCTTCATTTCCATGTCAAACGATGCATGCTTGATGCGCCGATGCAGAACTATTAATATTTCCTTTTGATGCTCCTAGCTGAACACGTGATGCGCACTTGCAACGTACCCTTTCTGCAAATTAGACCAGTTTCACGAAGACTGCTGTTTCAAAATGCATTTATGAGGTATACAAAACAAATAATTAAACTAAAATATAGAGATACGTAACTATAAGTTTAACTTAATTATTTATTTCTTAATTTATTCGAAAAGATATTGATTCATTTGAAAATGATGGAATTTTCTCCCAGTTTACGGACATTACGCGCCATCTAGTGTTGAATGATGTAAACTTGAATAGAAATTGTAATAAATTGTTTGAAATTAAATTTTTAAAAAATATTACATTTATTTCTTTTGTGATTAAAAAATAAGCGCTAGATATATGTGATCAATTAAATGTAAATTATTTTATGTTAGATACAAATTGATTTATACGAAGAAACTTTTAATAAATACTCATTACACGTATACAAACCTTGATAAGTTCATTAAATTAAAAATAAGTGCCACGTTAAATAGTAATTTCTAGTTATAATGATGACCAAGTTTATATACAGTAGTCCCGCACTTTGAATAAAACACTCAGAAGCAGTAAGTGCGCTGGCCCGGGCACGCCGGTGAAGTCGGAACGCCCGGGCCGCCCCGTCATCCGTAGTAATAAACACTGGCGGCGGCGTGGCTCACACTCCGTGGCATTTCTGCACTAAAGCTGCCCAATGGCGTGATGCCGTAATGCGTGTGCATTACAACATCATCGCTTGGAGGAGTCAAGTCAATATCGGCGTCCACTTCGCTGATGTCGTCGACAAAACCGTGCGCTACACTACCATCACCCACATCGGCTGAGTGACCCTGCGCGGCGCGCTTCTCCTGCCGCCTCCGTAACACTATCCGGCTGGTGAGCACCACGATGCACAAAAGAAGCGCCGCACCTGTGCTCGCCAAGAAATAGAGGTAGAACCGTTCCTGGTTTTCTATAAACAAAGCAAACTTGTTTAGGCCCAAGTCTACAATCGATGAATCTCCGGTTTTCATATACAAGCCATGCAACATGCTCATCTCAACACCTACTTTATTTCATATTCTAGTTGTTTGCATCTGAGCTTGTAAGGTGGTACTCACTTGACACAAACGTGTACGTATTGATCCACGCTGATATCAATCCGATCACTTGGTCACGCTCGCCGGGAGTGACCGAAATCGTGTTATCAATTTGAGGATGGTCGAGCACGCGGCTAGAGTCAAATGACGTGCCCTTCGACCGCCACTTCGGGTCAACTGCAAGCGAAGGTCGAGCGGAAGCTTAATAACGGCGGCAAACGGTACATGCAAACTCACGCACACCAGACAAAACGACAGGAGAATTCCAACGTATAACAACGTAAGTAATTTCAAAATGGGCTCGTTGTCAAGCGTTCAAATTACCTTTTTCGAAGTTGACAGTGCTATTTTTCACTGGTGGTCGTGACCGGGAAGAGGTTTTGTTATTCACATCAAAACTTTTCTGGCCGAAGCCTTTGGTGAGGTTGATAAATTTCTCGGTTTCGGTGGTTTGCTCGACTTTGGGATTTGGATGTGATGAGACAGGCAAACGAGGGTTTAAATCACCACTGGCGAAATCATCCTGGCCGTAGGTAGTGTCAACGTCCATATGCATTTCATCAATTTCAATTCGACCCTCGTATTGTTTATTAAGAACATTTCTTGGTACTGAAAGAATGCCAGAAAGAAAATTAAATATTGATTAGAACTTCTATATAATCCTTCATTTCATCACTCATTTTTGTAGCGAATTACGAGTATCATCTAGATGATATTTTGAGACATATGGTTTAATGGTAATCAAGACAAAGAAATTTAGACGAATACCACATTACTAAGTACAATGCACGATTTCTCTTCTTACCACATGTATAAACAATTCTTAGATACATTCTGGTTTGTGGTTTACATGGATTCCCCAAAGTGCTTGCATCCGCCGCAATCTCGCACCGCCTCTTCCCATGACATATCTGCATAACTGTTTCAGTTGCATAGCTGACCAAACATGCTACAAACAAGTGCCCATTGAAAACTAACTATTAAAACCACCAACACCCATTATTCCTTACTCTCTTCCGCTACGCCTTGTGGTTGCGGACACTGGGAACTCTCATACTCCGTCCGGCCATAACTCGCACTATAGATTGCTACCCGGGAATTGGGATTACACTGCAGTTGAATGCGTTCGTTTTCGCACGCAACCCGACTTCGAAACTCATCTGCAATATAATCACACCGATAAGTCATCTAGCTCAACCCGACAATCTATGGATTATGCTACTTACATGGTCTACATTTATAAGCCACCTCGACATACTTCCGTTCACCGGGACAGGGATCACCTTCGAACGTCTGGGGAGACGCTTGGAATTGACATGTGCTTTTCTTCTGACATGCTTCCACGACAGTCTGTAACAAGGAGTACTAAGCAACATCAGCGATGAGCGTTGGTGATCTTTCAAATCATTACAGGGTAGAGCTAGTGCCAAGGTACTGACCTGTAAAGCACTGGGCCAGAGACAAGATGAGCTGTCATCAAAATGCGGTAAAGCTTTTGACGACAGGCTTCCTTTCGACGGACAAAGATGTTTACTGGCGGCGTATTTTCCATACTGGGCTACTTCTACTGATATTGTTGTACCAGGGGGGCATTTCAGCGTGACCATATCATCATCGCATCCGGCTTGTTGGTACGTCCGCAGTGTTCCCGATAAAAGCGCTGCAAATTTGAAAGATGTCATGTTTATGATTTCAGGTCCGCCACGCAGCGTTGGAAATTAAAAATGCAGTGTTGGCATGTCAGTGGAAATCCAGTCAAATGTTGCAGGGCGTAACTGTCCACATGAATAATGCACTGGCTTACAGCTAGAATGCTCATTTTAGTATTGCGGGCTCTAGCCGAAGGACAAGCCTGCGCTAAATGAAAATGCATGCACATATCGCTTTTCCGATGTTTCCGCCGCAGTTGTACCCGACGGTGGTAATTCTCTTCGGCGGCAGCTAGAGTGGTCTAAACCTCTTAAATTACGTCCGCTTATCGCTATTGCTGAATATTTGCGCATGAGAATGCAGAATGCGCGTGGAGCAAATAAACGACATCAGAGATAGTCCTCGTCGGCGTGCGCATGTGACACAGATCGTTTTGAATTTGTGAAATATTTCAGTAACACTTTTACGATGCTACTAAAATATAACGTAGATTAGCATCGCAGGAGCGCATGTGGCCTGCGTGCCGCCCTGTCAACTTGAGTTTTACATTCGAGACTGATGATAAATTCACCTCGTCGTGCTCGTAATAAACGGCATTGGACAATTTTGCATTATCGTTTTAGGCCAATTAACGAGAGGAAAAATGAAGGAGCATAGACATGAAGCGTTTTATGCCTGCGTGGCTATCGAAAAAAATTAATTAAACTACATGCATGAAATTTACTGTCACACAAGTAGTAATAATAGATTATTACTTGATAATTTCTTTTGGTAAGATTGCTGCTATATTAATTTCTTACTAGTTTCTTAGAAAATCAATGAAAAGATTTGAATGGATTTAGATGTTCCATTTACTACTATTTAGAGTTTATTTTACTCTTTTCATGTTTTCAGGAATTAGTTATTTCACTCAATTATAGACCAGAACTTAATAAGTCAATAAATATTTTATACTATCACCTGCATGAATATACTCAAAGTACGTAATTAAACTACATGCATTATTTTACTGTTATTAGAATTACTTGTAGGTCATAATTAATAAAAATCAATTTAGACATGTCACTTATCTGAAATTATATTCAAAGTGTGTATTCAGAAGTAATTTATTCAATTTCATATTTTTCAACTTGTCAGAAGATAATTAATTTAGTTAATTAGGAAACAGATATATAATTTATCGTGAGAATAAAAAAAGTTCCCTCTAGTTTACTCTAATTTAAGCAAACTCCTACAAAAATGATATCAAATCATTTTACCCAAGTTATCAGCATGGCACTGCTGCAATATGATCAAAGCAAACATCCAGAAGTAATCCATTGCATTGCGCACTTTTCAACTGTTCCAGGCTCAATTATATCAGTCAATTAGGAAGCAAAAGAAAAACATCGCAACTGTTGCACTTTCAAAAATCTAGCCATGACTCTATCAAATAAACTGTTTGGTTTAAGCAAAGCTAAGGTGTAAATATTAAAACTTTTCCACTCTTGAGGAAGTTATTGCCGAAGCAGTTTCCACACCGTTCGTGACCACGTGCGAGACGCCACTGTCAATCCGCCGCGGGCGAAGCGCCAGCACTCCCGAAGGGCTCCTCCTGCTTCCTCTCCCCTTTACGGTCCGCGCGTGCACTTCGCCGCCGCCAAAAACGTTAAAACCGATGAAAGCTCACCTACACTACAATGCTTCCAATTGCTTACAAAATGTTTAATATTTGTATCATTTCATGAATTGAATTGATTAAAGGTCAATTCTGCACTGTCTAATAGTGAAAGTCATTAAAAATGCCTTTCTGCTTGTTTACATGATAAATTGGCGAAGATCACGCCAACAATAATTACTTAAGAGGGTGCGATATGCGCGGCACTCCTTCATTTGTCTCCGCACCCTTCGCTTGGCCCTTTATTAAGCTCTTCGTGTTTGACTACGCAGAGCTATAATCACCGTAAGTTGTACATTTACGTTTACCGCTTCTGTGGCTCTTCACTTTACATAAAATTAAAATGGAACCTGTGTACTCCAAAGTACTACAATAAGATAAATCCAAGTGTTTACGTCTACTGTCTCGCGCCGAACATTACGATTGGAATACACGAAACAAACATCATTTCAAATTTAAATGGGAATTTGTTTGTTTTCATCTTTCTTGCATGCTTTCAAGTCCGCGACTGTTTTATGTTCGTAATGCAGTTTGATGCGTCGTTTTTCTGGAGATATCATGCTCATGTGTTTGTCTGCGCAATGAAATAAAGCACTGTGCTCCGGATTCAATATGTCAATGACTTTCGAACATTTCAGCTGAATCACAAGCGAGGAAGAAGACGCGCTTTAGAATAAAACTTACCAAGCCCAATATGAAATATAAGCGAGGCCATTGTAATATCCGGTGTGCAAAGCAGCGAAACAGTTGAAATCCAGTCGAGTTATTGGAGCGGGCAAGGCGCGAGGAAATGAAATCGGACAGGAATCTACCGGAATTCGAGTGAATTTCGTTCCATTGTGATGGGATGAAGGCTGAATTTCATCTTTTGTGGCAAATATTTTATGGATGTTCATAAACGTTCAAGTGTTCATTTATGTTAGTTATGTTCACAATTCTAAGCCCCTTGGCAAAGAGAATTTTAGAAAAATGTTGCATTTTGTGTTTTCGATGGCGGAATTAAAAATAAATTGCTATGGGCGTGATTTTTTGGGAAACGGATGTCTTCCTTTAACCATATGCGGCACGTTCGCTTTCGCCACACTAAAAGCCCACTGCGATTAGGTAGTTTGCAGGGTGGTACGGTACGGGTGGAAACTGAGCCGCACGTTCCGCTTTGCATTTTGCTGTCTTAGGGATGCGTCGTTAAGTGCGTTTAATCGCTGTACTGCGAACACGTGTTCAAACCGGAATACTTTAATTGCATGTTCGTTGAGCATGAACTATCTCATAATCATTAAAAGTCACTAAATTGTAAGATTTTTTTTTGCATGGGGTGAAAGCAGAGGAACAAATATCAGGTAACAAGAAGGATGTTGGTTTTCTAAAGAAACTCGCCTAGATTTTAAAGAAAGTCTTATTTAATGTTTTAAGATTTAAATTATTTAGTGAAGAGAACAAATTCGAAATACTTAATATCTGATGAGATGCATGAAATTAGTATTTTTTAATAAGCTAGCTCATAAAATAAATAGAAACTCGTATGTATTTCCTTAAATTAATTACCGTACTTATTAAATTGCTTCAATTATTTTTGAATTACTTGCGACAAGAAAAATCAAATAGCAATAAATCACTTTTTGACTATAAAACTATGTTATATTAATGAATTATATAATTAAACTACATACTTGAATCAAACTTACGTAAGTGAATTTAAAACCAAAGCATTGAAGAAACTCTGCACTTAAAATGTATTTTTTTTTTATTATTTTGCACATAAAAATCAACGCACTCAGAATATATTTAAACTTCTCAGAATGCAGCTTAAAATTCCGTAATCACGAAATCAAGATCTCAATCAATTCCACCGAGCAACCACAATTAGCCACATGTAAAACCGACAGGGCCCAGATACAATCGGCGGAAAAAAATGCCTTCCCGCAGCAATTTTTTCTTGTTCCGTTCAGAGGCAAAGATGCATCTCATCTCAAGCGCGTCGTTTGTTTACGAGCCATCATTAATTATCCGAGAGTGAAGCCATCGTCTGTCTGCTCGTCACGCATTGTTTCGCCTCTATTTTTAAGTTTCACTCAAACAGCAGTTGCGCTGCCGATGCTTGATGCAGCACATGCCTGGCCGATACGTCACATTTGATCACGTTAATTTTTTAGGCACGCCCCGAATGAGTTTTGTGGCAATCGATATCAATCGATCAATCGATATCAGGTCCATTTTGAGGCCAGACCATAGCGCATCCTTTATGTCCTCTTTATAGTCAGTCGATGGTTTATATTTGCACGAGACAGCGGACAATTCAGATCTTCTGATTGAACTCGGAGATTCTCCAAAAGCCTCGCCGAAGAGAAAATACTTCATGTCGGTGTAATGCGTTGCAAATTTATACAATGTCTCACGGAGAATGTACGAATCTGTACCTCCTTGGACAATCGCAAAATAACATCATAACATAAAATAACATCAAACAAAAGAAAAAAAGAGTGTTATTCTCAGAATGTGCAGCTGGGATAAGCTTGATTCCTTTTATTTTGTTTGGTCCACGAATTTATGATTTTCTTCGGTGCGATGGAGAAATTCAATTTTCACCTCAAGAATTTCAAGTGGAGATTGACGAGGAGCGGAGGAGATGATGATTAACCCGGATAAAACTGCAGTGCAGACAATTTATTAATGATATATTAAATTCTTTACCTTCATTGCTTCTACAAAAAGCAGAATAGAACTTATAGAGACCTCGGAATTTAAATAAAGAAGTTGATGAAAATTATCAACAAGGGCAGAAAAGTATAAATCTTCTCAAATTGGCAAATTCCTTAAAGAAGAGCTTGTAATTGATGGCTTCGGCAACATGTTGAACAAGATAGGAACATGACACTTAACTACTTGTCGCGCAATGTGCAAAAAGGTAAACAAGATGCCACCTCATGTCAACAGCTTGAGGACGGATCCTCAGGGAATATTCTTCTGTAGCGTATTGCTAAGACAAACGATGTAGAGAAAATGTTTACAAATATTTTTTCAAACAAAAACAAACCACTCTGTTTGTGATTTGGTGGCGTTAGAACTTGAGAGGTTTTGTGCTGCTCTTAGTTTGTGCCTTAATTGTCGATTTTTGCGAGTGGATTATCTTTAGATTGCAGCGCCGCACAGAAGGATAAACAGACGTCTAATAATAACCACCGGTGGGAGCAGACCGTAAGCGACCAAGAAACCATAAGGCATTGTCTGCAATGTCTGGAAGATGCCAGATTAAAGAAGTCGCGCCACTTTGAAACGCTTTAAATAAATTGAGACATTCCGGCAGGTCGAGTACATGTCCGCGAAAGCGCTGCGGTGATTTATCGCCTGTAAAAAAGGAAGAACAATGTGGCCCGAGACAAGACGATGGAAGGAGGACAATTTGGTAATTTTTCTGCAGCAGCAACTCCAAAATCAAATATCGAATATTGATCTGGCGCTAATGGTTTTCCAAACATTGCCGGCACTTTTTGTGGGCACATTTGTTGATTCAAGCTTAAAACTAATCTATTTTAATCGCGGAGATAGTGGAAAATAAACAGAAAATCACGTTCGGCGCGCAGATGTTTTGTTATCGCCTGCCTATTTCGATCAGACCTAAACCCATCCAAAGTCTGAATCAAAAGGCGTCGGACGTTTATTTCCAAAAATAAGCAACATGAGAGGAAGATGTATTCCAGCAACAATAAACACTACTCACGGTTTTATTCTTTTTGAGAACGACAGGCAGAGTGCCCGAATTGTTTGCTTTTTATTCCATCGCCAAGCGATAGATTTAAACATGTCGACGAAACAAGAAGAACCGTTTTTGGCAGCGAATAAAAGTCGCTTTAATGAAGTACTAAAAACTTAATCACTACTGTATGCCTCTCTTTTTTTAAATTGTACAATACTTCGTTGACATTATTTTTATCTTTTTGTGGTGAGTTGTCTTTTTCCCAATGTGCAAGTTGTGGTTCACTGCAAACATTACCGCAGTAGGTGGGTCCTTACCGCATATCCTGCGAGTTATGTGCGTGATGTAGTTGCAGAACTTTAGCCGAATGTGTAATCTGTCATATTATGAGTTCGCGCTGGCCCCAAAAATAACCGAAAAGTTTCCCCTCGCCACGATAATTAATGCGCGCTTGTAGATACGAAAATAAATACGTCGCGAGGCATTAGCCCAAGCGTAAATCTTCGCATCCCCTTCTCAAGCTCACCCAAGCCAGCGTAACGTTTAGAGAACAAACGCTTTTCTTCGGACGTGATCAAAGCTGACGGAATTTTCGCGTTAATTCCAATTCGTTACTGCCGAATAAACTTAAATCTATATGGGGGTGATGATTATTTGTTTTTTCGGTAAAAAGATTTTAAAGAGGCTAAACACATATTACTTCAAACTAAAATAGTAGCATAATAAAAACATTACAGTCAAGTCTCATTAAATTCTAAAAGACATACAAGAAAATAAATTAAATATTAAAAACGAAATAAACAAACTCATTTTAAAATTATGTAATTTGCTTTGGTCAATATAAGAACTGAAATCTTCTTAATTTAATAAAACTTATAGAGGAGTCGCAGAAAATCTTAAAATTTACAAGTAAAAATGGTACCATTAAAAAGACCTAACATAACTAGGATTCCAGAAAAAAATTAAAATACCAATCTAAAAAGTCAGTTCAAACTAATACTACTGTCGAAATAAATGGAACGATAATGAAAGAACTAAGAAATAAATTTACAAAGACTGCAACTTTAGTTGCATATTTTTGGTACAATGTATAAATATAGAATATATTTCAATTGTTTCTATTTACAATAAATTTCAGGCAAAAAAATTATTAATACGTCGAATAAAAGTGGTTTTGCAGTTTCAATTTAAATTTATCACAACTAATTCTCATTTTTAATTGATAATATAAAATTAATTTGCAATAATCTAATTTTATTATGATTAATACTATTAATGATAATTTTCATTGATTTTATTTATCCTAGCAACAATATTTTCCCATATTTCCTAACAACCTAACCTAATCAAAACAAGTCGGTGTACGCCGGGCTGAAGGTGCTTATTACGATTGTAATACATTGTAATATCGGACCCGAAATTACTTGTGTTCCCATTGGAGTAGTACCCAAAAATAATTCTCTGTATTTTTCCTTACAATGGTAATGAAACATTGCCAATAATTGCAATTAAACGCAATTAAACCGTCCGCGTCCGCACGACATTCATTCGACACCGCGCAGTCGTTCTTCGATCTATTTCTCTATCATTTTCCTCAGGTAACCCAACATTTATTCAGCCCGATTTTTTTCTGAGTATTGCTAGTGACAATGGTCCTGACAAAGGAATACCGAATATGCATGCCAATTAGTGTGCAAGAGGTGAGTCTCTATCAAAATCACACTGATGCATACTAATTCATGCCTTGTAGTATCATGTAGGTCAGCTTTACATGATTGCTCGACACAGCAGAGAACAGTCTGGAGGAGGTGAAGGTGTAGAGGTCATTGAAAACCGCCAATGTGAGGACCCAGAGCATGGTTGCGGCGTTTTCACCGAGAAACGCATTCATCTATCCTCACGCCTACCTTACTGGGTCCAGAACTTACTACCCAAAGTGTTCTACATCACAGAAAAAGCATGGAATTATTATCCATACACCATTACTGAGTACCACTGTTCCTTCCTGCCACGTTTTTCTATTTCCATCAAGACTTGTTATGAGAATAACAGTGGTAATTCAGAGAATGCACTCAGGTTGACCAGAGAACAGCTAGCAAACCGCATTGTTGAGCACATTGACATTGCTTATGATGAGGTCAGTCCAAAGCACTACAAAGAAGAGGAGGACCCGCGATTCTTCCAGAGCACAAAGACACATAGAGGACCTTTGGTTGAAGGCTGGAAAAACTCACATCAACCAATCATGTGTTCCTATAAACTAGTGAGTGCATACTTCGAAGTGTGGGGCTTGCAAACCAGAGTTGAGGAGTTTATCCATTCTTGTGTAAGAGAAGTTTTACTTGTTGGGCATAGACAGGCGTTTGCGTGGATTGACGATTGGATTGATATGTCATATCCCGACGTGCGTAAGTACGAAATGCGCATTCAAGCTGAAACCAACACCTTGCTACAGCAAGGTGGAGATCCAGATCTATATTCAGATGCTGTACAAGAAGGCAGGCAGGCTGCAGCATTACCTGGACCAGCTGGAGATACCGGAGCATACTCTCAGCCGAATTCTGAAGTACAAACCCCTACAAAAGGTTATTTCTCAGGATGGTTCAGCTCTTAAGCACTGGTTGATTTCAGAGCATACAAAATTGTTCATAGACAGCTCTTCATGCTTGAGAAAAATTGTTGGTGTTGTGTGCTCGTGATGTTCATAGAACATGTTCAGTGCACTCGTTTGGCTCACCAAAGAATTGTTTGGCAGATAGTTGTGATGTTTTCGTGCCGAGGTAACATACCTTCTTGTAGATACAGAAAATTATGTAGGTCTGTTGGCATGCAATGATCATGAATGAAAAGTTAACTGTATTATATTGAACTATGTATTATTCGCTGATGATTAAAAACACACAAGACTCGCGATTGCTTTAATTGATGGTCGGTCTGCACTTTTTAAGGATTTGCACGTGAAGTGTTAAAAAGAAAAATAAACCATATGTATATATCATATCATCATTATAAAAGATAGTTGAAGTGTTATATATGCAATGAATTTCAAGGAGTAATTAATTTGTGTGTAACTAATGTGTCAGATTGATAAATGAATTCGTTTCTGGAATATTTAAATCTAAAATTAAGTTTTAACACGATGATTTTTGTAAATGTTGATAAATTAGTAGGAATTTTGTATCAGCTTATGCAGAAAATACTTATTTTATGTAAAATTTTCTTCTGAAGCTAATGATATAGTCAGGTTTTCCCTTTGAAACTAAAGCATACAACTAAATTCAGCTTTCAATATCGGTAAAGCAAATAACGTTAGAACGTTGCAATGTTTCAAGGAAAAGTTCACAATTTTAATAGATTTTCGTAGCATAAATGTCTATTTAAAGGTCAATACGATGTATCATCAACTCTCAAAAAAAAGCTATTTGCGAAAAAGTATGCAATTTTATAATTTAATTGTTTCTTATTATGAATAAACTGGAGCGATAACTTTGCACCTGCTTACACTATTGAAATTCGAAGGAAATTTTATATATTTGTGAAAATCAATTATATTCACACTTTTATCTTCTTTTGTCGAACACAATGTAATCAAACCTTGGGTCGAATTTTTTAACGGCAAAATTTGTTCTGCGCATATCGAAGATGAGTCAATATTGATTTAACGGTCCAACAGAGTAATTTATAAACAGTCATATTTGTTAAAATAACAATTAACCAGTACTTACAAATCGTAGTTTCATGTATGCACGCATAAATAATGATAACATTAGTTTCTAATTTCAATTCCCGGCAGCACACTCGATGGCTGAGTCTAGCACCAGATTCCATTATGCGTTATTTAAGGAATATTAGCACCCCCATCTTGGGTGCTTAAACTAACCCTTAATTGTTTTCTAAGCCCTGCTAGCAAACTAGACAACAATATTAGCTCTAAGTACATCATCAATTCGTGAATCACAGTAATTAATTAAAGAGATACTTCGTAATCACTGGCTTCCATGCTACCAATGAAAATCGACGATCCACCGGGAAGAAAATAAATCAGAATGTCGATTTTTCTCTGGCATGCCAATACGGAGTCATTCTTTCTTTAGCTCTGCTACAGTTTTAATGAAATGTGTTCTGTTTTTTCTGTTTCTTCTAATAATACAGATAACTAACAACTTTTCTCGCAATAATTAAAGAACATAAAAGGTTAAAACGTTTGAAAGGGTTTAGAGTTTGAACAGTGTCAACTATTGAAAGTTTTCAGGTTAAGCAATTTGATTGTTATGGTCAATCATTACCAATTTTGTGCCAGTGGTGCCGGTATTTCGCGCTCATTCCTTCGGTCTGCTGGTTTCTACGAAGAACGGCAAGATCGCAATCTTCACGCCTCTGCCTCATAGTTTATTTTCACAAATTAAGTGATTCGAGTCATCATGGCAAAAAGGTTGTCCCAAAGCAATACCTTGCTTAAATACTTTCAATCGCCAAAAGCGAAGAAAAAGGAGTCTAAAGCTGAAGCAGATGAAGCCAAGAAATCAAAATGTTCAGACGACGCAGATCCTGAGAATAAATTGGTCATTGAAGGTACATTATTTATAAAAGTATATTTATTCACATTTGAAGTAATTGAGATGCCTAATTGGAAGTAAAGTTTTAACTTTGTGTTACAGTCAGAAGATTTCGGAGTAATTGCATGCAATGTAGTCATTAATTGGAATGTAATGCATGTTATGTGTTGAACCAATTGATGACAATTGTTAATGTTTTGTTTTGTGATCATTAGTAGGTGGCTAATAAACAATTTCATTTAGATGAACCAGAAGACATAATTGCACCTGTAAAAAAGAAGCGGGCAAGAATTATTTCCATGGACAGTGACTCAGATGCTGAAAACATTGATCCACCAAATCAGACAAATAAAAAGCCAAAAGTAGAGTTGAAGTCTACAAAATCTAAAGCAGAATCAAACCTGGCATTATCTGATGACAATAAACAAAGATCAGATGTGGAGGATGATTATAGTACTGATAAAGGGGAGCCCTCAAAGAAAACAACAACAACAAAGCTGAAGGATTTTAAGTTTGGATCAGCCACTCCTTCATCAAAAACTGAATTAACATCAGTATTATCTGACAGCAATAAATCAAAATCAACTAAGGATATTAAAGATGATGCTGGTCCAGAGAGAGGAAAATGGTTGCATGAAAATTTGCCCTTTCTTAAACCTGATAAGCTTATGGATACCAATCGCCGCAGGCCAGATCACCCTGAATATGATAAGAGCACATTATACGTTCCCCAAGATTATTTAGATAAATTAACTCCTGGGATGAGGCAATGGTGGGAATTAAAATCAGATCATTTTGATACAGTGCTTTTTTTTAAAGTTGGCAGGTTTTATGAGTTGTACCACATGGATGCAACTGTGGGGGTGGAACGTCTAGGATTTACTTATATGAAGGTATATAGATCTTGTAGTTTATTGAATTATTTCAACTATTGTTCTTCTCTAGGGTGCATTTGCACACTCTGGCTTTCCAGAAATTAGTTACGGACGTATGTCAGCTTCTTTAGTTGATCAAGGATACAAAGTTGCAAGAGTGGAACAAACGGAAACACCAGAGATGATGGCTGAGCGGTGTAAGAGTATGAGACGTCCTACCAAGTTCGACAAGGTTGTAAAAAGAGAGGTTTGCCAGGTGTCCCAGAAAGGTGTTTCCATATTTGGAGCCCAGACTTTGAACGTCCAACAAGCTCAAGGGTGCTACATGATTGCCATTTGCGAAAATGTAAGTAAATGAAATGAATCTGCGGCAAAACTATTACTTTAAACTGTTTTATTTGCGTAGATTAAGACACAATCAATCTGGAAACATTTTGGAGTTTGTTTCGTAGACACCAGCATTGGGCAATTCTATATGGCTGAATTTGATGATGACAAACACTGTTCAAGACTGTTAACTTTAGCTGCGCAACACAAACCAGCACTTGTGAGCTTTCATAAGATGATAAACCATATTAACATCACTTATTAATTCGTTTTAACAGATTTTGTTGGAGCGTGGTGGAATGTCTAACGATACGATGGAAATTATTGCCACTCACTTAAAAGACGTGAAAAATGAAATACTCACTTCTGGAAAACAATTTCCGCAAGCAGATGGCACAATTGAGACTTTAAAAAGCGAGTGTTACTTTAAGGATGAAGAGGGGAATCACGAGTGGCCTGAAATCTTTGGTAAATTCATCGAAGACAAGAGTAAGCATTTTACAATTATGTTATTTTTTTTTTCATAAAATAATTTCAACGTTTTACCTGGCTTAGATTTTCCACGATTGGAATACATGTGTGCTCTGAGAAGTTTAGGAGCTTGCATCTGGTATTTGAAGAAGTTTCTGATTGACGTTCAGGTGTTGCAATCGAAAAAGTTCGATTTGTATATTCCTGTGGACTTGCAATCAGAAGTGAAGCCGACACAGCGTGAATATATGGTGGTGGATAGTGTTACCATCGAGAATCTCAATTTATTGGAGAATGAAGGCAGTTTACAGAATACTATGGACTTTTGTTGTACTGCGTTTGGAAAGAGGTAAGAGAGAAAATATACTTTCGATTGGAGTTATTGCAGTTCGTCCATTCGGTTTTAGACTATTCCAAATATGGATCTGTCGTCCATTGTCCAATGTTGTGGGTATTAAAAAGCGACAGGATGCAGTTAGAGAACTGTATAACAACTTGCATTTGTTGAAATCTGCGAGGGAAGTGATGGCAAAGCTTCCTGATATTGAAAGACAAATTGTTAAGTAAGTGTAACCCATTTAAATTGACCTAATTGTTTATTAAATAATTTATTAATATAGAATACATCGGTTTGGAAATGCTCACGTCGCGAAAAATCACCCAGATTCTCGAGCAGTTTTATACGAAGCAAAGTCCTACAACAAGCATAAAATAGCTGATCTCATGAGTACACTTGAAGCACTTGCTACATTCCAAAAGATAACATCTATCTTTCAATGCTGTGAATCTCGTCTGTTGCAAAAACTAACTCGTGTTCCACCGGAAGGGGACTTCGTTGACTTGAAGGGACCTTTAACATACTTCCAAAATGCGTTTGATCATGAGCAGGCAAAGCAGAATGGGGCTATAATCCCACAAGCTGGAGTTGATGCTGATTACGATGCAGCTCAGAACAAGATTAAAAAAGTTCAACGCGATTTGGATGCGTACTTAGAGGAACAACGCAAGTTTTTTAGATGTGACGTAAAATATGCGGGTACTGACAAGAAGAGATTCCAGATTGAAGTGCCCGAGAAAAATTGTAGCAGAGCAAACAGTGAATATAAAATAGAAGGAAGTAAAAAAGGCTCTAAACCTTGCAATAAATATTCAACTAACAGGAGTCGCGAATTGTTGGCTGCCATGATCAAAGCCGAAGGAGAACAATCAAAGGTCCTTATGGATTTAAACAGGAGGATTTTTGAGAAGTTTGGAAAGATGTGCCATATTTGGGAGAAAGCACTGCAATGTATTACCATTTTAGATTGTTTATGCTCCCTTGCAGAATATGCAAAGTTGCAGAGTGATGACGTTTGCATTCCAACTGTCCTACCATTTTCTGACAAGGTATCATGAGAAAACAATCCTGACAAAACAAACTCTGCACCTTTTTTATTTTAGCCTATTTGCATCATGGATAATGCTCGCCATCCATGCCTCAATACTGAAAAAATGCAGCTGGTTTCCAACGATATCCACCTTGGAAGAGACGGGAAACAACCACTTATGATTCTCACGGGCCCGAACATGGGTGGTAAATCCACATTCATGCGACAAACTGTCCTCATCGCTATCATGGCACAAATGGGTGGATATGTGCCAGCATCCCAATGCGAGATATCGATGGTAGATCGAATATTCATGCGAATGGGCGGCCAAGATGATATAATGCGAGGCCGATCCACATTTTTGGTGGAATTGATGGAAGCGTCATCGATTCTACGACATGCCAATCGCAATTCGTTTGTTTTGCTGGATGAATTGGGTCGTGGTACCTCTACTCATGACGGGAATGCCATTGCAAGCGGATACTTGGATGAATTGTCGACGATTCAATGTCGAGGCATTTTTGCAACACACTATCATACATTGGTGCAAAAATTTGACCGTAATGACAAGATCCAATTGGGATATATGGTAAGTAAATTACGTGTAACGAATTCACTATAATTAATGTGTTTAATGTTATTAAATCTACGAGTCTTTTTAGACTTGCATGCTGCAAAACGAAGGAACAGAGAACGAAAATGTTGTGTTTCTTTACAAAGTTGCTGAGGGACTATGGCCCAAGTCTTATGGGTTCAACGTGGCACTCTTGGCTGGAATGCCTCGAGCCATTGTCGATAGTGCGAAAGAATACGCCTTAACAATGGAACGTAAGGATCGGAATAGAAATCTCGTTAAAGATCTTTTGAATTTGGAGAGTGTTATAGAAATGATGCAGCTTGCTTAACCCTTCAATATTTGTTAATTGTATTTGTAGTTATTGCCTTACACGTTTTTCACATGTTACCTTTCAAATTGCATGTTTTCCAGTTATGCAATGAACAATTTTTTGTTAATCAAAATATATATGTTTTTTGTTCCATTCAAAAAGAGCAGATAATAGGAAACATTTGCTCATTTTTGTATTTTATACATTTAATATTACTCTCTTTGGAATGAAGACTTCTATAACAAAACAGAACCCTGTTGACAACCATAACTCATACTTGATATAATCTGACGCCAGCTCAGCTAATGTAACAATCATTGCATTCGGATTGCCACTTGTTAAATCTGGCATAGCTGAAGCATCCGCCACAAACAATTTACTCGTCCCTTTAACCTGGAAATTGTAATCCAATACAGTACCCAATGCAGCAGTTCCCACGGGATGATAAATAGTCAAGGTGGTGTGTCGAATGAAGCATATCCAGTAGTCGTCGGAATCATACAAGTGCCCTTGACAACCCGGGAATGGCCTCTTATCAAATTTAGCACCTAATTTTTGGAATGCAGATGTTTCAATCAGCTTCTGACTGAATCGCATACCTTTCAGGATGACTCGGATATCGTCTGGGTGCTGGAGGTAATTAGGGTTCATTACTGGTGCTTTCTTTGGATCTCTAGAATCAATTAAGACATACCCACGACTTTTGGGATGCAGTGCTATTACTACGAGTATAAGTACGGGTGTTCCGTGGAGTTCGCTATAGAATTCATGGTAGACAGTTTCATTGATCCCAAGTACGGTGTGTAAGTGGGCACCTAGATCACTGGTAGCCCCAAGAGGTGCCACCAACATTTGGATATCAGGTGCATTATGGCGTTGGGTTTGATCACAAGTTTCAAAGTCTTTCTTCTCACTACCTAGTAAACAGTCTAGATGCCCAATGAACATACCCTCACATTCTACCGTAGTTAAGGGTCCTTTGCCTTTGAGAACATAGTCAAAAAAGGTCTGGGGGTGGAGAATAGAATAAACATTGAGCTCTAATGGTGAAGATAATTGAACGAGGTCAATGCCAGCTCCGATATGATCTTGTAGATTCCTCCCGACTTCCGGGGAATTCACAACTGGTTGAATACCCAGGGATTTCAAATGGTGCGGGTCACCTACTCCTGATAATTGAAGGAGTTTCGGAGTATTAATAGCGCCAGTGCATAAAATTACTCCTTGTTTTGCAAAAACTTCCTTCGCCATACCACTGACCAGTGATACCGCCTCTACTGAGGAAGCAACATAATCGTCCAGAAAATTCACTTTCCATACTTCTGTTTGAATGATGAGATGAAGATTTGCTTTTTTGTGCAATTGTTCCATTAGGAAATGACCAGTTGAATGCCTAGCCCCGTTTTTTACATTGACCTGAGGATGGTCGAAACCAGTATAGAAGGCATTTATATCCCTCTGTGGGATTCTCAATTCCTCTGCCGCTTGAAGAAGAGTAGAACTTAGCTGAGTGCGGAAATACTCGTCGGATGCTACTAAAGGTCCACCAGTCCCATGCCAAACTAAAATTATTTTATGACTCTATGACCCGAAGTTAATTGAAGTATCCTGAACCTTACCAGTATCGTGTTGGTATTTCCCCAATTGATTCTCACCGCGCTTCCAATAATACCTCAGAAATTCCTCTACTTCTTTAAGACTCCTCTGCGAGTCTTCGGGGAACCATCGGAGGTAATCTTTTGGATGACCCCGGACAAAGAGCATATTATTAAGCCTCCCAGATCCACCCAGAAGCTTCCCCCGAGGCCAATTACTCCTTTTGTCTGCCATACTCAACACAGCATATTGTTGAGGAGTTGTTTGATAGTTCCAGTCAACTGAGGAGCGTTGAAGGTGAGCTAGGACACCTGGAATATCCAAGAGTGGGCTTCCCAAAGGCCCAGCTTCAATCAAGAGGACCTTTAACGCGGCGTTTTGGGATAATCGGTGTGCGACAACACATCCTGCAGAACCAGCTCCAACTGATTCCAATAATTTTTGATTTATTTTTTACATTTTTGCCAAGGCTACATGCTTCTTAGTATACCACTTACCAATAATATAATCATACTCATTGTGGATGTCATTTAAATGTTTTACGTGATAACTATTGTTGTACGTTGGAAGAAGCCAACTCCGCTCAACGTGCAAATAAATCAAATAAGAATAGGCCCATGTGCACACAAGCAAAATATAATAAGCGATGAAATTCATCCCGACACTGGTTACTGATTACTAGGATGCTTCCAACAGAAATTCTCGTTTAATTCAAGTCGTTTGTATGAAGTTTGATTGAATATTATGGCTGACATTACTATACAAATTCAACGCTTATTGTTTGAAATGATTGTTCAATCAACTTTATGGAGTTATTAACTCAATTATTGGACCACTAGGCAGAAAGCAGCTGCGCTGCCTGATCCTACCGGTTGCAAGTTATGCGCGGAGAATTTACGCAGTACATGCCGGAATAATTTTATATGGTTTCTTGTGATTATCGTTAATTGAGAATCCGTTTAGCCATTGAAATTAATCTTGTTTGCGTTTTCTGAATCGTTGAACTGATTTGAATGATGGCACAGGTTAGGTTTTCGGCTTGGTCCTTTCATAAACCAAAGGTTCATCTAGCAGTTATGATAAGGTTGTCAGTAATGGGTATCAGTGCTTGCTTTGGATGCAGTGAGATATGTAAATCGTTGTAGTGGGTAATATTTACTGTTTTTAAGGACGTCTTGTTGCATTAATGTAAGAGTGGTTGACTATCGTAAAAATCTACTTGATCAAATTATTCGAAATTGTTCAGTTGATGATTTGTATTTGATATAGAATTGCTGTAATATTGTTATTGACACTTTCCAATTGAAAAATTTGCTCTTCTTTAAAGTGAAAGTAGTAAAAAAAAACAAGATCATTTTATGCCAATATGACTTTCACCAAGTGAATTTGTGTTTGGTTCCCAAATATATCTAAAAATTGCATTAACTAGTCATATCATATCCTAACTCCTCTGAAGTATAATAATTGAACCTTCTCGCTGATCAGGTACTTTCTATTTAAGAAACTCTGTCACCGGTGACTCCAAAGACTAATCAATAAACAAAACTAAAGTTCCCACCGCGCGCGAGAAAGCGAGCCGCATATCAATCTGAGAAAAACGAAGCGGAAGAATGAATGAGCAACAGCAGTGAAAAAAAACAACATATATTCAAATCAAGCGAAGAAGAAGCCGCCGTCGATTGGACATTCAAGTAATGGGAGTAAATGGCGACGATGGCAACGGCGAAGAATTGTGGGCAGCAGAGAAAGACTGCCAACATTCGACATGTAAAGTTTTAATAACGGTACTTTTTCCAATGTGCAGTAGTACGCGTATTGTGTAGTTGTGGTTTCAGTAGTTTCTACGTGCCTTGCTCGACGATTTTTTTCTTCTGCTGCTGCTTTTTTCGATTCGTGCTTTTTGCGGCTTGGCTCTGCAAGCACAGCAGTTCACGTCTGTCTCGTTTCTTCTTCACGCCCAGTTGACGATTTCTGTTCTTTGCTTTGTGGATCATCACTCGATGACAATATACCAGTATCATCGAGTGTGGCGTTCTAAAGTTTTTTTGCTTTAAACGACTCGTGCTTGAGATAAACGAAAACGATTCTGTTTCAATTATCACGACGGACTGAGACATTTCTTGGGTCCATATTAATGGAAAAAAAAAACCGAATGCCGGATGCTTTATAATTGAATTTATTTTATTGGGTACTTTTTGTAGATTGTGACTGAAATATCACGATTGTTTTCCAAAATGGACACGAGACTTAATATGCCCCTCGCGATACAATAAAGCAAATAGAAACGACTTTATAGTTAGCCTACATTCGCGGCCGAACCGCGACGGACAAACCAAACCAAGAGCTATGATTGAGTTGTGTTAGTTAGTTAAACAAGTTTAATGCCGCCTGTCGTAATAGCAGCTTAATGGGACCATCATCAACTTATTGTATTTCAAAAGGGCTATTAAAAGAAAATACTAGAAATAGTTACAAAAGAAAGAAACCTATTTTCTAGAAATTGCTCTTCACGTCTTTAAGGCATCCGCATAAGTAAAGCCACGAGAGTCTACAAGCGCACTTAAAATTAGACATGTAAACACGCCATTAGACCAAGAAAACAACTAAGTAGCACTGATACCAATATCTTAGATGCATTCAATAGTCTTCAGAGTGGCTCAGAGAAACCTGACATCGGAAGTTACTTTGCTAGGGCCATAGAATAAAACAAGCAACAATCGATTCTTTTAAGATTCCTTCATTGACGCAGATGATTTAAGAGGTAAACAAATGCGGCGCGGAAAAAGAAGGAAGCGGTACGACGCATCATTGACGACTTCGCTTCTTCACTTCCTCCAGTTTTTCACACTCGCGAACCGCGAGTTAACGAGTTCGGAGTTAACTCCATCGCGACTCGTTCAGTCAGTCAGTCAGTCAGTAGGACTCTTCGTTCATTCGTCCGCCTGATGCCTTGTTAATTGTACGCTCGTGCGTTGGTTCGCTTCTTCATTTGCTAAGTGATCGCGTTTGTGCCTTCTTCAAGAGGTTTTTACTGACAAAACAAACAATTATTGCAAGTTGCAACCACAAAGAAGTCCTGAAAACAATCGCAGTGTCAGTGTGCCAGTTTTACTACCTTAGAATGATTTTACAACAATATTTCAAACAATTGTGAAGAGATTATCGTTTCCAGGTTTATGATGGGTTTTTACCTATTGGGTACAATAACAATTGTTGATACTTAAAGCAAGTAAAGTTGAAGGCATCGGAAGAAAGAAGAAGATACTTTGTTAAAGTAGTGAAAAAGTTTCTATAACTCTTCAATTAAAAAGTGCAAAGATGGATAATTTATTGATTTATCTCGTAAGTATGCATAACCAGTGAATGCCAGTGATAAGAGCAAAAAGTGAAACTTGCAAAAAATGTATAAATGAAAGGAAAACTGTGAAAATTGCCCACATTTCCCCACAACTGCATTTCATTCTTATCATAACAAGCATTCTGCGATAGTCATTTACATTACATATTATTCAGCCATCAGGTACATTGATTCATTCAACCCGTACTCTGGTACACACCAATTTATGTGCTCTAATTGTTATCTGCGATTTAATTCATAACGGAATATTGTCGAATTTCGCGTTGACTTGTCACGCATCGCCCCGCTCAAGTGTAACAATATTCGCATCGGTTTTTCGATAACCGGAACTTCAAAGTATGTAATCACTTCCTAGTGCATGTAGGATCAAAACTATTGCATGACTTTCTTCACGTGCCTAGCCGAATTTCGCCCGTTGATGAACTCTTTTTTCGGATCTGGATAGTACGCGGTCAGCGTCAGCGTGTGATTCACGTGCCCATTTCGACCTTCGACGCTCAAGGCCTACGAAAGTTTCCCACAAACGAAATTTCAAGGAGGACGAAGAAGGCGCACGTCATGCTCCTGCGGTGGGAGAAAAGGAAGGTGACAAGAACTACCGAAGCACATTGAGTGTATATAAATATGATAATAATGCGCACGCATGAATGAGCGGCGGGCGTGCGGGAAAACTAGCAAGAAGTGAGGAATGGAAGTAGCGACGTTCAATATCAAGGTTAAAGACTCTTAGCTTTCACTAAAAATCGGTCTTCAATTGCTTCACGTATGGAACATTCGGTGTCCAATCAATGCGCGGCGTGTAGGAAGTAATATTGCGAAAGAAGAAAATGTACGCCCCCCTCCTCCTTCGCCAAAGGGTACATTTTAGATCGGTCCCGACGTAAAACATCGAGGACAGTGCAGATGATGAGGTGCCATTGGTACGTGTTATGGATGAATTACATGTCGATGTATCGACAAGGAACCATGGATTCGATTCTTCTACGCTTCGTACGATTCATGTAGAAGTGCAACTCATGTCTGCGATGTGACACACTAACCCGGTTTTTCGCATCGGCTGCGCTGCCGCGCGCTCGCTCATTCATTCTTCAATTTTTCGAAACAAATGCCTATCGCATTATTTATTCGCGTACACGCATCAAACCGTACTAATGCACACCTATCCCACACCTAATTTGAAACCAAAAACCAATAAAAACCATCCAACAATCAAATTAAGTAGAGAAGACAAGACTGAATGTAATACTTACTTCACTTGCAATGTTCTTCTTTGCAGATTGGGTTTTCGTTGGTTACCTTATCGATATCTTATGGTTTCGACTCGGGCACGGACCAAGGTGCATGTGGTAAACCAGTCCGTACCTCACGCGCCATGAACAAACCTCCATGCGATCTTGCCAATGAAAGCTATTGTACTTCCGCAGGAAAACAATACCCTTGGCACGCTGTGCGTCGTTTTATCCGGGAAAATCAAGGACTAATGCGTAGGATGTATGGTGATGAGAGGCACCTAGCTGTGTTGAAAGCAGAACTCCACAATGAAGTTGAAAAAGACTATGACTTTGATGAAGATTACGAACCTCCATCTTCGTTCTACCGACAAGCCCCAGAAAACGAAGATCTCTATCAGAATGGAGACTTCAAAACACGGTACTCTAAACAAGACCATCTTCTTTTTGATGACAACGAGTTGTTTGACGAAGCCAGGTACATACACCAACCAGATCGCAAAGAGGAGATCATCTTGAATACAAAATTCGTCTATAGCCAACAACCAGGCATGCAGATTAAACTCAAAGAAGTACTCCAAGCACCTAAATTTACGCAGAAGCAAAAAGAGGAAGTTAAACACGGTGATGTCCCTGTAAGCTCAGCGCATGAGCAGGAGTATGATAAAAGTACTCAGGAGTCTGTTAATGTTGAAAACAGTACTAATTCCTTTAGAAAGAATCTAACATCTGGGCAGGTTGTTGAACTACAAAGTGCCCAAGGTCAAGGCAAACATGGTAGTAGCAATGAACCAAACAGTCCAACTGTAAACCCACAGATTGATAACACGGCTTTGAACGACAACAGAGAATATGCAACGCACACATCTACCACCTCTCAAGGGACCAGCACGGAAAATCCTGTCACGCCAAGAGAAAGTACTACCTTCAAACTGGAAGATGACCATAGAACTAGTTCATCTAAACCGGACGCCTACGAAACAAGTGCCACCAGTGCAGACTATGAGGAAGAAACCACAACACACGAGACTTATGATCAGACTGAAAATCCAGATAGCAAACGACCTGTAGGTGCAATGCTCTTCCAAGACTTCCAGGAAACAAACAGTAAGCCCGCTCATAAAGACTTCAACTATAATAACAAACTACGTGGAGTGTAAGTGTCCATAACTGCAGAATAAACCAAATATTAATAATAATTTCATTGTTGCAGGAATGCTTGTCCAGTTAAAGAAGAAGTCGTCGCTCCTTTCTGGGCAAACAACACACGTGGGGAAGTCCTAGCCTTGCTCAATCTCTATCCCTTCGAACAATACGTCCATTGGGAGAAGTGTACTTACGAACACCGTCAGATGTACTGTCGCGAAGGTTGTCGCTGCGAGCAGCAATATCGTCTTCATCGCCTTCTTGCCTACGACCCCAATAATGAATGCCGAGGCATCTTCTCAGATTGGTTCCGTTTTCCTTCGTGTTGTGTGTGCAAATGTTACGACATGCCAGCGGAATTTCGGGTGACTTCACGCAGTCCCCGCTCCAAAAAAGAACCGGAAAAGAGAGAAGATAAACGCGAGCGAGAGAAACCCAGCACCTGGTTTCCCAAGAAGAAATTGAACTTGAAACGCTTTAACTGATTTGGTTTAATGTCTCGAGACATTGTGCGAACAGAATAACCATAAGGCTCGTGCTATTTTATTACAGTTTAAGAACAATTCATTAGTGGATGAGATGTAGAGGCTTTTAGCGAATATGGTTTTATATTTGATACGCTTTAGATTGATTTAAGACGCAAATTACTGCAGTTTTAATGTTAGTTTTTCATACGTTTGAGTATTTATTGTATATTATTTCTAGTTGTTACTGGTAATTATATTGTATATTATTGTTGAGATTTTATATGTTTAAACAAATGAATTGTTATAGGATAAATATATGGATTTTTAATACTAAATTTGTTTTAGTGTGCGAAAAGTAGGCAAAAAGACAGTGTTAGATTAGTTAAATTGCGCCTTAAAAACTGTTATCACCATTTACGCACTCAACGTTGTTATCAGAATGCAATAAAAATTAAACAGTTTTTTGTACTTACCGCTTAACAAATCAGTATTGTAAGTAACTTGCCTAAAATTGACTTGGAAAGAAAGAACAAAACTCGGCTATAAATTACATTATTTCTTTCTTTGGAAGATACTATAGTGCTTTAAACGAATAAATCAATAATATGTAAAACAATTACTATTTGAAAAATACATAATATACAATATAATATCGTTGAATATCGTGTCATTAAATAATTCGTTTTCTTCGCATTGATCAGCTGTTTTTTTTGTGTGTGTCGCTATGTTAATCTAAATCAAATTGCTGCGTTCCGTTCTGTTTAATAACGAGACTTGACGCGCCCAGCGGAACTCACTCCAAACAAGAGGTAAATCAGGTAAATATTGGAAAGCATCAGTAAAGCCACTAAGTTCACAACCCTATTTCACTATCCATGTGATTGCATTGACTTCGAACGCACCCGACCAGCTTAGAGACGGTCGGCACGTCGTGAAATGCTGGAGCGAGTTCACCAAACGCCTGAATTTGAATGATATTGAAGAGAAAAACGCGAAAAATCAATCACAGAAACGTAAAATAAAATAAACAGAAACAAAACAGAACAACGTAACAATTACACGCATACATATTCAAACATACATCACTGAATTGCCGGCGAATCGCTCGCAACGGCAACTGCTACAATTATTATGTTGCAATATATTCCATCATATTCGATTACTTCTGAGTTCATAGAGAGTTATTTGTTCATCGCATTTTCGAGCTGAACACCATTGTTAAGAATTATCGACCCAGCGCAATTACAGAATATTTTCAAACCTTTTTTTGTTGTTCATAAATTTGAACAAAGGGTAATAACAATGAGTTGACTGAATTTACGGCCTCATTATACTCGGATTAGAATAGACGTAAACTAGCATTGTAACCTAGAGCTGAATAATGCTAATAAAAATTCATTTATCGCACCGACGACTTACATCTACATGTGATACACCAGTTGGGATTAAAGGTCTTTACCTATTGCACTTGATCCGCTAATAACTAACGATTTACCGCATTACTAGCTGAATAATAATTGAGTCCTCGAATGTTCGAGTTGAGCGATGCTGACAACTACCCGATTATCGCATTAAATGGTAATTATTCTCGATATAAAAAAGTTCTCAAAAATGTGTAAATATCGTAACAAACCGCCTTAAACTACCATATCCGTGTAGTATAATTTCATAATATAAAATAGATCGTTATACTTACTTATGTAGTTATTGTTCATGTCATACCTTTGCTTTTGCATTATTGTTTTCAGTTTGGCAATGTTCGTGCTTGCTGTGTGTTCATGTTGGTGCAATAACTCCTCAAACTGGCACCCACTGACTTTTGCTGTGCACAGAGTCGATAGCTGCCTTGACTTGGGTGCTTATGTAAGTCACATTCACGCCTGCTGGTATTACCGCTGTAAATTTGTATACAATGAGTGTTATCACTAGAAAAATATGCAAACAATACTGTACCAGTTATTAGGTGCCGATACTCTGCCTCTAACTTCTGGCAGTGCTCGTACATTTCCTTGGCAGCCTTCCCGGAGAGCTTGTCCAACGAAAAGCGCGTGTCTTTGATCTCCTTGATGTGCTTCGTGCTCTTGAATTTGATCAACAACACAATCGGATAAATTTGGTGACGGCGAAGTTTCTCCACGCTCGATATGGGTATGTCAATCATACAATGGTGTTGCTAACGATGTCAACAATTGATTAGCGTGTGCAGTGTTTGTATACTTTTCGGAAAACCTACCGACATACAGATTTGTTTTATTGCTGATACAGTCGTGCATTCGAAGTAGTTGCCTTTGCGCTTGTAGTCGACAATGTTATCGGCAATATCCTGCTCTAGCTGCACCTGATTCTGGCGGATTTCGACGCACTTGCGGAACTTGTCCGGAAAGTCAACAACTAGTTTCTCCACAACGCACTCAGCAAGCGGACCAAGGACTAGCACCGGACGATATTCAGGACCTACATAGACGGTGAGATTAATAGCTCTACGGCATTAAATGCAATAATGTCAACATACATTCAAGTCGAGCAACTCTTTGATATGAGCACAGCGATAAGTCTTCGTGCAAGGTACCATTGTCGGAATACCACCCAGAAGAAACATTGCTGAAAGACGCCAGTTCTTTCGAATCGCGAGACCCACTGCGTTGGTGCTTCTTACGTCGGAAGAAACTGCGTCGTGCGGATGTAGATCCACGCGACTCCAAGTCACCACTGCTTCGACGTAGCAACAATTGTTCTTCAACTCTACAGTTCCAACAAACAAAAAACAATGCAAGTAATTAAAACATAATTGCAAACCAAGGTAAGAAAACTCACTTATATTTCGAAGGAATGATTCCCCACTGCATGGACGGATGTCCTTCGCTGTCCAGTTTCCACGCCAGCCATTGCCCGGGATTCCCCCGAAACATTGTGTTGTCAACGTAGAGAATATCGTCTTTGTTAAAGTACAACTGATCGTTATCGGTCAAGTCACTGCCACTTCGATCGAACCCGCAACGGACATACAAAGAGTCCCCAGGTTTGTCCTTGATTTCATTGTAGCGATCAATGCGATAGTGAGCATAAACAGTGACTTTATCCGCCGGTTTCGCTAAAATGTACGCAGCTTCTTCAGCGGTCACCAAACGAAGGTCATTCTTGTTGTATTCCAAGATCTGATCGCCCGTACGGAGACCAGCATGCTCCGCAAGTGAATCCCTCTGCACGGAATGGATAAATATTCCTACAGCATTCCCACCAACGAGGGATATCCCCAGATTGGATGTCTTGTGGGTTTCAATGTATAAATATCGTGGTTCCTCTTCATTGGACACCGTTGACTTCACTTTGCTACTACGTGATGTGCTCTGTCTCTGCTGGGAATCTCTGTTAGTCTGCTGCAACTTTCTCTGGTTGCTATTGCTTCCATTGAGGCTCAAACTCTTTCTGTTCTCCTTGGGAGAGTTACAAGGTGTTGGTTCAGCGCTGCTACTGCTTGAATTCTCCTCTGAGCCAGAACCCTCTTCAATTTCAACAAACTTGTCAGGTGAGTGAACTAGCATTGTGATGGAGTTACCGCATTGGCGTAAGACACTGGCGGCAAGATCGTAAGTGGCATTGCGCATATTAATACCGCACACTTCTAGAAGTTGGTCACCGATTTGTAAACCTACTCGGCTGGCCAGACTGTTCTCATTGACGCTGGAGACGAATATTCCGCCACCATCAGGGCAGTTGATTTGGATACCCAACGGCTCGTTGGATTTGTCAATATGGACCTTGCGCAGTTCCCCAGAGAGTTGCTTCTGTGACCATCCGTACTCACTAACATTCCCTCTCTTGGCTCCGTTCCCAGGACTGAGGATCTCTACATTAAAGATAGGACTGCCACGTTCCGAAGTGCGTTCTATGGAGCCTGTACTGATCTTTCCTGTAGAGTTTTTTGAGTTTACCGAAGGATTGCTAGGAATTCGAAAACGGGGTTCCTTCCCTTTGCGGGGAAATGTGCCAATATTGGGTTGTTCAAACCCACCGGGAGGATAATACTCCCGAAAGTCCCGCATGTCGCGATCCAACTGTGAATTCTGAGATATAATACTTATCCCCAACATGGGCCGCTTTTGGACTTCCACAGACAAACTATGTCCATGGTGATGCAATAGATTGTACGCAGGCAGTTCATACCCCACGCTCTCTCTGGAGTGACTACTGCTATTTGTACTAGCCATATTCAAATGTGGATGAGGGTGGGGATGGAACGGAAAAGGGACACGCGGCGCAAACAGCGGAGATTGCATGCGAGGATGATGCATAGCAATGTCATGATGAAGTAAACTATCACGTTCGGAATCAGAACTGTACTTAGGTTGTTTGCTGGTGTACGACCTGAGCTGATAATACTTCTCCCCAATCCTGGGCTTGAGAGCAGCTGGATTGAAATCCAACGAATCATCACTTTTCATATTGATCGACAGCCTGTTACGAAGCTTCTCGTAGGAATCGTCTCCGAAGCCGCTGATCACACTGGAGTGACGATTCTGCACATGAGGCAGCGGCATTTGATTGTGATTTGAAGACTCATTGGAAATATTTGAGATGGTAGACATTGTAGAACGGTTACTGTTGATTATAGCACTGTTCGTGTTCCTGATCTGCGCTGCATTCGTCACACCAACACTGTTGTGGATTAAATAATCCTCTCCGTCGGTATCACTAATAAGCAAGGACAATGGTGGACGTTGTTTGGTACGATTTATAATGGTTCCAACATTTGTGGTGGCACCTAAAATAGTGGCCCTTGTTTTGGGCCATGTGCCACCATTCTTCTCCTGTATGGCGTTCTCTTTGCTCCGATGCTTTGGACGTTTGAACGTGGAAGAACTGTTGACTTGTCCATGATGATCCAGCATGCTGTCCAACTCAGCGATGACTTTTTCGTGTTCATAAGTGCCGTTGAGACTCATTTCCATAGAGCTCATATCATCCATTGCACTAGCTGGTGATGGGTACTTCTTCTTATCATCTAAGGTCCTATTTCTGTCTTTGGAGTGTCTGCGTCCGCGCACTAAGTCAAACTTCTCACGCAACCAAGCGTGACTTTTTTCTTGCGTAGACTTAGCACGATTGTGATCAACTGTAAGGCGACCAGTGGTACAGCTGTGCACGCCATTTGAACTGGAAGTATACGATCCAAGTTGATTATAATAATGCGAATCTTCCGTCTGCGAACTACGATTTTCCTTCTTATAACGCTGAACGGGAATAAACACGTTTGTACTCTCTGGATCAAGGTAAGACATCTTCAGTGTTGTGATCGTAATTGAATCATTTCTGTCATTTAGAATGCGCATGGCGTCATGGATGGCATCACAACCATCCATTGATTTATTATTTACTCGTAAAACTCGATCACCTACTACAAGACTGGTATCTTTCCCAGCTAAGCCACCCTCGCAGATTTTACTAATGTAAACCCCTGATTCCAGAACGATGTCGTGACTTAGTCCAGCTGGAAGTTTGGCGGTGTGCACCCAACGCGCTACTTTGGCTGGCGGTTTCGCATGCAGATGAGTATCAGGCGTCTGCGGCGTGTTTGGAGATGTTGGAAAAGACGAGTTGTTGCTGCTGACGCCAGACCAATTATTCCGGCGCCTACGACGCACCAGTAAGTGAACTATTGGTGCACTTGAGCGTATAGTATCCATGACGATTCTTTTCGTCATGTTGGTACAGTCCAAATTGTTTACCCTGACGATACAATCATTGATCCTCAGTTTGCCATCAGCAATCGTACCTTTCGCAACGTCAGTGACGTACACATCATGATTCGGATACTGTGCATCATCTATTCCTCCGCCGAGATCAAACCCGATGTCTTTATCACTCGACATTCCAGTGAGATCCATCTCCAACGTCTCCGTCTCCCATTCCTGCATATCACTATCAATCGCACTGTCGTGCGAGTGATTGTGCGGGAGGAATCCTTGATTCAAATTCGACTCCTTCTCAATGTGCACCTCTAAAGTTTCCTTTAATGTTTTTACTTCCTTGAGTAATTCATTGCGTTGCTTCTTGATAGCATCGGATTCTCTGAGAGATTCCGCAAGCTCGGAAACTGCACGATCTCGCTCCTTGCGCATTTTGTCACACAGCGTACGAATACTTTCTCGCTCGAGAACAATCTTGTCTCGTTCCGAGAAAGCCCAGTCGCGGCGTCCTTTACTAACCTCCGCTTCCTGCAGAGCTTCAGTCAGCTCCAACTGTGTCTTATCCAAACTCTTCCTGAGACTTTCCAGTTCCTGATTGGCTTGGTCAAGATTGTCCAACCGTTGCCGCTGTGAAAAGCTGGCGACTTGGATTTCCTTACGCATGGAGTTCTCCCCTTGCGCGTTGTTGCTGTTGAGAGGCGACTTAAAAACGCTGTCTTCTTTGGTGGTGTAATCGCCGAATTTTTCGCGAAGATCGTTGCATTCTTTCAGGGCTTTGTCGCGATCATGCAGAGCGGAGGCAATTTCACGACGTAGAGACTCGAGTTGGTTGTTCAAGCCTTGTTTTTCTTCCAGGAGGTCTTTGTTGTCAGACTCAAGAAGTTTGTTCTTGCGCTTGGCTTGAGATAAGTCATCAGAAAGCCGTTCCATTTCTTTATGCACTGTATCTCTAAAATGATGCGAAACATGTATGAGTTGGATAGAGATTTCAACGAGAAAATGCAGTATACAAAGTAAGTAGCAGACAAGATATATAGTTTCATAAAAAACTAGTAGCAAATGTAGAAATAATACTATAATTATTTGATTCAAGAACATGCATGAAATATAAAGTGATATACTTTCAGGGCATTACAAATATCATAAAATTGTTTCAAGTTTTGCTTCCTCCCAGTTGAGCACCAACTAACAGCATTTTGCAATGATTAATTCTTTGATTTTACCAAGCACACGCATAAATTTTCAGATAGGGCACTGATTTAATAAAATATCACCAAAGCACAAACCCTGAGCACACAACTAAATTCACTTTATTGGTTAATTAACAGTTTTCCCTCGTTGCATTACATTCAAATTGTCACCATGGCCGAAGTAAAATGATAGATCCCAATTGAACAATTGTCATGCGATTCTATAGAATGTTTATAAATGCAACGGATAACAATCAACAATAACATGATACCTACGAGCTTACCTTTCAGACATAATCAAGTTATATTCTGTCATTGTCGCATTGCGTTCCTCGGTGAGCCTCTGCACCTCTTTGTTGGCCTTTTGGCGATATGTCATAGCCTGCTTCACCTCCTTAACGGCCTCGTCATATTTCTGCTGCGAAATTTGCAGCGCTTCTCGGAATTTATTACAGTCGCGTATGAGTTTATCCATTTGACTATAAGCTTTTGTTATCTGTTGTTTCAAACTAGAGATATCACGCAACTAAAATAGACATTAGAACATAAATACTTCTTATGATCTCATAAACATGATTTATTTCGATTATTTCGGCAATCACTAACCGAATTATTCCGTTCTTGATTAACTTCTTCACACTGTTTACTGATCCTCTTGTTTTCATCTTGAGCCATCTCGAGCTTTAGCATTGTCTGTCCATGTGACTCCTCCAGCTCATCATAGCACTTGCGTAGGTTGTCAAAGTCAAAAACCTGCCCTGAGTCCATCTTGCCGTGATGCCGATAGTAATCCAACTCTTTCATGGCGTGCGCCAAGCGCGCACGCAGTGTGATTGACTCCGAGTTTGCCTTGTCCAGCTGCTGCTTCAAGGCTTCATTCTCGCGATCGCGAGACGAGCCCGAATTCAGCGAGTAGTTGCGTGACAGCGTGCCTAAAACATCCCCGAAGTACTTTAATACTCCCTGCATCCACCTTATACAAAAGACTTTATTAAAGAAGGAACTTACTATTTCCAGGTGCAATATCGTTGTTCGTTGCCATTATTCCACTGCAGACGAGCGCGTAGTAACCCAAGTAGACACATAAAAAAGAGAAAGTCGTTTCATAACAATTAAAAAATTAACAATCATGCAATTAGTGCAGCGATTGTAACGAAACATGTAACCGCGTATTGCGACTAAGAAACAACTGGCGGCGGCGGTCGTGAGATAATAAACAAACGAACACTGTTTATTTATCAGCCATCGCATTCGAGCCTGCGTTACCATAGATACACACGGTAAAAACGGCCACCAAGATGCATCATAGGCACTTCAAGAGATGTACTTACAATTGTACTGGGCGTAGGGTCACATGTGCACAATAATGATGGAAATAAACATAATCTTCGCCAGTATTTGATGGGAAAACGCGACTGAATTCCAAGAATTCTAAGCTATCTACGAATACATGTCGTCCACCATGTTGATTCGTTGACTTCTCGCTTCGACATCAGATTGGTGATTCAACCGATTGCGAATGTCAAACTTTGACATTTCCAAAATCATTTTCAAAAACATATTTCAAACTTCTTAGTAATACTTAGTTGAGAATCTAGTATGTTTTGTAAGGATTATACCAATAATTCCGTATGTTAATACATGAGTAACGCAGATTAAGTTTTGTTTAAAAGTGCAAGTGGTATTATTTGCTTTATGACAGTGACCTTAAAACCGTTTTAAACAAACGACTAATGTTTATGCTGATTTCAATTAATCTAATCGTAATAAGTATCAAGATTTTGAGTATTTTATTTCAACTGATAAACTAGCACGTTTTGGCTTTGTTTATATATTTGATCGTTTTGTTGAAAAGGTGGCGCTGAATGTGTGCTGCGCATGCGCCACTCGCGCCGTAATCAGACGCAATCCAACAGGTATTTGCTGGCTGTCGTTCTGCGGTGATTGTTGTTATGTGTTGTGTTATAATTCTGTTATTCTTCATTTGTTCTTTGCCTGGGAATTTTGTTGATTTAATGCGCTAGTGCCCCAGTTGTTGTGCTGCAAGCCATCGAAACTCGAGGTAAGTCGTCTCTGTTGTTGCGGCCGTTGGCCTGGCTTTTGTGTGGATGCCGGCGGTCGTTGGCGCACCACCGATTTTGCATACGTATCCGCCGAGGCGTTCGCATGACTAATCAGCTCACGGGTGCGCGACACCTTCCAGGTCGGACTGGGTGTCGTAAGCGAGGATGCCGACGCCGCTAGCGCACATGGAGCAGAACAGCAATGAGATCAAGGCGAAGATCGCCTACAACGGCGAAATCCTCATCATCTACATCGACCAGAATATCACGCTGGAGCAGCTATGCGGTGAGATGCGCCAGATCTGCCGCTTCGGCCCCGACCAGGTGTTCACCATGAAGTGGGTGGACGAGGAGGGCGACCCCTGCACCATCTCTACGCAGATCGAGCTGCGCGAAGCCATACGACTCTACGAGGTCAACCGCGACTCGGAGCTGACTATACATGGTGAGTTGGTCTTGCAGTTGGCGGTCTTCGCCAAAGTGTATTTGTTGTATCTTTTGGAGGTTAGGTCCGTTGCCTTGGAGGCGGCGGGTTTGTTTACGTAGCGTGCGTTTAGCGCGCCCTCTGGGCGGCGGGCGGCGCGCTATCGATTTTCGCAATAGGCCCCGGAACGTTGGTGGCGGTAGTGTGGCTAGCGTGTCATACGGACCGTCGGGGCGTCGCGACGCCGACTATCAAGTTCGAGCGCGCGACGCACGTAGGTCTTGCGCGAATTGAGACAATCACTCCGGACGCTTCCATACCGCGAGAGTGCAATCCGCCCGTGGAAGGCGTCGAGACGCCGCTGAGGATTTCTATGGTTTCGCGACAACACCTACCCGAGCCGAAATAATGTGGAATTAATCCGCGCTCCGCAATCGCGACACGTTCCTCGACGCACAGAAAATCCCTTCGCTTCCCTAGCCCTCTACCTCCACCTTCAGCCCCAGACCCTTTGACCCGTCGGCGAGGAGCTAGTTTCACGAAGCTGCAACAATGGCCTGGGGATATTGGAGCGCAACCACGTTGGGCGATCGGGGACGCTCGCCCCGTCGCAACCAGCAGAACGGCAACGCGACGCAGCCTCAGGGCGGAGGCGGCGGTGACCGTGGTGCAGCTTCTGCAGACCGCACGGAACGCTCTGAGAGGCACGCTGCAAGTCACAGCAGCAATTCCAGCAACGGTTCCAGTGCGTCCACCAGTGCTGCGCTGCTGGATGATCTCGCTGCCCAACAGCAACAGCAGCACCAACAGCAGCATCATCATCAACACCACCAGCCGCCCAGCGTGGCAATCACGCCACATCACCAACCGCTCCCGCATGTGGTGCACCAGCATCACCAGGCGTATGTTCCTGGCGGGCACCACTCGCAGCAGCCGCACGTGGCGTACCACCATCATCATGACACCACCTCCGGCTCTGAGTTCGACTTGGAGCCGAACCTGTCCCGCCGCCCCTCGCTGGACCTCAGCATCGGCGGGCCGCAGGGCGCCGGACTCGCCGGCATCATCTGCTCGGCGCACGGCTCCAGCTCGCGCACCGGTACGTTGTCGGCTGGTAACACGCTTACGCGCGCCGGCAGCCGCCACACGGCCGTCAGCAGCGTTGATTACGCGGTGCCGCATCATTTGCATCAGCATCATCTGCATCACGCCGCTTACGTTGAGTATCATCATCAGACGCAGCTCAGCTTTTCTGACGATGATAGCAGCTCGGAACCGGGCTATGCTACAGGTAACGGCATCAAATTTCAACTTGACAAATCTCCTCGAAATTGACTTCAGTCTCCTTAATTTGCAATCACTGTTTGCTTTCGCTTGGCAAGCGGGAACGCCTGCGGTAACGCGTGCCAACAAATCTGGGGAAAATCGAACTTTCGAGGGCAGCGTCGGGATGAATTTGTTTTCACACTATTTTCCCGCTGCTAAATGTCGGTATCCGCCGCAAGTTCTTTCATTTACCCCATTCTTCCGCGCAACTCATGCTCGAATCAAATTTCCACCTCGTGTGTGCATTTCCATACATTGCGGGCAGCGATATTTATCGCGTTTTTCATTCGCTCATATTGTTGTCACATTTAATTTATTGACGTGCTTTATGTTTAGAATTATACCTTTTGCCCGCCTCACATTCGCGCATTGCTACGCATATTGCTGACATTGTATGTGTTTTATTTTTGAATCGTCTACTATTGCGATATGATATCTTCATATCGCGTTAATCTGAATTTATTTATGTTCTGCTTGGAACAGGCGCCTTCCCTTGCACTGTACCTGTTTCAAGTCATGCATTTCTCAAGGCATGAAAATCCATTCTAGTCTAACAATTCACAATGAAAAACTAAACTAGTTCAAACTAGTTTGAATGACTTTTCGTTGATTTGGTTTTCGTCCACACGTTTGTTTATTCCGCATGCGTGCGTGTTATGACAGTGCGCGAAGAAGTTTATTTAAAGCGCGATCCGCGCAAAGAAACAAAAGTCGAAGAAAAGTGTCGCACTATGTCGAAAAAATCGCGTGCCACGAGTGAATTAATCTATTAAACTCGCCTTTTTTCGCGGTGCGCCGCTTGTTCACCATGGCTCGCCTTTCTCAGCCGACTGCACATAAAGTACGTCGGTCTACAATGCTCTGCAATGCTTTACAACACGTTATTACTCGCGTATCTTGCTACAAATAAACAAAGCACGCTGAAGAACGCAACGTTTATGCAGAGTGCGCCGGTGGTTGAACGTGGATTTGTTTAGTCTAAATGCGCACGGTTCGTGTTTTACTCTAAGAACAATTGAGCAACTCACGCAAGACAACTAAACACAAACTTCGCATGTGCGTGACAAGCATTTAAACAATGCCGTAGTGAGGAGGGCCCTAAAAAAATCCTTCTTATTTCCTTCCTTTCCAATTTACGCCTGCCAAATAAGCAAAATACAACCTGCTGGTCGAGTCAATAACATGATATTAAACATTGACTTGGGCCTGCAGCACTTGAATCACCCAACTGCATTATTCTGTCACTACTGCAGGGACGTTGCGGCGGGCGTTAAATATTAATTGGTAAGAGTAAGATAAGAGCCTAAACAGGGGCCTGCTTAAAACTTAACGCTCGTCAAGTTGCAACTCGTGCTCAACTTTATACTCAACTTTTTTTTATCTCTCAAGTCCACCTTCCTCCGAAAGTTGGCAGCCGCATTATGAAACACTCGCTGTCGTAAAGTCGTACGGAAAAAGAGCACAACGTGACACGACCGACAAAGCTCGCGCGCTACAAATGTACTCTGGTATTTTGTTGAGTTTTTTTGTTGATTAAAAAGTTGCAAGCAGATTGTATGCACAGGTGTAGTGCGCGGAATTGGCACATTCTGCGCCTGATACCACCCACACCTCGAGTGGATTTGCTGGGCATGCACATGAATACAATATGTGCATTAGCGACGTACTTCAATTCACTTCGCATACTGGGGCATGCATGTTGTATTGATATTAATGCACTGGAAAGGGGTAAAGAGCGCTAAAACTGTAATGCTGGTCATGAAATACCGTGATAAATATACCAGAGTGGATTATTTTTGAGTTTCAACGTTTAAAGCATTAAAATCTGATGTTTTAATATGGCCAACACTGTTTTCCTACGTTTCTACAATTAGTCTCGCCCGCGCATGCGTCAGCACGGACTCTAGGATTGGTTGATATCAAAAACCAGACGATCTAGACGATCCCCACTACTATCTCAGAGTTTAAAAGCGGATCGTGTTGTGTTTTCATGTTATTCCTATCTCTGAACTTGACATGCACACAAAACTTTCCAAACTTTAATTGCAAGAGATTTGAAAACTCTATTGTTACTAATTGTTTCGTGTGGTTACTATTTCATTCTTCTGTAATCTATTGTAACACACTTGTTATAATCACACCGAAAACATTGACGCTGCAATGTTTATCACCGCTTCTGTCAACAAAATGCTGTCTTAGCGATAAGCGTGTTGCAATAAGTACAGCAGATAACTCATTTCATTGTCCATTGCTTCCATCGAACCAACGCGTGAGTTTTTGGGCTCTCAAATTTTCTTCTCAAGTTCATGGCAGTATGCCCACCAACCCATCCACTCATTCCCGGATTTTACCTTACTTTCGATACTACTCTAATCATTAAATACTGCGCGAGATTAGCGCATTATCGCGATGGCGTTATCGCGATCGCAATTAATAATCAACGATGCGCGGGATGGCAGTTAAGTGGCGCAAACGTCTCGGTAGTGAGGTGATCAAATCCGGGCGCATCTCGTGTAAAATAAGAACGGAAATTCATTGCAACCTGCCTGTGAATCCATCTGACGCTGGTAGCGAACGACTGCGGCGATTTTCTTGCAATTTATTCAATTCCGCCGTAGTAGCGTCACCATGTCGATATGGAATGACTTATTGACGTATTCCTGGGTGCAGTCGAACGCATACAACAGCGACCCATCGGGACTGGTGTGGGGCGTTGTGGTGCATGGAGGTAGACCTTCTTAATTAGGGCCGAGAATGGGCGGTTTTCTGCAGTACGCGCCATTATTGTTGTCGCTTCAGCAAATGTGCACATTCATTCATTGTGAGCATTTGGTGCTTGGGATAATTATTCCAGATCATTTCATTTGAGTGCTGCCAATGCTCGTTCGATTATTTTGTGTTTTAATTGTGCGCGATTACGTTTGAATTGAAAACAATGCATGCGCAGTGAATTTATCAGTGAGTCATAGCTGGAAAGTAATATTAAAAGTAAGGTGTCTCCATATTACTGGGCAACTCACAATTTAATGCATGCGTAATTTGATTTTCGGTGTTTTGGAATACTTCTGCCTGATAAGCAGTTACCGCATTGCGCGTTTACATGTTTGAAATAATGACAGAAATAGGTCATCACTGCACTTGGAAAGGGGAAAACGTCGAAAAACGGAAAGTAGCTGAAAGTTCGCTGCGAAGGTTCGGACAGCGACTGATGATGATGGCATGCCTCATTGCTGGATTAAACTTGCACAAACCGGGACTAAAGATGACTTAATGCCGATTTGGACGCCCGAACAAATTGCCACTTTAAATCAGGATTTACGGATTCATAACTTTACCTGTACTTAACTATAAAATGCAATTTTCAATCCAGCACATATACATTTTATCATCTCTTGCGCCTTTTGTGAATTTCCCTCGCTCTGTATCGTGATTATCCACCAAAAATCGATTTGTCTCTCTGATAAATTTCTCTTGCGCTGAATTTATAAACCACACATAAATTGGTCGAGGGGAGACGTTAATATCGTTTTTGTTCGTTCCAGTGTTTCCCAACGTGCCCTCGCAGCCCGGAATGCCATGCCAAGGAGAAGACCGTAAGTACTCACCTACTTACTCAGTCTTGGGTCTAATCTAATCCGGGACCCGCAGCCTGTGGAATCGAATAAAAGAAGCAATAACCGACCACATTGCGCCATTGAAAATGGACGCGCGAAAACCTCGCTGATATCTACTTAGAGAGATCGCTAGATCTCTACCATGATTGCAGCTTTCAGTCATTCCTTGCGCTATGAAATTTCGCCGCTGTCTCGGCGACTTTTACTAGAGTTGCTGGCGTTTAATTAAATTCATAGCGATAGCTGCATGTCACGTTTGTAGTTTTCGTGCCGAGCACGGGTTACTGAGTAAACTGCGCTAATTACATTAACAATTAGTCTTGTCTCTGCAGAACTAGGAAAAAGGTCATTCGAGAAAATGTGCGAATTAATCAATGTTGGAGCGCAGCTTGCTTTGTGAGTTGTAGACACGCGGAAAATCTGCGACGACTTTGCGCAACTCTGCGCCGGGAAAAAGTTGCGTGTAGAACGTGAGAAGCATGTCTTATTTAAATCGAGTTCCCCATTTTCAAGTAGTCTTGTTAAAATCCAGCCAGAATATGGAACTGGCAACATGCTTTATTTCTTACTAATTCTTGTATAATTTTACTGTTAAAGCGCTACAAGCTGTACGCAAATGTATATAAAATGACTAACTGATTAATTCTGTTTGCCTTTGATTATATTGAGTACGCTTAGCTATGGCGTAGTTATTAGAAATTTGTTTGCCGCCAGTGTCGCAATGAAACATGAAATTGTAGTACAGTTCAGATAAGTCTAAAGTGTTCGTTTTGATCACAATATATTTGAGAGTTCTTTGTGGACGCAACTCTAGGTGAATATATTTATTGCTGATAAACGAATCCATGGCCAAACTGATTAGTTACAAGTGACAATATTGCCTGTTTGCGTGTGGCCATTTAGCTGACTGATTGATTTTGGGATTCGTGATGATTTTGCGTGTATTGTGGTTGTACTTCTGCTTGCAAATGGCCGTAAAACAGCAGATAACCAGAACAATTGCGAGATAAGATGTTCATTCCGGAACAAACGCCAAGGCTTGGTGTTGGTCTCGCGCATCGAGCTCAAATCATGATTCGCAATATCTATCTCTACGAGTTTTGCTATCGCAATACAAGGAAGTATACGAAGAATGTAAACGAGTTGTTCATTTCAATTAGTTTCTTTGAGTACAGTTTTCCCGTTTCCTCATTTGCTATAGCTGCGCACATGCTGGAAATATGCGCGGCCATAGTATCATGGATAAACGAACAATTTAATTATTCCTCTAAACCGTAGTATGGGTGATAAAAGGATGACTTTTAGTTGTTTAGTTGTCAAATTGCTAGGTTAGTTCTACATCAACATTTATTCAAATTTCATGTATTGCAGAAAATCATTTTGTTTTGTGTTGAAAATGTTACCCGGGGTTGTTGGGGAATATTTACAAAAGGGGGTTTCTTTTACAGGAAGCATCTATCGACGTGGGGCTCGTCGTTGGAGGAAATTATACAGAGTTAATGGGCATATTTTTCAGGCAAAACGCTTTAATAGGGTAAGTACAATACTCACATGATAATTATCCTCGATCTATTCTAATTTCTCCTATCCACAGAGAGCATTCTGTGCATTCTGCGAGGATCGAATCTGGGGCCTAGGTAGACAAGGATTCAAATGCATTCAGTGTAAATTGCTGGTACACAAAAAATGTCACAAAGCTGTGAAGAAAGCCTGCAACAACGAAGTCGTCGATCCGGTTACCCGCGATGGTCATCACAATGGCGAGAATCTTCTCCAGCAGATCCAACACCAAAATATGCCCCAAGAAGCCGCAAATCAGGAGTTGGTCAGTGATTACATGCCCGACATTACTGGGGACTCGGTTCCTGTTGAAGATCCCACCTCTGATGACTTGGAGCCTGGCTCTCAACGACAGTACTCTCTCAAGGACTTCGAACTTATCCGAGTTATCGGACGAGGCAGCTATGCAAAGGTGCTGATGGTTGAGTTGAGAAAGACGCGTCGCATCTACGCGATGAAGGTGATCAAGAAGGCGCTCGTCACAGATGACGAGGACATCGATTGGGTGCAGACCGAGAAGCATGTGTTTGAGACAGCATCGAACCATCCATTTCTCGTCGGGCTGCATTCGTGCTTCCAGACGCCATCGAGGCTATTCTTTGTTATTGAATTCGTACGCGGCGGTGATCTTATGTTCCACATGCAGCGCCAGCGCAGGTTACCCGAAGAACACGCGCGATTCTATGCTGCTGAAATCTCTTTGGCACTGAACTTCCTGCACAGCAAGGGAATCATCTACCGTGACTTGAAGCTAGACAATGTCCTGTTGGATCATGAGGGACACATTAAACTAACTGATTATGGTATGTGCAAGGAAGGTATACGATCTGGGGATACTACGTCGACGTTTTGTGGTACGCCAAATTACATCGCGCCTGAAATCCTTCGTGGTGAGGACTACGGTTTCTCAGTGGATTGGTGGGCGTTGGGTGTGTTGTTATATGAGATGTTGGCGGGTCGGTCACCGTTTGACATCGCTGGAGCGTCGGAGAATCCCGACCAGAATACGGAGGACTACCTCTTCCAGGTTATTCTTGAGAAAACCATTCGTATTCCTCGCTCGCTGAGCGTAAAGGCCGCAAATGTTCTCAAGGGTTTCCTTAATAAAAATCCGGCAGACCGTCTGGGATGCCATAGCGCGGACTCATTCGCTGAAATACAAGGGCATCAATTTTTCAAAAGTATCGATTGGGAACTGGTAAGTGCATACATAAGTTTAATACAACTTTTCTGCTGAATTCCACATGGTATCAAATTTAGGACCCGAGGGATTAAGTCGTAATATCTTTATAAGCGTTTTGAGTTTCCGATGGGGGATTTTTAATGAAATATTCGTTTTGTTAGTTGTATGCGAGACAGTTGCCGGCGCCGTTTCTTCCACAAACGCGGAACGTAATTGAAAACTTCGATGAGAAATTTACTATGGAGCCGGCGTCTTTTACGCCGGACAACAAGTATCCTACTATTTCCTGTTTTCGCACATAAGCTAGTTTAGCATGGGAGTAGGCTAGTAATGCTGTTGGTTGTATTTCTAGTTGGAGCAGAAGCAAGTGCCACCGCCTTATAAGCCACGTTTAGATTCGGATCGTGATCTGGCCAACTTTCCACCGGAATTCACCGACGAACCTGTACATTTGACTCCTGATGATGCGTACGTTCACTCTCCATTATATAACATTGAGATGCAAGTAGTGCTCTCACGCTTGCTTGCGCCACTCTCGCTTGCTACTTTACCGTCATGCTACAATGTTTTTATTTACCTGCCATAGGCGCATCATTGAGAAAATCGATCAATCCGAATTTGAGGGCTTTGAGTACGTGAACCCACTGCTGATGTCACTGGAGGATTGTGTGTGACCCGACCCGCCGCCTCCGCAGTGCCGCCTACATCCAAAAAACAACTCCTACACTTTCGACCTGGATCATTTGAACCTTACGCACCTCAAACATCTGAAGCTGCACACCACCTACTTGTCGTCGCTGCCGATGCACCCGTTGCCGCCGCTTCCACCGCTACCGCCACCACCCAGCCGCTATCCTCCGCCACTATTTCCGCCGCCGCCTCCACCGCTTGATGCCGACTACTATGAGTACTACGACTTGCCCGTACATGCGCCGGGGGGCAATACCGGCAGTACAACACATCAGCTGCCATCGGAAGGAGGCGCTAACGATTCTACCGATGATGACAAGCGGTTGGAGGCAATGCGGCCATCCAAGTCTATCCTGCAGAATATTTTTTGTCTGCCTCTAAATTAACCCGCGTGCATGTGTACTTCCGGAGCGCTAGAAAAATACGAAAACTACAAAAAAAGAGGCCGATATAACGATGAGTGGACGATATGAGAGGAGAAGAGTTCACCGAAATAAGCTCACTATTTAATGGCAATACGAATGCAAGCAGCACTCAAGGCAAACGCAGAGAGGCAACACTCATAAATTATGCACACAAAACGGGCACCTAAATGTAATGACTGTAGTTACTGTTAATGCAATCACTTCACTAATTATTGTAAGCCGCAATATGATGAGTGTGTGATAGATTCGCGAGTTCTTGCGAGCTTGACATCTTTACACAGGCATTTGAGCGTTGATCGCATTTTAACATCAACTTGTTCCTGTGGCCCGTTTACAAAGATTTGAGTAGTTCTTGTTATTCATTCATATTTAAATATTACGAAAGGTTAACCCACTCTTAATGAGTAATGAAAACTGAAGTGCGCTTACTTGTTTTCATCCTTGGCTTGCTATTTATCATGAAAGCATGAATCAATTAAACACAATGTTTTTTTTTTGCATTCTACTGTTCTACTGTTTATTTTATACAAGATAATGGAACGTTTATTCTATTAGATTTCATTATTATCAGATTTCGCAAGTATTGGTTTTCCCACTTTTACGTTTTGAGAGTAATATGTATGTTGATTAGGATCAGTTGAGTTTTCATCGTTGATTAAGGTAGATCTGAGATGTTTCTCAAGGAGGATACCTAGTGACTGTTTGACACGTTTAATTCTCTTGTGTCAGGCGTGACATGCGCTTGGGCCGGCATTTTATATCGTATTAGATTTGTAATGGAAAATTAACAAGTAAAAAACCTATAGAACTTTATAAATGCAGACAAGAAAACATTGACATAGCGAGAGAGATTTAGCGAGAGAAATCTAATTGAATAACTAAAGCCATGCCGGCCAATTAAATTAATGCATAAACAAAGATGAATTAATGATTACACTAAAATGAAGTAATAAATAAGGTCTAATTGTGTATCACAAATACGAAAACTGAAAAGCATTTGCAAAGTATTATAATTATATTGATAGCAAAGTTTTATACTGTTGATTAGGAATGATGAGGACGATGACAAAAACGCAAAGAATTGATAATTAATTACGAGATAATATGCTCCTACTCATCAATGCGAAAGTTTGTGAACCAGGCAATATCAGCGTGCATCTATTAAACCGAGAGTTTGAAGGAAATACTGTTTCACATTATTGACATTCGCCTTGGAACTCGGATAATGTGCATCTAGGCAGCATTTAGATCGAAGATGAGAAAAATAACAATTTAACGGCACTGATATATTAATTAACAAGAATATATATATATATATATATATATATATATATTGATTACTATACATATTGATTATATTATTGTAAGGAAATTATAAGCAAGATCAACTTAAGTACTTAAGATTATTGAATTTATAATGCTAGATGATTATTTATTGATTGAGGAGGATGGGGAGCAATTTTTTAATTCAGAGCGTTGGTGGAACGACTACAAATTATTACGACGCGCCTTCGCTAATGCTGGCAGCACGAAATCATTAATATTGTTAAGTACATAATATTTATTATCAATGCATAGATTATGTAACGAAGTCATCGGTTGCATTCGAAAACTCCCAACAAGCAAGAGACAAGTATTAATTCGCATTCCAATTAGTATAGTAGATTTATTGAAAACCATTTAAATAATCGTTAAGTATTTTTACGAATGATTGATGAATAGTTCTTATTTATATTCTATTTACTGTTTAATAAGTTTTTGATCAAGCCCTTTACGAAATGCTGTTTGTACGCAAAATTATGATAATGAGATCATATTAATTAGTTCTAACGGCAAATCAATGCGGCACTCCGCCGAGGATTAACTTACGATGCGAAGTGGATGAGTATAAAGATTTAAAATGCATTCTATGTGTTTGACGAAACAAACAAATTGTTGTTCATTCGGTTGACTGTTTATATAAAATATATACTATTTCTATTGGATGATAGCTTACCGCAAGATTATTGTTTGCTTCTTGGCAGCTATTCAGTTTGTTCCAAAGTAGAGTTTTGTTGATTTATGCAGGTTGCGATATTCAATATGAACAGCCCGGGGCAGAAAAGTGTCGGCTGATTGGACTGTATGAATTCTAAATGAATGGATTTGTCTTGTTGATACAACAAAATACTGATAATGTAAAAACTAGTATTGGAATAAAGACGAGGCATAAGCGAGGATTATTTTTATTTGTAATAAACTTTGTGCATGATTTGAACACGCTGTCTTTCGGCCTGGGCTTGGGCGCGCCACCGCTACGCCAAGAGCCCCGTTGGCGTGCGCGTTTATTATAAATAATATTAGTTTCATGACTATTATATGATTTTCTTAGAATGGATCAGGGACTGCTTCATATATTTATTGGGACCATTCTCACGAACACAATGCTGGTGTGAAGCTCGGGGTTCATACTTACTTAAAGAAATATGGTCTCTTCCGACTTTATCTGGAAAGCTTGGCATAGGGCATTTTTTTCAGGGATTTTCCCGGTATATCTTTGGCAAATGCTGGAGTAGACGTTAGGGGAATTGAACTCATCACCTCCCGAAAACGATATACTTTGATTATAACAAGACATGAAATTACCGCAAGTTGAAATAGGATAGAAGCATGGGACCAAGCTTGTTTACAACCTAGTCTGAAGATAGTGTTTAGAAATTAAGTTTACAAAACACCTATCACACCGCTATGATTTGCCCACTAAAAATGTAAACACTGCGATATTTCTTCATAGCACTGCGATGATTCCTGGTGCATTCACGTAAAAATCTGACAATCGTTAACAATCTTTCAAATTACTAAAGGCAGGTGATAATAATTCTTGATAACTAGGTTCTATAAAAGCGTTCATTTGAGCAAATCTACATTATTTGCAAGGCACTAATCTAATTGAAGCCGGCGAATATTCATCGAACTAAATAGCAAAATGGGCAACTCCTATTTTAAGATAAAGTATTATCGTCAGGATAAGGTAGAAGAGGCAAGCATTTCACATTACATTGTTATCTTAAATTGTTTCATAACTTCTTCAATTATAGGTCATTATAAAACTTAGGAGGAAGCTTTCCGTACTTCGTCGACATTTCTACACCAAGCAGGAGACCGAGAGCATCCTTGTAAGTGAGCTCATCGCAAAAGGAATGAGCGGGTAGGTTGGTAAATATAATACATATAGCAATATAATTCAAACAGTTGTTGAATTTAGTCGGGCCCTATTAATGTTACGTAGGAAGAAATTTATTGTAAACGAACTTCTAAATGTGAACGCGTCTGTAAACAAGTTAGAAGATCTTGCCGAATCGGACTTTAATGATTTGAGGACGGAAATTATAAATCGGATCAGAAGCACCAAGGAAAATTATGCACGACTTTATACCGTCGTTATGATTCCGCACATAGAGCAAATATTGGAGTCGACGGTGGATGGATTGAGAAAGCGCAATGATCTTATTAAAATGTTGGTTGGGGTGTTAAACCGGTATGATGAATTGGATGTCTCCAACGAGCTAATGGATTGTATGGAAGACGATTTTAAATCATGGTCAAGGAACTTGGAAGATGATTTCTACATGCATGAAATTGAACATGAATTTAATTTCTTGGGAGCATCGTCTTCTTGTTCCTAATAGTTGGTTTATACTTGATTTTAATAATTTTATTTCCTACTCTTGTGTGATATTGTTAGAATTGTCTGTGCATAAATATCTATTTTTACCATAATATACAAAAGCAATTAAGCTGTTTTATGTTTAAAGTTTCGGAAATGATTACAGCCAAAGCCTATGTCATGAAGAATTAGACTTTCGAGATTACATCAAATTATACTATATTGTTAATAAAATACACCGGTTTGTTACTGGTATACCACATTTTATTGGTATATCACTTCTATACAACTATATAGCGCTTCTTGTTTGGCTATGGTGTCAGCTTCAAATTAGCGGCTCTACGTATTCAGTCTGTTTTCATCTTATTCTTAAAACTGCTTCATTTGCAGTTGAAGCCTGCAATAACAAAGTAATGTTTAATTGTGATAAAAGTTTGCAACTATTTTAATTCAACCCAAACGGACCATTTATTTTGAACTATTATTACGTATTTGTGCATGTTGGAACATGTTTTTGAACCACAGCTCTTCATTGGCAGGACCAAAACAAATGACTCCTGACCAAAATAAATACATTTGTTGTACACAACCTACTATACCAAACCAGAAAGGTATTAAGATATCTACGTTTATCAGATTTTCCATTCTAACCAGAAGTTATCATTATATACATGATTTTCCACATCAACACCTAAATGTTTCTCGAATAAGGGTATGATATCAAAATATTCAAAAGTAATTAAGTATTAAATATAACTTATAGTATTTAGTTTACAAAAGAGTTTACTAATCAGCTATCGTAATATGATTAGCCCATTAAAAATGTAAGCACGCATTGATATTTCTTTATTATTCTAGATTCCTGATGAATGAACTGTCAATAATAGACAATCTTTCAAATTACTAATACCGAATCATAATAGATAACATTCGTCAATAAATGTGCATGTTTGTACAAAGCTACGTCATTTGCAAAACCCAATTCTAATCGAAAACGAAGAAGACATAACACTGAAGTTCAAAATGGGAAACGCAGTCATCAAGGATAAGTATAACGCACTGGTTAGGGCTGAAGAGGCAAGTATTTCCCTCTAGTTTAATAATAATAGTTTTAATTATTTGATCAATAATAGGTCGTTAAAAAACTAAGGATGAGGCATGAAACTCTTCGAGAGTACTACTTCAAAAATCTGTCTCCGGATAGAAAACTTATAAAAGAATTAATCATCCAGGGAAAACGAGGGTAAAACCTAAATGTAATGTATATAAGTTGTAATATAAACGAATTTGTATTTAGTCGTGCTTTATTAATGCTTCGTCGAAAGAGGTATATGCGGAATGAATTGAAAAAGTTGGACGACGCCATTACTAGAATGGAGAGAATATTTAAGCGGCTTGAATGTGATGAAATTATGACAGACATCGGTGAGCGGATCAAAACGGCCAAAGCAATTTACGAACGCGTTTATACCGTCATCATGCTTCCTCGCCTTAATCTCCTATTGGACTCCACGGCAAATGGACAACGGAAGAGGAACACCCTCCTCGTGATGTTGGCTGGAAATTTGAGTACTTTCGATGAGTTGAAGTCCGCCGACGAACTAGTGGATCTTCTTCAGTGTCAATTTAAGGAACATTCGGATTCTCGAAACATGATGCAGGATTACTTGTACGAGCTCGAAATTGCACTGAATCACATGAAATTGTAGACTTGTTATTGTAAAAAATTTAATGTTTTTATCTATTTACTATTTATCTATCTATTAATGGTAATTTACACTGTTGTTATAAATATACACTTTTATATGACACTGTTAGTTGTTTGTATATCACAGTATTCCTGACTTTTTATTAGCTTAAAAACTTCTATCACTTATTTTGATTTAAAAAGTAATAGAAATATTAGCCACGAAGTTCTTAAACAGACCACCTCTATTGATTCAATAAACACAACTTGGCCCACTCCAATTTGCCAACTAGCGCTCCTTCAATCCTGTCGAGTCATGTCACCACCATGGCCTCTTCAAGTCTCAATAATGGCATTGGAAAGATCTGCGATTGCAACAGGATTGAACGAAAGACACCACCTTGGAGTTCTTTCTTTACTCTTCTCATGGCAGGAAGTCTGGCAAAGATACAAAGACAACCAACGCACTTAACAGCTTTCCGGATATCGAAAAATTCCACATCCCCATATGAAAATGCTAATACAAAGTTTACTAATTAATTACCTATCGTATCACTGATTAGCCTAGTAAAAATGTAAACTCACTGTAATATTTTCCATTGCATTGTCGTGGTTCCTGTTGTAAAACAATGAATTGAAAATAACTCATAATCTTGCAAATTACTAATAACGAATCATTATTGATAAGACTCGACAATAAATTTGAATGTTTGTGACACGCTTACGCATTCACAAAGCACCATTCCGACCACAAACTAGCAATATTCACAAAGATGCAAAATGAACAACTTCTATAACAAACATAAGTATAACCGTCTGGATAAGCAGTAAGGCTAAGTACTTTATTGCATTTTATAATTATAAAAAAGTTTAAGCATTTTCTTATTGACAGGTTCTTGCCAAGTTAAGACGGAAGCAGATTATCCCGATTAGCTGTTCTATATTATCAATCAGGTTGCAGATAGGACACTTGTAACAGATCTGGTCATGCAAGGAAACGGGGGTTTGTGTTTAAATATAATGTCATAATTTAAAGCAAAAAACGAAGAAAGAAATTCATTGGAAATAAGTTGGAAAAGCTGGAAAATATTTTTAGAGATATTGATAATATTCTTTATACTTTCGCATGTAAAAATATAAAGATCAATTTTATTAATCTGTCTAAAAATGCCAAAGACATTTTTAAAGGTATGTGCTTAAACATAATTTAACAATTTAATCTATAGAGCCTAATTAATGGTAAAATAAAAGGCGTTTATTGAAATTGATATTTTACATTCTGCTAAATGTGGAGAAACAAAGATAGATTTTATTAATCGGGTGATAAACGCTAAAGATATTTTGAGTTATTGACAGTTTACTGTCCGCGGTAAGAGGCTTTAAGGAACAAAACGAAGACTATCAAAGACTCAACTGAGACCCTTATTGAAACCATAATTTTAGTACTCTGGTAGAACTGACCTTGACTCTGTGACTTAATAGAAGTGATTCAAGAGACTTAGATTAGATACGATGAGTTGAAAGTGTTCGATGAAAGGTGTATATCACATTTTTTATTGACTAGAATACATTAAGCCATCAGCTTTCCGGATTCATATACGCCATCATATAACATTTTATTCTGTTTTAGCTTTAATTCTTTCCGCAAATTGCCTAAAGCTATCAGATCTATAAATGTATATGCTAGCGACGGCACCAGCACATGCTCCAAACCAGTAAACCACCATAAATTCGACTAGAGTATGCCCTTCGCAACCTGCCTTCAACGAAGTAGCTAACGCTGGATTGAAGTAACCTCCAGAGTAGTTGAAAGCCGCCACGACCATCATTGTGGCAAAGAAAGGATCAGCGATTGCGGCGAACCGCGCATTGGAATCATTTAAGAAACGCGATGCTAGGCGACATGTACAAGTTGATAGGCCTTCAATGAATGTTCCCATTGCAGCTGAAACCTGCAATAATTCGACAGAAATGGTATAAACTATAAAAGCATGATGGTTATACAAGTTGGGAAGTATGAGGTGGATAAGATTGGTTTGAACCTTTCAATGCAGGCTAGAGCTATCTATTGAGAAATGCCTTTCGATTGAAACTATTGGTTGGCATGTTATCTTCTTCACAAGAATTAATGCTGCCAATGCACCTAGATTACTTCCAATCCAGTAGGCAACAATAATATGAATAATTCTAGTACATTTCCAGGTAAAACCTGAGGCTAATGCTGCGTTCATCTGTATAGGTCCAACTCGAAGCAACTTCACGGATAAGGAAAATGTAAGATCCCATAATATACCAAAAGGTACAGCATATTCGGGATTGCATTTGATGATGTATTTCTTTGGGAATAGGGATATAAGCGTTCCAAAGATTTCTGTTAGTAGGCGTTTTTTCAAAGAAGGCTAGGAATTCATTAAGGATAACTGGAATTGGTGATTTAAACTAACAACATGAGTGGTGTACCTGTAGGTCCGCTTTACACTCTTCCGATGCTCTTCCGCGATGGGTCTCACTTAATTCCATGGACCAAAGCACATGAACATAGTAGTAAATCAGGATACCTCCCAATATTTGGGCAATTATAATAAGCAAGGCTTTGAGTGCTTCTTGATTGCCTTCAACGACTTTCTCTATTTCAGTATAAGGGCAAGCAGATTCAATTTCCCATACTCTTGACCACCATATGGTTAGTAAGAAGAGGTACAATGCATATACCCAAACTCCATAGTTATCAGCAACTGCAGATGAAGCACATTGAATATATTTGTAGTAATTGCATGTTTGGGGAGTACCAATGATAAGCTCGAAACATATAGCGCATAGTTCAGCGGTGGCGATGAATTCCAACAACATTTGCTTAGCCAAACTGTCGCTTAAAAATTTCCTCACTAGCGTTCGAAATATAGATGCTAGCATAGCAGTGAGGATAATGAAGAACGTTGAAATCAGAAGGGGATTCATTCCTAGGACGTTATTTTTCTTGCTGAAGACACACAAGCATCTTAAAAATTACAATATTTAATTGCATATGTTGCGGTTTGTCTTAATCACTACTTTATGTGTTCAAAAGTAACGACTCTTACTCTACCTCGATTGCTTTAGGCCTAATCGTTACTCAACTTGCTCACCATAGAAAGGTATGCAAGCCGTCTGAACAGGCCACACAAAATAATCAACAATTTTAGTACCTACTTGTATCCCAGAATATAGCACCTCTTTAAGAGACGCCATACTCCCTTAACAAAGGACATTTTGCTCTCTGCTGAGCTTCACCGACCACTTCTGATTGCTTACGAACCAATACTGACGGGATTGGTTTATAAGAATATGGAAACGAACGTCGAGACGTTCTGGTTTTATTTTTGGTACCGTGGGACCAAGGCATTGAGAACCTTCTGCGCGCGACATAAAGCAAAAATAGCCCAACGTGGTGAACAGATGCACGAACAGAGAAGCGCGTAGCACATGTGCTTAAGATATTAATTTTTTTCAACAAACATACAGTCGGACACTAGACTCAGCAGACATGCTAATTAATACGAAATACTATGTACCTGGTAGAAGCCATCTTCGATGGTTAGATGTTATATCAGCTGCATGGGAAACAATTATACTCTAGACGAGATTTAGTTTACAGAATAACGAGAATTTTCAGATCGGAGATGTGTATGATACATGTTTAGAACCGAAAGTAACGGATGCGTTGTGTTGTCATGAGCGTCTTAATACAATATTATTGTTTCATGTTAATACATGTCGTCCGGCAACGCTAACAATCAGGTGCATCATGATTATTGAGATGACCTTGATTGTTGCAGTTGTAGAAATTGCACTTGCACTTGCGGGAGTTTAATAAGATAATTTATGTATGTATGGATAGTAGGCTTGAAGTATGATACAGACTTGTAGAATTTAAGCTTTTTTGGGTTTCGTATAATTCGATTTAAGAAAGTTTGACATATATACACAAGAGTTGGAAACATAACAATTTCCTGCTGAAAAGTTGATCTAGTACATGTTATAAATTGAAAGAATATTCCAAGTTTGACCAACAAATATATTAGGTGGCATATGCAGTTAATTTTTGCAAAAGGGTATTTTATGTATATAAACTTCTCACTATTGAAATCTTAAATTAATTAAAAAAAAAAAAACGTTTTGATATTAGTGATAAAGGAAACTCAAAAAATGCAGGTCAATATTTGTCAATTGAAGCAAATATTTTGGTCATATCGTTAGTACTCAAAAAATCCTTTTCCAATTGGAAGGGACTAAGTGTTACTCTTCCGCATATCTAAACAGATTATCGCCTTAGTGAATATTACCTTCGGATTAGGTTACTAACGAATTAAAAATGATCTATGCAGATTTTGTTGCTATGCTTGCTTTAAGTTATTGTCATTTGATTGAACCGGTACATTAGAACATTTCACGTAAGGGCAATAAACTAGTATAGAACGGGGACGTGCGTAAACTTTATAACACCTTGTTTTAAGAAAACAATCTATAAGTGAAGTCCGTTATAGTCATAAATATTCATTCATAAGTACTGAACGCATTTTACTGAAATCATACAATTGTGTGCGGTTTATTTCGTAGATGCTTGAGAAAAGTAAATGTTGAAAAGGATAATTTGTATTAACGTTATTTCAAAATAAAATTCGGTGTTAAGAAGTTGCTTCGGGCTGAAAGAAGTTGACGATGTATATTTTCCTGTCCAGAAACACTATCTAAATCTAAGAGACGAATTTTTTATGCTCTATCCTCAATATTAAATAAATTTGAAACTTACAGAAACTTCCTCATTCGGTTCATTGCAAAAATGTCCTGCGCTTTTAAACTTTAATGGAACAGACATGCGCTCAATTTCAAAACACTAATTACGATTGTTTTAAGAAAACAATCATACAATCTATATATAACTGAAATCGATTAAAGTTGCAAAAGTCGAAGACTACTGAATGCATATTACTGAAATTATGCAGTTACGTGCAGTTTATCGCCCACGTAGGTCGTTTGTACGGACGCAGAGTTTGAAGAAGTCAATTTGTACAAAAGTTATAGCAAAGTAAATTCAAAGAAAAGAGTGAAGTTTATATTGTGATACTGTAAAATAGTAAGTAGAAACTTTTCTATAGAACAAAGATTGTTGCTAAAAATCAAGAATGTTTTCAACTTGCACAACTCCGCGTCACTTAACTGCTAGTTTTTTACGATAAATTATTTGGTACTTATATTGTTAAATCATCAATAAAGTGTACTAACCAACTATATCAGACCATAATATGATGAGCCCACTAAAAATGTGAATACGGTGCGGTATCTCTCCATTGTATTACAGCAATTTCTTGTTGTAATGGCATGATGAATTTCAACATTCTTTTAAGTTACTAATGTTGAATCATTATTGATAACATCGTCAATAAATATGAACATTTGTGCAAACTTAGATCATTTGCAAAGTATTGTTCTAGCCGAAAACTAGCAATATTCTTAGGGTTGATCAGCGAAATGGGCAACTTTCTTATGAAGCTTAAGTATAACCATTAAGATAAAGCAATAAGGGCAAGTAGTTCACATTCTTTTATTTTCATTTCGGATAAGTCTCTATTTCTCAATAATAGGTGACGAAAAAGCTAAGAAGAAAGCACGCTGCTCTCCGACAGCTTTTCTTCAGCAAGCAAGTGGAAGATAGGAACCTAATTAAAGACCTCATCGTACAGGGAAAAAGAGGGTACAGTTTTAAATATATTAAGATGATTTCATTCAAAGGATTGTTGAATTTAGTCGGGCCCTGTTGGTATTACGCAGAAAGAAATTTATTGGAAACGAATTAAAAAAACTCGAAGCTTCCATTACGAAAATGCAAGAAATTCTTGATAGATCCAATTTTGATGACGTGAAATTGGATATAATTGATCGGATGAAAATCTTTAAAACTGATTATAAACGCGTGCACTTCGTTATTATGATTCCACGCATTGAGCAGTTATTGGACTCCAAAATCAATGGCGTAAATAAGAGCAACGAGCTTCTCAATATATTGATTGGGACCTTGAGTACGTGTGATGAGATGGATGTCGCTGATGAATTGGTTGATATCATCGAGTACGAAAACAGGCGCTGTCCTAAGTATCCTAGAACTCTCCAAGATGACTTCTACATGCATGAAGTTGACTTTGATTTTAACTTTTTGGGAACATCGGCTTGTTTTTCCTAAATGTTGGAATAATCTTTGTTTGTTTGTTTCTACTGTATAAATGTATTATAAATATTTAACTTATAGATGTTGCAATAAAAATTTTTAACTCACTAAATAGTATTCTTGGATTTTCTCTTTCTTGCTTTTTCTTAAGCGCCTACCATTCTAAACTAAACTTGGAAGAATTCATCTTTGCGCATCAATTGAAGCACCGTTAAGAAAAACCAGAAATATTTAGCAAATCTTTACAAAATTGTTTGTTAAATTAAAAGATAAAATTTGTATATTTAAGGATGTAAAGTTTAGAAACCATATGTTTAAAGAATCCAAAAATTAAACTTATAGGAATATTGAGATGTTCTCTTGGGCTCACCGACAAAACCGTCCGACCTATCTTTCTTACCCACCCTGCCACCACTTTCCGCAATTTTGAGTCCACTACCACCACCATCTTGAGCCTTTAGATACGATTCGTTGTATTCGTGTCAGATAATTTTTATAAAAAATCATAAAAACTCAGTCTTGTCATGTTCATCTCTTTTTCCATTATCACATATTTCAAGTAATTTCACAATTTATTTTTCTTATAAACACATGAAAATGTAGAATTACATTTAAGGCATTTTAAGACATTCAAAAAGAGTGCTAGAAGTCAGGTTTGTCATACACAAGATACAATCTTATTTCTACTAAAAAAATGAAGTCGTACTCAAGTTACCATACTGAATTTTAATTACCAAAAAAAATTTGATTGCAATCAATCATACTACTTTATTGTGAACATTCCAGTTAACATTTTTTGGTAATCGTAGATAATAAATATCCCCACTAGCTAATTACTAATTTCTGATAATAGCTGACTATAAAAAGACACCTTCGTGCGAATTCCAGGTAATTGTAACGCAGTATACCCACCGAAAATTTGCCACTACCCACAAACTACTGTAGAAAATGGGTAACACCTACATGAAGATAAAGTACAGCAGTGAAGAAAGTACACATGTAGTATGTCTACTCATAAATTTTTGTCAGTATACTAATATTTTATTATCATTTCTGCAGGAATTTCGGAAAATCAAAACCAAACTGGCCTCCTTCCGTGAGATCATCTTTAACAGACAGATGAGAGAGAAAATTCTTACTAAGGATCTAGTGATGCATGGAATGAGAGAGTAAGTTGTTCAAATGTTTGTATTTAGTTTATATTACCACTGCAAACAGCAGCATAAACGTTCCATATTTTTTGGTAGCCGGGCTCAGTTGATGCTCCGCAAGAAAAGATACATCGATAAGGAAATGAAGAAAATTGAAAGCATCATAACACATATGGAGCAGCTCGTTCATAACTACAACTTTGAGGAAGTGCAGATGGAAATCATTTCTGAGGTGAAGATAGTCTATGCAAGCATGAAAATGATTCATCCGGTCATCTCCATACCCGACGTGGAGCGTCTATTGGAATCGACCAGAGATGGCCTGAAGAAGTACAATCAACTCTCCAAGATGCTGGATGGTCTCCTAAGCTATTTTGATGAATTGGATGTTGCTGATGAACTGATCAGCATGATTTCAAAAGAACTCAAACGTCGTTCTATGCTGCCTAGGCACGAAAATGAATTCTTGTCTCCAAGTCAAGATTATAATCTAACTATCCTAGCATCCTCGACTTTTTACACTTACAATCAACATTAGACTTTTTGTACTACTTATACTCATCTATGCATTGTATCTACATTTAATCTATAATTTTATGATTATTATTACTTTCTGTATCCACACTTTCTGTACTCAGGCAAAATGATATAAACAATCTGTGTGTCTGCACACAATTCACTTCTATTTGAAATTATCGCCTATAATTATATGGGTTTTTCTCATCTCTTGCTCACGAGATGTGAGCATCGATTTTAAGTCCTGATAGGAATGCGAGATGAGTTAGATCAGGTACGGGAAAATTCATCTGTGGGAAAACGCGGTTGTCTATACCAAGTCGACGGAGAATTCGAAGCACAGTTTACTCCTAGCACGCGCCCGCACCTACCTAACTCGGTTCATTAGTTATATTTTACAATCGCGGAGTTTCTTGTTTAATAAATCGCAACTTAAAGTTGGGATCTCTTTTCTTGTACCGACCAAAGGAAACTGCTGTACTGGATATTACTGCAGTCTCTATCTTTTCGTAGGGGTTTACTCGATGTTTCATAAGAAGTCTCTTCCATCTGATCTTATTCTGAATGTGCTTCTGAACAAAATATTTCATGGTTCGGTAATAGATATATTCGCTAATAAATGCCAATGTTCCAGCCACATGTCCAATGACGTATATTGCAAATGTTCCTAGTAAGTGATCTAAAGTAATTACAATGACGCTCGAACTCTCTGCATCGTCATCGTTATCGGAATCATCCGTTGTATCATTAGATACAATCCTTGTATGAATCAGGTTCTGCTCCACCTCTTTGTTATATATATTTTTCCAGTGCTTTATAAAACCGCCCTCAATTAACCAAGTAATTACCTGATCGAAGGAATTCTTCAAGAGGTACGTCCTCGGAAAGATCATACTTGCTTGCTCTGTATACAGCACTTCATTTTTGATCAAGTGTACTTTTGCTCTTCCATTCGGATACACAACATCTTTGTCTTTCTGATCAATGAAATATTCAGCGTAATATCTACCAAGGATGGTAATGGTGTCTCTATCTTGGGCAACTGTCAGCAACCACTGAAACTCAGTATCATTGACTACATCATAGATCTCATAATTATTATAAATACGATAGTCTCTTTCTGATAATGAGTTATCAAAAATATCCTTTCTACTTGCCATACCACCAATACCAATCCCAGAATCAAAGACTTCATCTTCAGTATCAATCTGATGTTCGTATCTGGGATTGGTCAGAACATTGATAAGACAGCTCTGGTAAATACTCCCAATGATCATCATAAACATCAAGTAGCATATGAAAAGACACCGGACAGGATTGCTCTTTGGTTGAGTTGCCACCACCGCAATGAAAAATATCTGTGTGGATACTAATATTGAAGCAGAGATCGAATGAAGATAGTTAAACTCTCTACTTCCGCACATTTTAGTATATACATAGGTTAAAATCCCCATGAGTATAACAAGACTAAACAATGTAGCCCAAGTGGGCCATTCAAATATGGTGATAATTGAAGCCCAGGGTGGTATTAATTCCGCGCTTGGTACCACCCACACCATATCTTCTTGGTAATAAGTCTTGGAAAAGGCAAAATCTTCCGAACGGTTTGAAGTCACTGTAACTCTACCAACACCAATCAAATATGGATCATTCTCAATTCTATTTAGTAGTTTGGTCCAGGAGCTACAATTAAAATAACATTGACCGCAGTTCTTCTTTATTCTTGTTCCCCAGTCACTAGCTGTAGTTTGCACATCATAGTTAAATGATATATTGAGCAGTCGTCCAGTTGCATTCAGGATCTCAATCTCCACGCCACTATATTTTGATAGGACCATTGGAGGGATGACCATTAACTGCACATGCTGCTGGCAATTCAAACGTTTCTTTTGATTTATATTTTCCCAAGATTGACTATAATTTAACTTGCCATTTATACATTGGCCAATAATCCGAAAAGAAGGATATCTTCCACAAGCCTTCACCGCTCCTGGATTATTCCACTGGAACAAAAACGTGCTGAGAACAGCAAATTGATTTAGTCTCTCTGGTTGAATAATATAAGTTCTATACAATTGGAAATCATACATTCTTCTTAAAACTTTTTTATTAATAAAAACACTGTCTTCTAAAAAGGTTCCATAGACCAGAATAAAGTTTGCGCTGACATTAAAAGTATCTCGTGACTTAAGTAAATTTCTAATGACCGTAGCTAATCCTTCAAAATTCTCCAGAAAGATTACATAAGCATCACTGCTTTTTTTCGATATGTATTGATACTTGTATATGCCATGATGTTTTCTTTCGTTTTTACCACAATTTGCTACACAGATTTGTCTACTCTTGAACGTTATCTTTGCTTGTGAACCATTGTCAATCTTCACGAGTATATTTTTCTCCCAGGAATTATAAAGGAGATTAATAATTTTTTGAGTTGTTTCATAATGCGGAAAAGACTTTACCTGATACGGTATCAAAGTTACAATTGCTGGTGATATGAGTAATTTTTCTATTATCTGCGTGATGCATTTTATTGCCATGTCACTATAAGCAATGTCTCTTCTTACGTTGAGATCCATATTGGTATATTCATGAATATTGGAAGAAAATGTTCTGGTCAGGGTGAAAGCTAAAATTAGAAAATGCAACATGTTTGCGGAATATTCCAACTATTACACTGGATGTCATTGTATAAATTGTTAGCAGCAATGCGACAGTTTTGAAAGATAAATCAGCTTGCGTTTTTGTTATCAATGAAGCCGGAGCTTCTTTTCATGTTTCCTGCAATTAATCATCAGTAGCCATCAGTTTAATGTGTATGAATATAATATTTGCTTGATGATTGTTTCTAGATTTTCAGTCTGCGTTTGAAATAAGAGTGAATAGAGACTATCTGTTGGTTAATCTCATGGTTTAAAATTGTTGAGTGTCGCAATTAAATATAAAAATAAAATAAACATGTGTGCAATAATTGTATTAATACTGTACTGATAAAACACACTTACCAATTTTAGAATTTTCTTCTTTTATTTTTAGCTGTTACGGAATAAAAATAGTGATAAATTCAAAAAATTACTGATTATTAATAGGCAATTCAAATAAATGTTTCCTAATTAATTTACGTATTATTATTATTATTTGCGGTTTGACGTTATCACTTTTTAAAAATTGAATTAGACAGTTTGACATTGTGTGAGCTTGCGTGATGCTAGTTTAGTTAGCAGTGCTGCCAACTTTACTCCACTGCTCGTTTGTGCCCTAGTAGTCGATAGCCATTGTTCGGCTCGTGGTACGCATCATTCTCGTAATGTCTGCATTCATAAAGCGCCTGCAATAAGTTTTCATCGCCAACTAGATTCTTCGTTAATTCTTTCAATAATTAAATGGCGGGAAATCGCAAGTAGTTGTGTTTTTAGCATTAAACCTGCAGCAAAATTGACGCCTCGCTGAAAATGTAAGTATTCTAAGGTTATTACAACAACGCTTTACTCATCATTCATGTTTAGGGCTAAATTACACCCAGAAATTAAAGAAAAGGATAAGAAGAAAGAACGGTCAAAGGAAAAGAAGAAGAAAGCAGATGAAAGCAGCAGTAGTGATAGTGACAGTGGCAGGTAAACAATGCTCATATGTTTTTTTTAATAAACCTTACACAAAATATGGCTGATACATCTGATTCTGCTTACAGTTCTTCGGATGGGAGTTCTACAAGCAGCTCAGTCTCCTCAAGCTCCTCCAGCTCTACATCAAGCACTCATTCAAGCAGTAGCTCATCAGATAGTTCGACAACTAGCAGTGACCGCAATCGGTCTCGACCGCGTCGTCGTTCGCATTCCTCCAGCACAAAAAAGAGCAAAGATAAAGATTCCAAAACAAAAGTCAAGTCTGAAAAGGATGGCACTCGCACACGTGACAAGTCTAAATCAAAAGAAGACAAAGACGGCAAAGGACGTACACCAGTGAAGGAGGAATCAAAGATTCGCACCAAGTCGCGGTCCAGGTCACGATCACGCTCCAAGAATAAACGTCGTCGTCGCTCACCGTCGCCACGTCCGACCAAGATTCACATTGGCAGACTTACTCGCAGCGTGAACAAGGACCATATCCACGAGATATTTTCCACCTACGGGAAAGTTAAGAATATTGAGTTTCCCAAAGACCATGTTCATCCCACCATTGGACGTGGTTACGCTTATGTTGAATTTGAAACGGCTGACGATGCTGAGAACGCAATGAAGAACATGGATGGGGGACAAATTGATGGACAAGAGATCACCGCAGCACCTGTCTTGATTCCGGTTGCACGTGTCGCACCAACGAGGCGCTCACCACCGCCGCAACATCAGCGCCGTCCTCCTGTGCGACGACGCACGCCACCACGTTTTCGACGCCGCTCGCCGTTCCGGCCGCAGCGCAGAAGTCCACCTAGGAGGTGGCAGCCATCAAGAAGTCCGCCTCCACGGCGCAGGAATCGTACCAGGAGTAGCTCCCGCAGCAGCTCACGGTAAATTAGGGTTTTGTATTGCATTCTGTTTGTATGTTTGATTCGCTCAATTTTAAACCACAATAACACGTACGAATGTTATTATTTTCTTCCTGTAGCATGTAGTTAAAGTGCGCTATCTCTTAATCACATTCAATTATTTCTAATCCGCAGTGTGAGGAAGCTGCAAGACACACGTTAGAACTGAAATCATCTCAGCATGTATCGACTTAATATAAACTACAACTACGAGTTAATATGACAGATAATCTTTTATCGACGCTACAGTCCTCTACCGTAAGTGGTAGTTTTAGAAAACATTTTCTCATAGGACGAAATAACAGGAGCGAAGATATATGCTATGGTTTTAGTTTTCTTTTTTAATTTGAAATATGTAAATTCATCATAATTTTTTTGTATTAATGAATTGTCAGTATGTTTGATATATACGCGCCGGGTGTATCACCGACGCCTCACACAGGTCGCTATGCCACGCCGCTTTTCTCTCAATAGTTCAAGTAAAGAAATGAGTGAAAAATATGGTGTTTTGGCTTAGCAAATCTATGATGTACCATAGTTTTAAGTTGCCTAACAAGCTTGAAACATGAGAATTGAAACAAATACGTTTGCGTAATGTTTTGCTTTCTGTTGTGCAAGTATTACTGATAATTTCTATAAACAATTTACGAATAATATTCTTTGAATGGGTCATATTTCCTGGTGTGGTTGCTTGTTCATTTAATACTTAATGTATCACACAATCCCTGGAGTATAATATTTGGTTGTCTTATTCTTAAGGTAATTGAGTGTAGCTGGATATCTCTTCCATAAATATTTGATGAGTTATATGTAATAATCATGCATGAAACAGGCTCCAGAATGTTGAAGATGTTTTATTGCCAAAGCACATGAAAACAATTCAATTCAGACAAATATGAACAGTAAACAAGACAGCAACTCATCATTCTTAAAGTAATCTACAGTATTAAATATTCAATTATACCACCTCTTCATCCACATTAAATAAAGCAAACACCATGTCCAAGAAAATATACGCAAACAAGTACAGTGGCATGTCCTTCACCACTCTGAGCAAATGTTTGAGTCTCATTAGAATTGCATTCACCCAATTCCCCTCAATATTGATCAAAGCAAGAATCAAGTTTATATACTTTGCATCCTCTGTGGGACAAAATAGGAAATACTCCGTTATTTCGTAAAGGATAAATGGTAGAAAGATATAATGTAGATGCAGGTAGCTCAGGTCAACACCTACAATATCTTCTCCTTTCTCAAATATCAAATTGATGTATCGAATGGTCAATCCTAGAAAGAAGATGATTATTTGGCGGTAGCTGTCTGATGATATTGGTGTCTCCTGTGTGGCCTTCAACGTTGTCATAGATCCGAAGAGATTTTCTTCATCAAGCACTTCAGACTCTTCGGAACCGCGGTTGGTGGTGGAAGCTGCACATTCTGGTGCGGTCGAACAAGTTACTGGGGGCTCAGGGTTAAATTTGGAATTGTCGATGAGAGATTCATATGGGCTGGATGATGCCTTGTCGAATTCTTCATCAATGGATTTCTGGATGTTCTTGAAGCTTCTCATGCGGCGGTCGGCATTTTCAAGGATTCGGCGTTGTCTTCTTTCCCGGCGCGCAGCGAGCACATCGACATCAGCCATATTTGTTTATTACTGTAGTATCTTAGGAATCTCACAGGGGGCGCAAATGTGGCATAGAAAATAAAATTCATAAAATTTGAATACAAGAAATCAGCGCGTACTAGAAAATTTTATATGCACATTACTTTATTTTTATAATATATTGAGTAAATAATTAGAAATACGATATATTCTCTTGGATATATTTTTTTTATTTTAATTTTAAGCTGACACATCATAAACGTGTTGTTGATTTGACAGCTCTGCATCGTTTGCAAGATTCGGATGTGAAAATATTTTCAATTGGCAATCTCGCCAATAGTTTAAAGACAAATATTTAAATTATTTTAATTTTGCTGACTACGCTGCTATCAAAGGTTCAATTTTCTTGAATCTACAATATACGAATACTTTTAACAAGTTTGTGTTAAACGGTGTTAAACATCTATAAAAACGCTGTTAGTAGAGATCTAAACCCTAAACTTATTACCTGGCACTTCACATTACCCTTATTTTAAAGATATGGCAAAAGCGCCTAAATATGTATGTTTTTTAATTGATATATATATATACTGCTTGATTGCATACAATTTTGATTGTTTCCTGTAGGTGAAACATAGACCTGATGGCACTCTAAGCATACCAAAACAAATTCCTAAGAGAAGGAAGAACATACAAGGGTGTGTAACTTGGCCTTTTACCATTTTTTGTCTACTAGGTAATAAGAAATTTAACTTTTGTGCAATTACATTTTAATATTAACTTCTATCATTTATAGCTGCTTTCTGCTTGACTAGTAGTGCACAAGATTTGATACTATTGGGTAAGTAAGCCAATAATCATTGGACAATCTTCAACAAATTCTGAACAATTCCTGGAGTAAAATTTGTGTTGAAAATCAGTGGTCTTGCTTGAAATGGTTCAAAGAGATGCAGTTGATGTCCAGTATCAAAATAATACTTTCCTCTACTACCAGTATTCACATGGTCTCCATAAATGATCTGTTGATTTGAGCCACAATTGTTTCTCTTGAAATCTTCATAACTATCACATTTTGTTGCTTTGTCTGTTTCATTGTTAATAGATGCAATGAAGTACATGTAACTTTTGATATGGCTGCAAAATCCTATCAGGCTTGGATTGAGTTGCAGTAATTCGATGTTAAAAGGCTCGCATCCTGGTTGTGGACGATGTCCACCATTTGGATAGAAATCCACATGACCTGTGGCTTCTTCTAGTCCGAAATAATTTGAATCCGTATGAGTTATATCCACGAAAACAGCATCGTTGAGTGTTAAACGCTCTGAGATTACGAGGTCGAAGTAAGGTCCAGCTGGATCTAAACCTGTGATGCGTCCCGGGAGCTGGCCAGATTGCTGTTTGAGGATTTTTCCTACATGACCTGCTGCGTGGGCTCCCAGAGAATGTCCGATTAGGTGCATGAGAGGGAATATTTCATTAGTGGAGGCTTCTTGCAGTTTGATTATGAAGTCAGCGAGGTAAATTCCTACGAATGCAGGGAATTTTGAGCCAGAAAATATATTTTTTCTCGACTTACCAACGTTCTTAGTATTCTCAGCTGCTTGTACATAGGGTCTACTTCCAAGCACACTCCAATCAACTTGCACCACTTGGACATCACTTTGCACAAGATATTCTTGTGTCATTTGGTGCATGTAAGCTCTATCCGAAGATTCTCCCCATCCATGAATAAGAAATTTTATTGGTTTGCCGTTTTGTATTAATTCGGGAAAGTTATCGCTTTTTAATTGCAGTTTATCGGTTGCACATTGACGATTGAAGTAAAACAATCGAATTGATTCATCACCATATACCCTAACATTGGCTAGAAAAGAGAGTCGACTTTAAAACGAATGCTTTGCAATACATGAAGAAACACACAGATAAACTCAGAAAATATGCAGAATTCAATGAAATAGATACCAAGCAACATCTTGAACACTTCAATGTCAGAAAAACAGATTTACATTTCACTTTTATAATCCATTTTGTAGCAATCATACTTTTATAGTCATAACATAATTTGCTTATTTTCATTGCATTTAGTATAAGTATCACATTACATAATAGTAGAATAATAATATTGCTTTATTTTCCAGCAGCAAAAATGGTTCTATTGTTATACATTACCGAGATTTTCCATCGCTCAATCATGTGTGTCGTGGAGTTCGAATTTCTCATAAATCGCTACGATAATAAGGTATCGAAATTGCTATATGCTATCTTTGGGAACTCGAAGACAATGTTTAGCGGCGTTTGCTTTGCTGCTCTTGTCACCTTCTCTTTCTGGAAGGAACAATCCAATGAATCTTGGGCTGTTATCCTATTGGTAGTGATTCATTACACTCTTTCTCCGATTCTTGAAATGGTAAGCAACATTATCTGAGGAAAGAGATGATATGGGAAGTATTTTGCTTGGCATAGCATTGTTAATTTCATTTGTTTTTTTTAGAAACAATCTCCAATTTATACGTCTATTGAAATCTCATCTTCAAACAGTGCAAATGCTGGTGCTCTCATGGCAGTCAGTTACTTCTATGGGTTTCTGAAAGTCCTCCTCCCAGCCAATTCACAAGCAAATAGAGGACTAAAATACTTCATGGGTGTGTACGAAGAAAGACATCAGATTACCTTTGCCCGCCAGGCATTGTACATATTAGTACCACTCTCAATGTCTTGTCCGTTTCGTCTAAATGAAATTTCAGCAATTATGGATGAAGCAAATGTATTTTTGATCTGCATTATTAAGAAGGTTACAACTAATCGAAGTATACTGTTTGTTTAGACATTGATTGCCGTTGAAGAAGACCGTGCAGGAGTTAAAAATCGCAACTACAAGAACTCCGTTTATAAAATAAAACTTGAAGATGGATATATTTATGTTGCCGCTGAGTACGCTTCTCCTTTGAAGACCTTTGACGAGAGCGTTAGGTCCAATGACGTGTTTGGAAGTAAATCATTTCGTTCATTCATATTTCCTTCAAGAGTTAAATTGATCAATATGTTGCAGGTTATTACACGTTACACAAAATTGATATTTTGTGGGAGTTTTACTTGACTCTTTTAAAACTTGTGGAAGAGTGTGAGGAGACAAGAGGATTGGTTGAGTTTATCTTTTATCCCGGTAAATATTGATCTATCATTTTAAATTCACCTAGCGTAATTTAAGATTGTTGGTTTTATTTCAGATTATGATGAGAAAGATCGACCTGTGGACGTAGGTCAACTTTTATTACAGCGATTGAACGATGATAAGAACAAATATTCCGAGAAACCATATGTGTAGTTTAAATCGTACGGCGATACGTTTTGACGTATTTAGTTTTAGATTTTTTGTAATTTATATAAACCATGGAGACATTACAATCAATGGAATTTCAAATGACCATTGATACTTTACTCTATTAATTTTATGTGTTTTAAAATCTTTTTAATTTTGTGTCTTAAACTTATGCATTTTCAATGAAGTTTTATTTGTCTACCACGCATTGACCTCTCCTCACTGAACTCTTAAAACCATCGACGTTGATTAAGCCCCTGTCTTGATAACGATTTGACAATTAAAAGCCGAATAATATATCGTGAGTACTTTGTAACTGTGAATGAGGCGTACGATCCATTTGATAAGCGCTTAAGTTACGACGTCACTGGAGAGTGGATCTCCAGTAAGTATTTCGATTGTAGAACGTAATTAAATAACATTGTTGACTCTGGCGTACATTACATTGAACCAGAGCGAATATAAATGGATGCGACGAATTTGAACCGATTGAAGCTGTGTGAAGCACACGCCAATCAGCGTAATTTTCGTCGCGTTTGGCTCACGTGACCGAGTGCTGAGGGGGCAACTCTGGCACATAAATTCGACCGACGTCCTTCAAACGACACAGCGCCTACTTGTCCCGACTTTGCGCCGCATTAATGTAAGTAACAGATTCAACTATTACGCTCATCAATTCAATCGCCATACGAGCAGGCCATTATTGCAAGCTATAACAATCAACGTACTTGCTAATCGTGTCGTTGGGTAATAACAATTGTTATTCGACAAACAATTGCGTAAAACACGCGAGAAGATTTATCGGCACGCCTGTAACGTTGTAACCTTCATTTGACCGCGAGTCTGTTGAATCGTATAAACCGGTCTAATTATTTGAAACACGTGGCTGTTTACTACAGTTTTCTTGGTGCAAACGCAATTAACCTTTTAGATTGAGACTAGATAGTTTGATTAATTGAACTTTATATTTTAGCATGTCGAACATTGGTATCAACGGTTTTGGCCGCATTGGTCGCCTGGTTCTCAGGGCTGCCATCGACAAGGGCGCGAAGGTGGTTGCCATCAATGATCCTTTCATTGGTCTTGATTACATGGTGTACCTCTTCAAGTTTGATTCTACTCATGGCAGATTCAAGGGACAAGTGGAAGCTAAGGAAGGCAAGCTTGTTGTTAATGGCAACGCAATCTCTGTCTTCTCTGAGAGGGATCCCTCTGTCATTCCATGGGGTAAGGTTGGGGCTGAGTATGTTGTGGAGAGCACGGGTGTTTTCACTACAATAGACAAAGCTTCTGCTCACTTGAATGGTGGTGCCAAGAAGGTCATCATCTCTGCACCATCTGCTGATGCTCCCATGTATGTGTGTGGTGTTAACTTGGATGCTTATGATAAGAACCACAAAGTATGTTGATGAAATTAATATTCATCAATGAATATTTAATGGCTTGCTATATTATAGGTGATTTCCAACGCATCCTGCACCACTAACTGTCTCGCTCCTTTGGCTAAAGTCATCCACGACAACTTTGAGATTGTCGAAGGTTTGATGACCACCGTGCATGCCACCACCGCCACCCAGAAGACCGTCGATGGTCCCTCTGGTAAGCTGTGGCGGGATGGCCGTGGCGCTGCTCAGAACATCATTCCAGCTGCCACTGGCGCCGCTAAGGCTGTCGGTAAAGTCATCCCCGCGTTGAACGGCAAACTCACCGGCATGGCTTTCCGCGTGCCGGTTGCAAATGTCTCCGTGGTGGATCTTACTGTCCGCCTGGGCAAGTCCGCCAGTTACGACGACATCAAGGCTAAGATCAGGGAGGCTGCCAATGGACCTCTACAAGGCATTCTTGGTTACACCGACGAGGAGGTCGTTTCCAGTGACTTCATCGGAGACACCCACTCGTCCATCTTCGATGCCGCTGCTGGGATTCAACTGAACGACAAATTCGTCAAGCTCATCTCCTGGTACGACAACGAGTACGGTTACTCCAACCGCGTCGTCGACTTGATCAAGTACATCCAGACCAAAGACGCCTAAGCTTTCAACCCTACGTCATGACTGCGGAAAATCATCGACGAATCAATTTTCTATTAAGCGCAAGCACAACACTATAATCACACAAGTTTTTTATGCGTTTATAATACGAGGTTATGTTAATGTTCAAATTTTTATAATACACATTTACAAAATACTGCAAACATATTCCAGTACTAATTCTGTGTGGCTTGCGTGTAATCCAGTCTTTCGAAAGTTTCTAAGCCTAGTTTAGTACATGTTTATTTTCACGGAGTTCTGTCCCAATAAGTATAATGGAATGGGGGTCAAGTACGGTGTCGGTATCCGATGTGAGAAACAGTACGCTGCACGACAAACTTTTACCTTGCATTAATATCATTTGCTTATCTATAAATTATCATGTTAATTCAAGCGTGGTTCAAGTGCTTGTTTAGTTATTATCATGCATGAATTTGCGCAATTCAACTCATGCCTGACAATTTCATAGAGAATGCAAACATTTATTTCATTTACAACATTGACCAGTACGTCCTGTACTAAATTATAGAGTAATTTAGGTAATATCGTTCAAAGAAATGCTACCAGTAGTGCTTTTCGTCACATTTTCTTTCTTTGAACTCCTCATAACTGTCATACTTTCTATCTTCTCTCTTATTGCTTGACTCAATGCAGAAGTCTACTCTTACTATAACTACAAATTGCACTTAATTTTGTGTACATAAACAGTCATTCTATATTAAAATCAAGAAAAAGTGAAATGAACAGAGCCTATAACTTTCTATAATCCTTTTCGATTTACGTCGGTGTGAAGATGTTTCTTTGAAAATGGGGTTTCGGGAATGAGCGATGTTCCTTTAGAAAGGCTTGTTATGTGAGAGAGAAGATTGATATTGCTTCTTGGAGTTTTGATAAGAAATCAGCAAGATATGGGCATAGAATTTTTAGGTGCTGGTAATGATTTGATATTCAATTGTTTCTTGAATTTCTTGTTGAAACTTGCATGACTGTTATAAGAAACTATATCTAAACAGTAATCTTAGCATTTTCAGCAAAGATTTTATAAGACTAATATTCTAATCTTCCTCATTTAACTTGGGTTACCTGCATATTCTGCACGAGTTATTATGTAATCCAGGAATCAAACATTCGAATGATATCTGCAACGTTTTCAGTTTAAATTTAACATTTTCCAGTTGGAAACCCATTACTGAATTAATCAAGTTATGATGGAGATATCTTATGATCCATAAAAATCATATTAACATTATCTACCAACCGCTAAAGAAAAAACGACCAAATTGACATTCAAAATTTTGCATTAATTAATTATTTATTGAATATTGCGATATAGGTAGCAAATTAAGTGACACAGTTATCGTAAAGAGGTAATATAAGCGAATTTTTTTTTGATTTATTATTAATGAGCTTTCGTAACTTACAATTATCCGAAGGATTTGAATTGTTGTTCTTGTTATGTTGTATAGTTACACATTTTAAGTTATTTTTACACTTTTGTAAGTTTTAGAGGTTGGTAACACTTGGTATCGTTGGTATTCTTGCAAATAACCCTCGATGGCTGCGAATTATCAGAACAAAACTAAATTAATTTATAGATCAATACTTGTGTTAATGACTTGTGAAGTGCTTCACACTGTAATCCATCAGCAGGAGGTCCATTGCAAATTGCAAGTTGTTCATTTGATTTAATTTTATTGTCAGAATATCGAATTAAGTACATTCTTCTATATGGTTACAAGGTAGTAAGTTATTAAGAGAACCGTAACGGTTACAAATGATTTTCTATCACAGAAAATTGATATTCTACTCGACAAGTGTCTAAACAACATACGTAAGTTCTCTGGTATGTAAATGTACCTAGGTTTTTATTTATTTTTTAATCATATGGAAAAGGCGTTGTATTCACTTAAAATCTTAAAACAGTATTTAAAAACCGATACTCATTTTATGACCCGTACAGTTCAACCCAATCAGATAGCATAACAATTTCCTCGATGAAACATTCCCGGAAATAATTGGTAAACTATAAACTTCCATAGAGTGGATGCGCGTTGCCGCTAGACGAATAAAAGGTCTTCAATGATTCAATATCATCGTGTCTTGCATTTCGGGCAATCGTCAGGGACACGATGCATGGTTAATGTACGGTCAATCGTTGATTAGACTACGAGTATTGATAAAAATACGTACGCGTACCCGCGTCATTTAATTCAGATAAACTCAGAGGAAGGACGTAAGATTTTTCGGACGCCCGGAGGTTCGAGGCGTGCTTACCAGCAAATTTCTTTCATATTCTTCTTTCATATTTGCTTGGAATTTGGATTCCAATCTGCGGATTGGAATATTCTGCGGATTTAGACAATGTAGTTCTCCGCAGGCTTGGTCGGCAGCTCAAGATTGGGGCTGACGGTATGCGTGAATCCTCCATATGCCTTCACGACGATTTTCTCCTTCTTTGGGACCATCGTCTTGCTGTGGTAGAACAGCAGGATGTCATACAGGACCACAGCAATGGCAAAGCCTTCAAGGCAAGCGTCAACACCCTTGTTATCGATAGGTATGTTGGTGAAGCGGTCCATGAAGAGGAGGACAATACCAAGACAGGCAAGGTTCGTGCAGGAGAAGATGATCCAGGCGTAGATTGCTTGGGCTTTCTTCGTGAGGAGTCCGTAGAGGAGGACTATGCAGGCGCAGGATAGCTGGAAGCCGAATCCAGCGACAATCAGACAGATTGAGGAGTACACTGGAATTCACATCATGGATTTAGCACGCTTCTATATTCATTTATTCAATAGCATAGATTTATACTTACTGGTTTCGCGATCCAGGGATTTGTTCAACTTTTGAATATTTGCTTGGTTGTGGAGTTTATGTTCGATGAGTACTTGCTCCTCGTTAATGTCAGTAGTCAACAAAGCCCAGACATAGATGGTTTTCATCACCCCCAAGATAGCTAAAGTGGTGACCAAGGCAATAACTACCTGAAATCAAAAAAAAATTCGAAATTAGCCGCATAAACCAAGCTGTAACGCATGCAATAAAACTCTTCGGGTACTTACAAAAAATACGATCGCAATCAGAATAGAGCTGATCCGAACCACCTCACTCTGAGACTTGGGCCTCACTGGAAGTTTTTCCAGCATCTTCTGCTTACTGGGCGAACGCTCCAAGATCGCATTGATAAATTTCCTCATTTTGAAAATTTATCAATGACTTCTACTCTCACACAATGTAATTACGCTCTACAGTAAAGCTTCGCTTCGATTTAATTGATGTTCTCTTGTCCAAATCGCGTGACAATTTTTGGCTAGGGCGTCCGGTCCGGCCGGAGCACGCGCGGCACGTCTCCCCAATCCGTCCGCTTCGTGCGCCGCCGACGACGCAACTGCAGCATTTGGCGGCGGCCAGTGCAGGATTTTCCACTGGGGGCGGCGGGGGTGGTGTGCAATGCTCGATTCTGCGGCGCCTCGGCCTAGCTCGATATTCAAGCGGGGGCTCTATTTCGCGGCACGGTGGCATGGTCTCTGCGGCTCACAACACCCTCACTACTGCACACTTTATTTTCGCTACAAGCAACGCGTCAAATGGCCACGCGGGCGGTAAATCTTTGCCGCGACGACCTTGCCGGTGAATACCTCGTTTTTGCGCATTCAGCCCAAAACTGTCCGGGAATCAGATAAAGAAAATGAAAATAACAATCGACTGCTTTTTTCATTGTGTCGTAGAAAGATTTAGCAAGCAAACACTGGAGTAGGCTTTTAAACATTGTTTGCGTTCCATTCATTCGTCAAACCTTACATCTGTTTGACAACAGAATAAATTATTTGCTTCCCTCTTTTTTACCTTTTGTGTTCTTTATTGCGCATACGGAAATGTAGTAGACCTTCGAAACATGTTATTTAATAACATGTTTTTTCATCTACTGCCAACCACTTGGTATTTGCAGGCTATCGTAAATTCTTTCAAGTGGTTTCATATTTTTCTTATACCGACGAATACTGGCGAGTTGTAGTGTTCAGTTCATCGTGATTAAATGGCATTTAGTAATGCGGAGTTATCGATTCGTCCGCAATATTTCTGTTCTTTTCGGTATTGCTACCTTTAACATTTAATGTGCGTTCCAGTTTTTATGTGGCTCATTTCAGATTGCTTTAGACGTGAAGGCAAACCAGGGCAGGCAATGCAACTGAACAAGAAAATTAATTTAGACAGTGTAACATTGCATTAGGTAAACATTTCATGCGGTATATCTGTCGTTTTTTCTTCACATCTCTAAACAAATTTTAACCCAGTTTGTTTCAAGTTTTTAAAACTGTATTCATTATTACTGTCATACCATGGATAAAATCCGAAAGGTAGACAATGCCCTTGCAGCTTGAATTGATTTTTCTATTATGGCGCTCGATTGGCCACTTTACCAGTGTTATTTTCTATGGACAAACAACACGCTACACTGAAAGGATGAATATCAACAAATTACTGACATTTTCACTAATCTTCATTTTTATCTGAACAGTGCAATACCAACTCTTTATTTCTGCGGTAAAAAGCTAATCTCATTCTCTATGAATTATTATTCGCTGCAATTAATCCTGATAAACGTGGCTTCTATGTGCATAGTTTACTTTAACTTTCTTTCATTGAATCTTTTCTTATTGTACTTTGTACTCAGTATACAATTCCCTCTCATTAACAATTTCCAGCCGTTAATTCGACTACTTGATTATTGATTACACGAGTACACATATTTTTTGCCTCGCGCGTAACACGCATGGGACACAGCGCAATCGTATACCTGACCTGGTCCTCTTTATATCAATTTACATCGGTCATGTGGGACATAAGGCGAACACTTTTGTGTTCATTGCTGTTTATATTTTGTTTAGTGTAGAAAAATTGTATATAGAGCATGCATGAAATTATTACGTTTTCGCTCATTTCCCATGTGGGCAAGCGCAGAGTATTGATTTATAATTACCAATTGTTGCGTGTCATAATAAATTTATTATAGCGCACAATAAAATACATGGACTGTAAGGGAGGTAGAATATTTATTTTCAAGACGTTTCTGAATGGTATAAATTTGTAGACCTTATCGGGAAGCTATTCCATGACACGCAGGGACTCCATTTCCTTAATACGTTCGAGAATTTGCAGACGCATCAGACCACGATACTTTGCTCCCTCACCTAATTTTTCCATTTCTTTGAGCCAGTCTTCACGTTCTTTAATTTCATTCTTCACTGCAAAACAAAATATTTACATTAATATGTTTCCATGTTTCAAACATGACCCGGCAAAGCGTCTGACACATAAATATTAATAAAAATATGGGGTTGTGTTCAATAGGGAATAAGTCAGGTTGACCCGGGATTGAAGAAGAATATTTTATGCGATTTGGACTGCAATGGGGCATTTTTATCGGTGAATCGTTTCAAATAACACATACATTCTTCAAATCTGTTGATTTCTTGTTTCGGAGCTTCAATTTTAACAATCCTTCGTTTGTTATGTGTTGGCTCATTGGAAACTTCACCCGACATTTTTTTAATCAGCTCTTCCTTAGCCTTCTCACTGTTATACTTCACTGGAGTTGGTCTGTAAACTTCTCTCTCAAAGGCCCCACTTTCTCGGATGGTTTGCAATGACCGACGCTTTGAGCTTCCTGGCCGCACTCGTGCTTCAAATATCTGGGGCCGTTTACTTTTCCCAACAGGATAAGTAATTTCAGGCAGTGGCTCCCCTCTGCGCAGGGAATACACAAGTTTGTTCCTTTGTTCTATACTCATTTTACTCTCATTTATCAGAGCTATGATAAAAAAAATTCATGTTGAAATCATGTTTAAAAATGTGAAATGAGGCACTTACTTTGTACAAATTCTCGTGTTTCTGGAGTGTACTTTACGCGTGCATTGTTGAAAATTCCTCCTTTGGGTATATTCTTACTTGGCCACTCCATTTTGTGAACGAAGTCAAAGAAAAATGTAAAAGATTGCGAAATAAATCGAAAAATGAAGCTGCTATTCTCAACGGAGGCACAATATTTGACAATCTGTATCATTAATCGTCTTTTTCAGGGGTTTCCGTGGTTTCACTCATGTTTATGGGTTGCTATGCCAACCAGAATGTTTTTTCGATGATGAACTAATACGTGGGAGTTCCTCTAATGCATTTATTGATTTAATATCAGTTTGTTACAAAAATACTAATCAATCACATAATATTGCGTTTTTAAGCAAATACTGCTATTGATATTAGTAATTAATCACCGAGCCAGATATACAATCTACTTTTTTTGGTAGACTGTGTAAATACAAGAGAGATTACACGAATACAACAGTGCGTATGTTTAAAAATAGTCTATCTGTATTTCATCAGTATGTTTCTAAGTAATCTAAGATCAAATCAATTGAACCAGTTAGAAAGCATGTTGGTCTGGTATTGACGAGCTGCAACAAAGCCCAATACAAAGAAAATAAATTCCTTTAGGTATGGAAATGAAAATCCATTGCGTTTGGAAACGAGGAAGTCCAAAAACTTTCTCTTGTTTTCAGTGTAAGGCGGATACCGGGACGATGCCAACATTTCACCAATAAAATTGAAGGATTTGTATAAGCAGGGCTTTACGTGAGTGAATGTGTCCAGAGTATATTTTCCATGGTAGCAACCCATTCCGCTTCCGCCTACACCACCGAATGGAAAACCGTCAACGGCGAACTGCAGAATGGTGTCGTTGACTGATACCCCACCAGCACTGGTCTGTTCCAGAAAATCACGGATCACATCGTGATTCTTCGAGAAAATATACATCGCCAGAGGTTTATCTCCTGTATTGATGTATCTGATAGCCTCATCGTAGTCCTTCACGGTCATTATGGGAAGCAAAGGTCCGAAGATTTCATCCTGCATCACTGGTTCATCGGCAGTAGCTGATAGCAATGTTGGCGAAATGTATAGTTCCTGGGAATCCATAACACCACCATGAATGACCTTACTATTCTGTATCATGCTTGCTAAACGCTTGAAATGGTTCTCATTGATGATCCTACCAAAATCCGGTGATTGTTTATGGTCCTTGCCATAGAACCCATCGAGGATCTCAGAACTACATTCGCGGATCTTGGCTTCCACTGCTAGGGTACACATGACGTAATCTGGAGCAATGCAGGTTTGACCTGCGTTGACGAATTTGCCCCAAAGGATACGCTTCATAGCAATTTTTATATCCGCAGACTCGTCGATGAAGACTGGACTCTTCCCACCCAGTTCTAATGTAACAGGGGTCAGATGTTCAGCAGCGGCTTTGTGAATAATCTTACCGACAGTCCCGCTTCCTGTGTAGAAGATATAATCGAATTTCTGTCTAAGGAGTTGAGTGGTTTCTGGAATCCCTCCACACACTATTTTGTAACAGTCATTGTCCAGATATCTTGGGATAGTTTGACGTAAAAAGTCTTCTGTGGCCGGAGCTTGATCGGAAGGTTTCATGATAACACAATTGCCCGCAGCAATGGCACCAATTACAGGCAGGAGCAATAGTTGAAGAGGGTAGTTCCAAGCACCAATCACTAGTACAACGCCATACGGTTCTTTCATGATGTAGAGATTATCCAACCAATTCGCAAACGCCTTTGATGGTCTGTCTGGTTGAGAATAAAAATCCAGGTTTGTAATATAATCATAGAGGTCGTTCTTGATCATCCTGATCTCCATCAGCAGGGTTTCATATTTGCCTTTGTTGAGGTCTTTCTTTAAGGCATCTAGAATATCGCCGGAGTTATCATCCAGCATTTTGAGGACGTTTTTCAGTTGTTGTTTGCGGAAGCGAATCGATTTGGTTTTGCCGGTCTGAAAGCTCGCCCGGGTTGATTCTACTAACGCTTGCATTTTGGAATTCGTTAGACTGAAAAAATACGCATTATTCCGAGATTAGTTAGTATCGATTAAAATGATAGGCATTGGTAGAAATCAATTTAAAAATTATGACATTAAGATATTGTTTTGCTTCAGTCAGCTGTCAACGCCCACCAGAAACAGGTGAATGGTGCCCAGTTTATTTATTTTCAGCCGGGTGGTAAATCAACACTCACACGCAAGCCGGTGTCTACGTTGACAGGAACTGGCCCAAGTCGACCTTTCGAATGGTATTGTCTGGTAATGGTCGAAGGTATTGTCTGCAGTGTGCACTTCTACCTCAAAAGTGTTCGATCCCGATCAACTTTACACAGCCACTCCACTTCCAGCGGACTACTGAACTACGGTGTAAATGTTCTGTTGGACCAGCTGCGGCGATTGACTTGCTCGCGATCCTCATTCCCCTTGTCCCACTACCGTCATGTTTTCGCCGCGCATTCCATTGATACATCGTGAATACATTATTGTTTTACTCGTTGGAGAAAAGGTGAAGACGGTATGAAATCCGATACAAATAGCATTGTAATTACCAATGCAATGTGTGGCCCGATGTTAGTTTATGTCTTCATGTAATTACTGAGTGCACCGTATAAGTAGCGTGAATACAACAATATAAATAAGTCAATCGTAAACACGTGAATATTACACATAATCGTGATATGCATTGGCGGCGATTTTATTACATATTACCTTTACGCATGCCGAGTGTATTTCTGCGCTGTATCATAAATAGGTACTTGATGTACATTATTCAATGCATGAATCATATGACCGTATCAATCAATTTTGATTTGAAACGTACATATAGATACATCTTCAGTGTTGTCCTTCCATAGCATATGTGTGCAATATATATCCGCTACCACATTCAACTTATTCACTTCTTTATGGCCAATTGTTTGTTTTTATGGATGTTGCTCATTTCTATTCAATATACATCATAAAACCTTTAAGAGCGTTTTATGAGGTAAAAGCAAGTAACACAAGCGAAACAGTTAAGTAGCTTTATATCACGCGATAAATTTCCTGTTTCTCTCCTTTACTAATAACTTGGCCATTTAATGGCATTCTATCAAAACAATTCCATCTTTGGCGAGACTGTTCAGCATTTTCAATAGATACGGCTCATACGATATTAATTACGTGCCAGGTGAAATATGCTAGCAATGCAACTGTGCGAAACATGCCGCTGATGTATGATGAAAGGTTTTAAACAGGGTAACATAAAGTTTTAAGTCAAAATGGGTGATGACTATAGGTAACCATTTAAGAGATCATGGAAAACGTGTGATGGTGGTTGCATAGAACGATATAGTGACGTTTGTATGAATTTTTCATGATATGGGCACTCAGATGTAGAGAAGTTAGTGGGGCGAGTGGTTTTCGGTAGCACCTATTCTTGTTCTCCTTTGCGTCGGTTTTCAATAGGTCTTTTCCGTAAAATTTCCAGCAACACGATGAAGTTGTTTGTGAAGGTTATCCGTGGCACTGGATGCAGCCTCGATGTTTCCGAAGAAGTTACAATACTCGAACTAAAGCAGAGAATTGAGGATGAACTCAAAGTGCCCATCTCACAACAAACCCTCGTCTACATGGGTAAAACGCTAATAGATGAAAACCCTATAAGCTTTTATAACAGAATTAAGGACGGGGCTAAGTTGCATCTAGTGATTAAAAAGGCCGAGTCGCTAAATGTAGCCGTGGAACGGGTTTTACGAAAATTCTTCACAGAAGAACAAACCAAGGCAATCCTTGAAGAATTCATGTCAGATTTTGAGAACAAAGTAAAGAGTTTAAGCTTGGATGACTTAGAAAATATAGCAACACATTATCTAAATGAAGAGGCATCTAAACCAACAGCTTTACATTAATTTTATAAATTGAGATCCAATTGATTAGCAAATAATCACTGTACATTTCTATTTTTGATTTTTTTTGTCAATGTGAAATACAAATTTTCTGTTATCACTTTTAGGCTGTCTTTAACAATCCCTTGAATGACGTCCCCAAAAGGAATATCTCTGCACTGTCACTTCTGCTTGCATTTGGTTTTACAACTTTAACTTTCTCATAGAACCTGGACATATCTATCTCCAACTTTTTCGCTTCTGGGCTTTGCCATAATTTAATAATCAAGGAACCAGAAGGCTCTGTAACAGTGACAGCAAATCTCAAAACAGAATATCCTAAATTTACAATATTCTCACTATCCATTGTTTTGATTCCAGTTGCATTTGGAGCCATATCTGATAAGACGACATTCACTTTACAGTCACCCAATAAATTCTTGATTTTCTCATGTGCTGCTGTAAAATCTTGATTACCAAGAATGTGAACACCTTCAATTGGGTAAAATTGCAGTTTATCGATTGCTATTATCAAACTGTTGGGCCCACTTCTTTGCTTTGCTACTTGTGACCAAGATCCTGGTGCTGCACCACAATCAATAATAACTTGGTCTTTATGTGCATGAAATATCTTGTACTTATCATCTATTTCTAGTAGTTTAAAGGCACTTCGACATCTTTCAATTAAAAAAGGTATTAAAGCATTGCCATACCAGATTAATTGTATTAGTATGATTCATTTACCGATAGTTCAGAATTTGTGCTTGTTGAACATATGGATCAGACAGTTGGCGTTGTATCCATTCTTGTGAGCTTTTTTTCTTCCCTTTGAGATTTATTGCTTGTACTTTTTTATGCCTAATAATACTCACTGATAGGAATCTTTTGAATATTTGTTGCATTTTGTCCACTTCAGTAAACTGAACTTGAATGCTATAATTAGTGAGGTTAAAGTAAATGAAACACATGAAAAAGTTTCAACGACTTCGAAACAAAGGCGAAGATTTATTAATATGAGGTATGATTAAATAAATGATCATTTTTGGGGGTGTTTGTGCATTAAATTTTCTGGAATTTGTATTGATTACACGAATTCTACAGTTATTTTGCGGCTTGCACGAGTTAAACCCACCGTTTATACAATATAGTGATCTTTAACGAATGAATTGGAGGAATAGATTTTGGTCCCGAAGAGGATTACTGAAAAGATAGAATTAACATTATACGTTGCTGTCGCCCTCAGGTGCATAAAAGTGTCAACTAAATATTTGTCTTTGGAAGGTAATTGTATTTGTAGCGTAATAAACAATTAAAATACCTTAATATGGTACTGATAAAATGTCAAAATCAAACGAGGGAAGAAGAGTCACTTTCGATTGTTTAAACAATTAGGAAATAGGTACAAACCTGTTACAAAGCTTGTTAATTTATATGCTTTTTGAAATGATTCTGTTGTAAACCGTAGTTTGCGGGTGCACTAAAGAAGCAATTTCTAATTTCTTAATGATAGATAATAAAAAAGTGCTCAACATAATTATTATATAAACAATTGGTATATACTGCTGGACTTGTGGATGTTTATAGGATTTAATGGGTTATTGAGTTTCTGGAATATTTTGTTGTTTGCTCTATATGCAATTTTAAAGTTTAATTTTCTGAATATTGTTGGCAGTGTAGGTAAATGTCAGGTATTTTGTGTCTTGGGATGATTGGGAAATGTTTTAGTTTTCGGTTCTATTAGTTTTCTATTGCAATATTTCATATTTCATTGAATTCTAAATTATGTTATTCTATTGTTAGTGGTGTGTTGAGATGACGATGGAAAGTGAATCTAAAATATGGCATTTTATGTTGTTTTGGATGGTTGCGGATTATTAGATATTTATGGTTGTGGATTCCTACTATGAGGTCTAGGTGAAACTGGCTTTGATCTATTTCCCAATTGTTTAGAAAATTAGGTCACAATGAATTAAAGCGCAGCCCTTATACTATCGATTAAAATAAATATATACACCCTAACTCAATAACAAACTATAATAATGGCGCATAGTTGACAATCTGGTAACACCGCTCAAAGATGCTAGTTTTTATAAACTAATACAACCCCGGCTCTCAACACCTAACAACTTCACCCAGAGCACTGTCTTATCCATCTACAATAACATTCAACCTCATTGATACAACAAATTTACGTCAATCTCCATAAACCTAAAGTGTTTATCAAAACAAATGCAATAACAATAACATTCAACCCTAATGGTACCATGGTTTTAAAGATACTGATGTCGGCCATATGAAGTGTAAGCAGTAAGATAATTAAGGTCAGTGGTCAAAAATTTTACACCTGCGTGTTTACCGCCAGGTCATGGGTGTAATTCCTTGCTTGGGTGTATTTTGCACTTAGTTTTCAAGCAAGTAGCGCTACGTTTACATAATTCGAGATACAAAAGAACAAATAAATTTAATTGATGCCTAATTTATTTTCAGTAATCTCAGGAATCCAAGAACTTCAATTCCAGTGTGTTCTTTGCCCATGTAAGTCTCCAAAGAAAATAAGCCAGTTATTTTCAGAACTACAATATTATGTAGAGAAAAAATAACGTTGCATTTATTGTATTTAATTGCAGCAATAATTAATAAATTAGTTTTATGCTCTTGTCAGCTGAGAATGTGGCTTCTTGGTAGTGTACGGCTACGAATCGGAGCCCAGTGGGAGTCCCACGTTTGAATCCTGGCTACGAAATTGCTTTAAGCTGTGGTTCGCGCAGATCATAAATCCGCATAATATTGACTTCACTTTTTCAATTTGAAAATCAATAGTCAACCTAAAAGGTAAAGTCACACAATTCAATAATATGATAAATTCAGATCTGGTATTTGTATTTTCTAAATGAAATTTTCTAAGAATTCGTGTAGAATGCAAAAGTATAACTTACCTAGGAAGTCAAATCATGAAAGTCACCGTCTCTTAATTATTAGGAATTGTTTTAGATTGAGTCTGAAGAGAAACAAGTGTTTTTATACGAATAACTAATTACATTCGATCACAACAATTACCCTGTTGAGTTATATTTGTTTTATTGCTAGAGGTTACTGCAGTTGTTGCATTGACACTTGGGAAGTGTCAACAGATGCGTCAACCTTGAGAATATAGTTGTTGTTTGTGTTGTGTGGTTTCTGTCCAAACGGATCCAAACGTTTTAATTTCTGCTTCCAAAAGTACACCCAATGAACAAACGGTAAATTAATGTTGCTTCAATAAATATGCATAAAGAACATATTTTAGAAAATATAATTAGTACATTGCATCATCATGAGTTCACCAGCTCAATTTGTGGAGGATGCAATTGAAGCAGCGAAACGAGCAGTTCAATTTGATTCAGACGGCCAACATGAAGCAGCCGCATATTTCTACAAAATAGCATCAAGGTTACTTTACCAAGCAGCTACAGTAAGCGGGGAGGTTCAAGTTGAAAGCTTAAATAATAAAGCTAAGGAATATCAAACCAGAGGGCAAGTACTCTTGGAACAACATGAATCAAGAAATGTTATTAAAGAACAAGATAAAAGCCATCAGATATTGCTTCAATTTCAATTTCTTATGCAGCAAGCACTGGATGCAGATGCTGCTGGGCTCCAAGATACAGCAATTGAACTCTACACTAATACCATTGAGTTTGTCACAAAACACTCTGAGCTAATGCAAGGTGAGACAAAGGATTTAACTATTCGAGCACTTGAAAGAGCTGAGGAGTTAAAAGGGATTACCTTCACATCACCTTCATCCTCCACTGAATCATCTCCAACAAAGAGAAACCATGCCTACACTGTATCTACAGTGGGTCAACAAATGACCAAATTGCACAGAGGGTCAAGTGTTCATCTTCAAGTTGTGGGCAATTCAGATGGTTATACAGAGGAAGAAAAGCGCGTCTTATTTCATACGTCAAACATAAATAATATTGATTATGTGCCTTTTATGGAAATTGATTTGAAGGAGAAGTTTCGATATGCCATTTCTTTCACAGATAAAGATGGTCATTTGCCATTGTCACCAAAACAGAGACATGATTTTTATTCATGGGTACGCCCACAGGATATATGCTCAGAACCCACTGTTGTGCTTGGAGAGTACCCAGATTTTTATAGTATCAAACAAACTGTAATCTCAGACTGTTCATTCGTTGCTTCATTGGCGGTGAGCGCATTGTACGAGAGAAAATTCCGTCGTAAACTGATCACAGCTATAATCTACCCTCGAAATTCTGACAAGAAACCAATTCTCAATCCTTTTGGGAAGTATATGATTAAGTTGCACTTGAATGGAGTAAGTAGGAAAGTTATTATTGATGATTATCTGCCAATAAATCGACATGGACAACTGCTATGTTCATACTCATCAAACAAGAGTGAATTTTGGATTTCACTTCTTGAGAAAGCCTACATGAAGGTAATGGGAGGATATGATTTTCCAGGAAGTAACAGTGTAAGTTACAATTAAAGCACAAGAACACATTTTACTTTAAGTGAATTTACAGAACATAGATTTGCATGCTTTAACTGGTTGGATCCCCGAAAGAATCGCAATTCGTCCAAAAGACACAACATTCAATAAAGACAGCCTCTTCAACATTCTGGAAACCAGAATGGCTAATGGAGATGTTCTCGTGACAGTAGCAACTGGTGAAATGTCTGATTCAGAGGCTGAGAGGACTGGTCTTGTTGCAACGCACGCTTATGCAGTGCTCAGTGTACGTACTGTTAATGGAGTTCGTCTTCTTCAGCTGAAGAACCCATGGTCACATCTTAGATGGCGGGGGAATTATTCCGAGTTGGACATGCGACACTGGACGAGAGAATTGCAGGCAGACCTTCATTATGATCCGCATAGTGCAGCACAGTTTGACAATGGGGTTTTTTGGATTGATTATGATAGCATTTGTGCATTTTATGATGTTTTTAATCTAAATTGGAACCCCGAGATGTTTAGTTACACTTATTGCCTTCATGCGTATGTTCTTCTTATGACGTAATCTTCATGCTGAAAGAAGGGAGATTAATTAGAAATTGTTCTTGTTTAGCGAATGGAAGGCTGGCTTGGGCCCAGTTAGAGATGTATACACCATTGGAGCGAATCCACAGTTTGAATTAGATATCGGTAATGAAACCTCTGGTGCTGTTTGGATTCTGCTTACAAGGCACATTATGGATATTGAGGATTTTAAGGAGAACAGAGAGTATATCACGGTGTTGGTCTACAAAAAGAACGGGAATCGTGTTTATTATCCAAGTATGACTATGTTTTTTTACACTTGTTAGTTTTGCTGCTGTAATATGAAAATTCCTAACTTTTAGATGATCCAGCACCTTATATCGACGGTGTTCGTATTAACAGTCCACATTATTTGTGTAAAATAATATTAACACCAAATTCGCCGCGAAAATTTACTCTAGTACTATCCCAGTATGAAAAAACTGCAACCATTTACTATACGTTACGTGCCTATGCAACTTGCCCATTTGGTTTGAAGAAAATAGAAGACCCATATCGATATAGTAGACAGGTAAACCATCATTATTATATCTTGTTTTAGTAACCCACACAAATAGCAATATTTGAACAATGGCTTGCACTATTTAATGTTTACTTTATATTTATTTCCTACTCATTTACTCTTGAATTATTACTCCCAGATTTCCGGCGAATGGAAAGGTTCTACTGCAGGTGGGTGCGGTAACCACCCTGCTACATACCGCAATAACCCCCGTTGCAAGTTGGAGATAAGCGTAGAAAGCAAAATCTTGGTGGAGCTAAAAGGACCTAAACAATATCAGGTTGGCTTCGATATCACGATCACAAGTTTGGAGGACGATTGCGTTACGGCGCCATTCCGTACAACTTCCTCCGGTGCATACCGGTCTGGCTTTGTGGTGCTAGAGCTGGACAATACACCCGCCGGATGTTTGGCCATCGTGCCCACGACATTTCTTCCCGGACAGGAAGGGCCATTCATCCTGACGGTTAAATCATCGGCGCCGGTCCAGCTCTCGCTTTGCTAGTGTCTGAACACCACTGTTTATTGCGAAACTTACTATCTTCGATTGAAGTTCTTTCTTTCTTGTTGACAATGCTTTATAATGCGAGATAATATATTATTATATGCTGTTATGTTTTATGCACATACATCTTTGGATGAGTAATATATATATATTTTTGCTTTTGGGTTGGTTTTACTGGCTGGGTTTTGACGAGCCGGCAAAAACCAAATGGTGAATAAGGAATTCAATTGGCGCGTGTTGAGTGGACGTGTCGTGCTCCAAAAACGCTGAACTATAGCAAATTTTATATTATATGTTTCCCGTGATGGCCTGGACCTCAGTGTGTGTTCTGGCTGCGGATGTTCCAATCTAAAATGTTGAACTCTTGCACTTTTCCACATGCACAAAATGAAAAATCAAAGCGATGAATTTTACAAATCGTCGTTTCCAATCAACTTGTCACTTTGGATTAGTCTTGAGAGGTCAGATCCGGAACTTTGCTTACTAAATCACCAAGCTATCATCACCAAGAGTGTTGCAAATTCGATATCTCGACGCGATTTCTTTTTACGCTTTTTCCAAGCAAGGATCACATACGTAGTCCGCGCACATAACGCCGTTTCCTATCGTGCCATAATCAATGCGACCTAGCAGACTGACTGGAGCTATCACAAAGAAGAACGCTTTGCAGGTGCACGGGCTGGTCACGTTCGCTCGAATGGGTGTCGAGATGTTTCCGGTCGTAAACGTTCCTTCTCGCGGCACAATGCAAATGGCACACGCGGGTGAGCGGGAAGCATCCGATTCGACATAATAGATGTTGTACCGAGGGATTCAGATTAATTAAAACATTCCATGTAATCCGGGACAATTGGTAATTGCGTAAATTGGCCCAGTCCGACGTCCATAACAATTAAGGATACGCTTTATGGCCATGTTCAGTGGACGCAGAATGCGGTCTTTGAAACTGATGCTGTATCCGCGACCGAAACCGGATGCCGGATCGCCGAGGCCGTCGTGCTCTTGTTCTGGGCAGAAAGCGCGGATAAATATTAATGGAGCTTGAAGTGTCCGTTTCGCAATCACAATTGCTGCAAGCCTGCAGCAACTCACGTTTACGATTGTGAGCGGGCTACAGCGAAATAATAACAATATTTTTCTATTTATGGAACGTGACGCTGGGGCAAAGTAAAAAAAAAAAAGATTGAAGTGCGAAGTTTTCTTTTGCGGAGATATATTGAATGTTAATGCTAGACGCAAGCCGGAGAACTCCACAATCAGTGCTAACTTGGTTTTTCCTTTCCGACGGCTGCTTTCGCCGACTTCCTGTCCGCCGTCGTTGCCGCCATCGCAGGCGTCCCAAGATCCACTGCTATATGAAGCAGGGCGGCATTGGTAAATTCGTGAAACGTTGCGCCACCGCCACTAAACTTAATTGAAAAGTGTTCTATTATTTTGCGCCGCCTATAAGTCCGAAAGTAACAAAGTTGGAGCATGGCCAAACGATTCTACGACCAGTGAACAAAAAGTGTACATCTAGCTAACGATTGCAACATCCAAGCTAGGAAAAATGCGAGCAGAATGGAAGCGAAGAGAATAATGCAATTGCGGCCATGAAATGCAAAACGTACACTCCCGTCCCGACAATGGCGGCCAAAAAACTAAGCGATTCTGAACGCCACTTGAAACAAACAACATTTCACAGGACATAAAGTTGAGGAAAAAGACAAAAAATTAACAACGGTAGGGTTACACAAAAATATGTAAATGTGATTACATTTAGAAAATAATTTTAATAGTTATCCACATTTTGTTAGTATAATATAGTTAATGTTCTCGTTTAGTTTGTAGTTTTCTCTATACATCCTCATAGTAATCAATTTTAAATATATCTTACATTTTATTCATTTGTCCATTTCCATCAATAACAGGTAAGTAAAATAGACTTAATGCGTATCCGTAGGATTGTTTTCAAGAGAACATGTAAATATCATTTTCAGCGGCGTCCTTCAATCCGTCAATTATTCATTCAAATAACAATCAATTGTATTCATTTGCGGCGGATCGAAGCAAAGCAACGACACGCAGAATGCGAATTATTTTTTACATATCTGTATATAAGGTATAAGTACAATTGTTTAGAGAATGCCTTTCCTCACAACCTCACAACGCCTCCCAGTTTGTGTGTTTGCAAATGCACGTTTACAAATCATCTCTTTACATATTTATCACAAAAATCAATGGAAGTGTCTCTCGGTTATGCGAATGCGAACTGTAATGCATATTCATTAATCGTTTAGCAAGAACTATAGATGCAACTACATTTCACCGTTGCACCACGTCGCAGTGCCGCCCCAGTAGTCGGCAACTGGCAGAGTTAATCAAGTGTAGCAGTGGCAGGAGCAGCAGCAGAAGAAGATGCGGTGTCTGCGTCATGCAGACGGCGCCAGAGGTGGTCGCGGAAAAAATCACTGCAACAGAAAGCATTGTGCTTGTCCATATTTTTTGTCGATTTGATTGGGTTTGTGCATGGCGCATGAACAATGTACAAACAGGACTCGGGTGTAACAATGCATGCAAAAGCGGATGGGGAGCAAATTCACTGCGTGTAGAGTGCGCGTCATTACTTTTTTAGTGTCCACAGCAAGGTTTTGCAGTAATTTTGTTATTAATGTCCTGTGCGGAATCTGTTTTTTGTAATAAAGTAGGCAAAGGAAAAAATAAACATCGCAAAAAGTTCACTATGTATCGATAGTATTTTTTATCGACAAAGAATGCCAAAATAGGTGACAGTAAAAAAATAGAAAAAGTGCTAGAATAAGATAAAATTAATTTCAGCTAAAGTGCTTTGCTCAGGAAACAAACAGGATAATGCTCCAACTTTATGTGTTAGGAACATCTCAAGATCATGATGACAGTGCGTGACAACCGCGATGAAGGTCTTTGAAACGCGATGGGAAGAGAAATGCGCAGAGAAATGTGATGATATGATAGAATAGCTATCCATCAACGCCATACGAAAATCCAACCCGCAATCACTATCTATCTAACTAATCATTCGATGCAGATACAAGGCCAAGTAATCACATTCATTATCTACAATTAGAGGCAATTTTCAAAGATAATTTAACATAGTTTAATTTATGCAATAAATCTAAAAGAATCTGGTAGAGTTTTTAAAATAAAGTTTGATGTATACTATTCATTACAAACAATTTCGCTCTAGGTATTAATTATAGTACTTTATTGTGTGCAATTTGACAGAATTTTCCTTTATCTTTTGACGTGTGGGATAGAAATGTACCGTAATATTTCTATTTGAACAAATCATCCGCAGCTCGCTATACGTCTGCATTCATCAAAATATAAGTGCTTATAGAAAATGTCTGGCTTATAATAGAATGAAACGACGTGAAAAGTGTCAGAATGCAGGGTTCCCGACAAGTTTGGTGCACAGAAGAATAGAAAATGAAGGTTCGGAAGTCCCATTTACCGAAAACAGTCAACACAGTACGTCGCCGAAATAATCGCAACCGGTACGAACGTCAATTAAGTAAATTTGAACAAGTTTGTTTATAATCATGGTTGATTTACGACGAATATAGAGAAATAAGGAAAACTGAAAATACGTGTATGTGGTAATTTTCAGTAATAATCAACAGTTTTGTATTCTTGTTTGCACGGCAGCTACAGTTCATTTCTAGTAAAAGGACGAGAGAAATAAATGCAATCCTTCTGCACTTCGTGTTCGGACTTGAATGGTGTCGTAAAAACGTGAACGATGTGCACCTTTGCTCATGTGCTCATTCTCTTCTAAAGATCAAACATCTGGAGACAATTGAAAATGGGAATCGACTTGAATGGAGTTTCAACTGTTAGGATCAAATTTTAGTAGGAATTTAAACTAAAATTATTATCCGCATGCAATTGTGGGCACTATGGGCGGTCATTTTCATAAATAAACATCTTACGAGTACTCTGAGGTATCCTTTCCGAGAGGGTGAAGTCCCAGTCAGCAGACGGGGCTGGGCTGCTGAGGCTTGGTGTGGGCCTCAGACGTGGCGGTTCCTGGTAGACGCTTTTCTCGGAGCTTTGATGGTACACGTTTAGCATCGACGCAATGCAGCGGATCTTCAGCTTGCCGTGGGCAAAGTGATCCTTGGTTACTTGCAATTGTAATTTGGAATGTGCGCTGAAATAGAATGGTCGCACGTTATTAACTTTCAGAAACTAATTTTCAAGCGCGCTTAAAACTTCCGCATTAGTTAATTACCAGCATGGGTTCCCAAAAATAAGGATTTTTCACAATGGTTACATATCATGCGCATAGTCCGAACAAATTTCAATTATCCTGTGAACGGCATGAAAAATCTTAATTTAAAATATTATTAACGCAAGCGTTGTTTCTCTTCCTCAATTAGGACTTGTTTAGTTGCGAGTGGACGGTCTGGCCATAAGCAGATTACCGGTAACAGCAAACGAGATGGACGTTGACCTTTACCGTTCCGACTTGTAATGCACCAACCCCTTAATAAAAATTAAAGTGAAATAAAATACTTTAATGATATAACGTAAGAATACTACTTTAAACCTTGATTTTGTTCTGTAATTCAGCTGTTAGTGGTCTGTATAAACGATGCTTCCATCTATTGAATGACGATCCCAAGAGATACTCGTGGCTTAGCCAACAGCTTAGACAAAACCAACAGACAGGCCAACAGCTAACTATACCAAAGACCAAACTAGTTAGATTGCTAATAAGTTTCGATTGTCGTCGAATGTCGTAAGTTGCAAGATTGGAATGGCCTAATTCGCCGTCAATTACTCATTGAAAGAGAATGTTTTCACAATCTTTGCACAACAAAACAAACACTCACCTCTCTCCCTCCAATTTCAAACAATGATAATATAGTATTCATTTAGATCAATTTTCAAGTACTGCTAAGTTAAATTGAAAAAATCTAATCCAAATGTAATCAGCCTCTGAAAGTAATTGACTTTAACTCCGGTAACATGTGCGTTCGCTTTTTTTATTAAATGGGTAGAGTGAAGGCGAATTTTATGTGCACTGTGTTTTGAGGTAGTTGCCAACACGTGTACCGACAATCAATTGTAGTAAAAACGTTTTCTCATAATTTTCAAAACAATTTAAGAGTGCAAATTTAAATTGAATAAGTTAACGCTAATATTATTCGTGAATGAAATTTCTCTTATTGCTAAGAATTGTGATTTTCTTTCGACACGTTCGGCTCACTTTTCTCTATATATCCGCTCGCAGGAACAGCTCTCGTCGCTTGTTGCAGTTACCGCGTAACGCATAGCTTTTTCATGCTCAGTTCTGTGTATATTAACAAATTCATCGACCCGGCCGCACTACTGTTCAACGTGCTCCTGGACAGTTGAAGTAGTTAGTTATAAAAGTTTTAAAAAAGTGATCCTCGCCCTGAGATCCTGGCCCTCGCTACGCGGAGTATTAATTTTTCTTTAAAACTTAAACAATAGAAAAGTACCGCCTCGCGTGGATTAATAATAATTCGCAATTTTATTAGTGTGCCCGTCTTTCTTTCTCTCTGCTTTGCAAAGAAACTTTTTTTGCTTGCTGTTTGTTTTCCATTTGCCCATGCACATCGCTTTCGCAGATTATAATTTTCTTCGGACTAACTTAGCACAAAGGATAACCATTCAGAGAGCGCGCAACCTGTTCGCACTTAGCACTAAACTTACTATACGGTTATCACCTCTTAGCGAATGGTACACTCGAGTATCTCAAACAAAAGTAGACGTTGCCGCATCTCCAAATAGTTATCTCTTCATCATCTGATTATTCTAATCAAACTGACAGTTTGACTTTTTAGGTGAGACAGATAAGACTGAGACTTACCTAGAACTCTCTCGCACTAAGCAACCATAACTTGTTATGATGCGCAATGACTTACAGCAAATCCAGGAAAATGAAATGCATGCATGAATTGGCCGCACTAACAATCTTTCAACAATCTACTCGTGTTCATTAGTTAGCTGAATAGAGATTACGTGAATAGACTAATCATCGGGTAATGTGCGTGTTTTCGTTCTTCGTTCTTCATGTGGCGCTTGGTGGATATGGAAACTTTGCTGAAGATGAAGCAGCCGACGACCTTTGTTTGAATACTTTTTGTACCATTCGCATTTCGTAATTCGTTAATCTCGCCGGCAGTTGCAAGTTACGGCCATTCTGATTAATCACATTGGTGTTCATTATGCGCGTACTGGATGCATGCGTTGATTGTGTTTATGTTGTTTGTTGGAATTTGCTTCGCTTGCATGACATGAGTCGGCAGATAGACAGGTGGAGTGAATTGAAATACACACATGTAGTATAAATTAAAAATTATTACGAAAACAATAAGAGAGCAATTTAAAAAAGAGTGTTGGCGTCGTTGGCAGTAGGAATGGCAGTCAATCACTTTATATCTGAACGCTGACTTACGCCCTATTCGCGTACACATCCCTTAGCGCTTATGGCTCATACGCCAGTGAAAAGAATACACAACACTTACGTGTACAGATTACTGAGGCCAATACGCTTAGTGTGATTGTGTCGAATATGCGTAGCTTGTGCGGGTTCATCATTCACCATCCAAGTGAGATTCGCTGCCGGCGTGGAGTCCCTTGATGTGCACTGCGCCTTGAGAAGTTCTCCCAACTTGTATCGATGCTTCAAACCAGTTATGTTAGGATCATGTGTTGGCACCTCCACCACCTTGGCAAATTTAATTCCAACTTTAGCTAACTTTCCAAGCAATAATAAACGCCTTACCTGCAGAGTCCCATTCTGAACACTGGTGAAGAACGAAGGAGCATCCGCGGATATCTCACAATTGTACATCCCGCTGTTATCCATCGTAACATTAACTAACGTGAGATGAGTCGCGTTGGAAGCATCCAAGGCCACATGAAGTCCATCAATGCGAAACTCCTTCACTGGTGGATTATCCTGAGGTGTGAAGCGGTAAAACTCCCGTTGACCCTTGTACCATTTCACGGCGTACAACTGATCCGTCTCCAGATCATAGTGGCATCGCAACACGGCATTGTCTCCGCGTACTACCGCTGGAGGGATAATGACGCGCACATCCTTAAGCCCACAAGAGTCTGGAACAAAAAGCAGGCTTTAATTCATCAGAACGTAGTATCATCACCTGTAATTTTTCCATGTACGGGTTTTGATAAACATAAGGAAACAACGCATTGCCGTTAATTGGCACCTGGAAATGTTTTCAGTGCAATGCGTAATTAACTTTTTAGCTTACTTTCGCGAGAGCAGCGGCTGGATTAGGAACAGGAACGGAAACGGTAGCGTTGTGTCAAGTTTGCGTTTGTTTCCTTTCTATTGGGAATTGGGAATTAAACTTCCGCAGGGCAAACTAACAATAAGTAAATTAAAGTCTTTCACATACAAGTGCGCGACCTGCCGGCACCGCTAATAAGAAGGCGCGTGTTGGCTCGGAAGAGGCGGGTATCATCATCGCCGGCGCGTGTGTTAAACAAACGCGTCGTCGCGAGTTCCAAGCTGCCATCAAACAGGCTCACGGTGATAACATCAACCACATAAAGTTCTCTTAATAACAAAGTGCCGTTGTGGTGCCAAAGCACAAAGTAGACTTTGCGTACTTTGCACACTTTAACAACACTGGGGAACGTCGTCTATCAAACCTTTGTAGAAATTAATTATGAAACCAAACTATTCATAGCTGATGCAATAAAATAAATTCACCTTCAAAATTAGTACCGCAATCGGTAAGCCGTCTGACTGTAGCAGTGTCAGCGAGATGCATATTCTGCGAACATTAAATCCTGTTGGGGTTATATTCAATATGTAATATACTTGCATCGAATTCAGTCCAAATAATTACTGCTAATAACCGTGATAGTTGATGCAGTGTAATGGTATGGAGATTAAATACGGTGCCGGTATCCGGTATGGTTACAGTATGCTTCAAACGCAGATGAAAAAAAATATTGATTGGAAAGATGTTTGTAGTGCGCGAATATATTGGACTAAACTCTGCACCCTGCAGGATGCCACAACAGTGACTCAACATCTCCTACTCTGTGGTCATGCTTAAACTTATTAGTGCCCTAACATACTACTAATGTAATGTTTTTACATAAATTACTAACAATATTTGCACTCGCAACAATCATGGCAATTTCTGTACCATCCACTATCAAATTCTCATTGCAATTAAGCCCATGTTAAAATACATACATCATATCCAGGCGTCTCTACTGACATACTCTCGGGACTTAATCAACTCTTAGTGTGGAATCTCAACCACCGCAGAAATTCCCTCAGTATGCCATACGTATGAACATCTTCTTCATCGTTGAAACCACTAAAGTATAATGCTAAATCATTCCTGTCCCCGATGCGAGCATAATTTTGTTGTTGCAATTATTATAAGTCAGCCAGGTCGATAAAACCTTGTCAGCGCATAATACTCTCATTCTTATAACAATATAGGCATATTATAAATGATTCCAGCAATATCTGGATATAAAATGCACGAGGCCTATCAATAAATAAATGAACGCAAGCACCAAATTTGTTTCTAATGACGACAAAAAACGCGGCTGTATTTTAGTGCTGCTTTTGGTTCAATGCATGATATTGATTCAAAGGATAATGGGCTACTAATGTGTAGGAAGAGAATATTTTGACTTTGTTGTCAGCGATATTTACCGAATATTTCCACCTGTGCGGTTTTCGAATGTTAGCAGGCGATTTACATATGCATGGGTGGATTGATGGCATGGCTATGAGCAATAAACCGGTGGTACAATATATTCATGTTTCCACGGCAGTGTACAACAGAGTATTATTGTTTGCGGTTGAATGAAAATTTGATGTCAATTATCAATAGAAGCAATGTTCCTATATTGGATTTAATCCTAATCAGTATGAATATCCAAACCAAAAATTGATATAGATTATACAATGAGTGGTTTCAGAAAGATTCAAGACATTGATTATGATTACATTAATTGCATCAATAAGAAAATCACACTTTGACAGACTATGGGCCCCGTGCGATTATCTAGGAAGCATAAGTTAAGAGTGGGGATGGCGGCAGAAATCTGTGCATAGCCAACACCACCACCACCCCCCCCCCCCAATAAGTATTTCTACTTATTTCAGGGCGTAAATTAATTGTTTTATATTATTACAAACCAAATATATGGGATTTGTATCTCTACAGTTCAAATATAAACACACAAATAAAGGGCCTAGTGCAATAATATTGATTCCATTAAAGGAATTAATGACACTAGAAGTAATCCATGGTACTATAGCGTGAAACTGCATATTGCCATTATTCACCCGTACATATCCCCGGGAAAATGAATCCTATTTGTGATTGCGTTAACGTCCTGCACGCAACACACGCGCCTGCAACCAATCGTCCTTGCCCGTTGCAAATTACAGTATGTTATAGTTTATTCGAGACCGACGACTATTCAGTCTGTTTATTGCAAATAACGTTGTTTGCTAGCTCGACGTCGAAGTCGCACGTACATGGTCAGCTAGGAATCTGTACTTCATCAGACAAATTTGATCAAACATGTTGGTAATTTATGAGTAGTCATTTGAATAACATATTTTGGAGCAATAGAAATATTAAGAATTATTTCAGATTTTTTACATTCATCTCACTTTTTTGTTTAAAAAAATGATTATTTAAAATTATATGCAGAGGGATGATTATTTATCAATCAAAAATCGGCACTTTCTTTTACTGATCCTTTTGAGAGCGTTCTGGTTTTTGTATGAAAAATAAATTATGATACTTAGACCAGTATTCAGTTTAACAAAGAAAATTATTTCTTACATTTCAGACATTCTGGAATGAGAAGCAGCTAAGGGCTGAGTGCTGCACCGTACGCGACAGTCCTTTATGAATGAGTTAAGAATGGGGATGGCTGCAAGAAGTGGCATGACTTTAAAGGCGCACCCTAGTTGCAGCCATTAATATGCGATATAACTGCAATATTTATAGAGTTCAGAAATTGGATAGTGTTTAAAAAAAAGCTACAAAAGTTTACCCCCTAAAAGTCACTATAAAAATTGAAGACCTTTGGAGCATTCAACTATTGTATCAAAGTGAAGCATGGAAATACAAATTGATCGATACGCATATGGGGAATGGATCCCAGAATACTTTTTATAGATACTATAGGTTGATGCCGACGTTAGTACCCTTCAAATCCTTTCACCGACTCGTTTTCCATCTGACACTCAGCACTCCGCCGTCGCCATGTTTCCACAACCGCCTCACATATCAAATGCAGCAAGTGCAAACTAATCACGTCGTGGCCCCAGCAAGAAATATGAAATCCAGTTACGTGATTTGATTGTTACGAATGTAAAGGCAGTAATTTAATTAGTTTGCTTTTCATGTTTGCTCGCTGCCTTCCGGTTCAAAGGCGTGAATAAACTATGCACGTCTTGGGCAAATCATACCGTCAATTTGTTGCATGCAAAGAGAATCAAATAGCAAAAGAACCGCCGTCAATGTGTAACGTAGTAATTAATGCCAAATTTTTCCGAGCGGGTGCGTTTAATCGATGCGTATGTTAATTTACTCAATGCAAACATACGCATCATGCAAATTACATGCACCTCTCGGCAGCTGACGGTAGTACAATTATTTTTTACTGGCGTGTTTATATTTCGATTAATTGCCCTGCGTGTGGGAAGGCGTCGCAGTCTTTCAGTTTTTCGCACTTGTGCGCAATCTGTGTTTATTGCGAAGGTGTCTATAAAAAACGAATTGACGTCGGGCATTGTTAAATTAAACTGACTAAATAAAGCACATCCGCAAATTGCAATACTAAAGCACGTCCTTGCGAGTGGCGTATTCACAACAACCACGTGGAGTACATACTGTTTCTCGACGAATTGCGCCTCATTTTTTTCGAGTAAACCGCTTCAAGTGAGGTCGCTTTGCGACACTGCCTCGAAACTTCTACGAACGGGCACCATGGTGAAGAGTCCTTGTGGTAAATGACGAAAGTGTACATTCGCAGCTCGATGCTTTCGTAGTGTGCTTACATCGATGGAACTTGGATATAAATGCTCTTTACGAAATAGTTTAGTAATCCAATTCATTGTTAACTGGAGTAGATTTTACCAAGAATACAAATGTAAAATTTAATTATTTTAATACATATTTCATAGTTCATAGTTTCATAGTTTATTATTAGGAAATAGAAAATAATTTTTGGTTGGTGAGAGAGAAAAACTTATCAAATGACATTCTATACTTAATGGTGACAAATTGTTGATAAAATTCCTCAGAATGTTCTATCCATTGCATTCTACTCTGCAATTATGATTTCCAGGTCAACTTGTAGAGATAATATTAGAGAGCTATTTATAAAGCCAATTTCGATTCAATTGGGATCGGAAACAAAGCAAACTTTAGCATTATTTCTATTGTCCTTTTTGAATTAATGGTTTATATGTAAATAAGCATGCTTGGAGGGAATGCAAAACATCTTTAGCATTTTTATCAAATAATCACGTTTTAATACTAAAATATATCGAACAAACGCCCCCATTATTTGTGCTCAATTTGCATGCCGTTCTCACTCCTCTCCATGGTCCCCAAACTGAAATCCACTTTGGTTTTTCTTTTTCTTGGCGCCCGCCGCCTTAGCACGCATTACGTTTGCTTTCCACGCTCTACAGCATGCCGCGGCCGCCGCCAACAATCGCCCAGCGTAGACTTCATTGTTTTCCCTTCTTTTCCTTTCGTTCCATTTCGATGTGTCCTCCCGCCCTCGCCCATGACGCGGTCCGCCCAGGAGCCGTCCAAACGGTAAAGAAATTTTCCAGAGTCCGAAGAACTTAATCTGCTATATTCACTAATCGCGAATTTATATTCAGTTTAGTTTCCTTATAAGCTTCCGGCTTGAGATCGCAACCTGCTGAAGTGCGGATGAAAACGAAAGAACAAATCGACGCGGGCTAATAACATTCATAGAGCGTTAATTTGAGCAATCAAGTCAGTTTTAAAATTTCTGCAATCAGTTTCAGAAAATTCGATAAACTTGAACTAATTGCAAGTAATGAAATCCAATAAACGGAAATAAATCTCAGACCTGCAGATTTCTTTATTTTTTTATTTTCGCATTTAATACTGCTGATTTGAGTACTTTGCATGCGAAGCTTTTTGTAACTAACTGTATAAATAGATGCGTATTCTACATCTATTTCTCTTATCGCAAAGAATGCCAAGGTACGAGTGAACGCGCTTTGCGTAATCCAATGCAAAGGTAAACAAATGTAACAATTAAGTACCATAAATTTACGCGGAGTGCCGCAGAACTAAGCCGACTGACCGCAGAGACCGCCCGTGACCATTACAGGCGGCGGCGGTCCACATTCGAACATCGCTCGGTCGGAAGCAAGCACAAAAGTTCCACACGTACGCGCGCTCTTCGATTGATAAAGGGAAGGAATGCGGTGTCCGCTGGTAGTAAATATCAGCAGGAATATCGACGACCTAATCTCTTTTGAAATATGGCAGTGGTCCTTGCGTGTCGGCCTATTAATTACTAGTCATCGCGATGCGAATTGATTTGTGCGCACGTACGTAATTGTAGTGCTTTCCAGAACTTCTCTGGTGAGAGTGTAGAAAATTCAGAGGGTTTTTTAATTAGCAATGACGGTACGAATGTGTTCGCATACATACAAGTAGACTTGTTTTATTTCAGAGGGTGAGCGTGGTTCGTGCGGGTTAATTTAATACCAAACGCTATCCGGAAAACTACAGGTTCGTACAAATTATAGGACTGATGTTGGATGGAAATTTAAACAAGGTTTCTGTTTTGGTGGAAAAAAAGAAAAAATCGAGAAGGAATCAGTGGTGAAACTAAATTAATTTTGCAGAGAATATTTTTGATGTAATTAGGAAAGTATAAATAAAGTCTATTTGAAATTGAAATGAAAACCTATTTAAAACCATTTAAAATATCTCAGATTTTAATTAGCGTTACCAAAACTAATCTCTCTAAATCGATTATTCCAAGAAATAAAAAGGAATAATCTGTTTCCTTTTTGCCACCAAAAAAGTGAGAGAGAAAAGGTATTTGCAAAAAATATATTTTGCAGTTGGCTTCAATTAAAACTGCGCATAACGAAGTATTTATTATTTGAAATATGAGCGAATTCTAAACTAGTTAATTCCAAGAGTCAAAGTTTTGATTCGTAAAGTAGCGATTTCTTTGAAGTAGGTCAATGCAACTTAATATCACCTATCGATTTCCCCGAGCTGAAATATTACCATTTATATGAAATTTGCATTGTTGCTATGAAATTTCGATGTGCACTCTGCGGTAGATACCAAGTCTGCGGCGGCACATCAGAGTCGCAAGCACATCTTCCGCAATACATTATTAATTCCGAGTGCGCGCACGATGGTGCGGTTGATAAAAGTTATAAATTAGCACCGGCACGAAACACGTGTACCGTCGCTGATATGCGCATTTACATATGGTCGAAGCACGTTTGAGGTACGCGCGTCCTGCTGATGGGCTATTAAGCACTCGGAACCGTCAAGAAGCAGGATTGGGATAAGCGCACGCCGTCACGCTTGTGATGCAAATGTGTGAACGCTATTTAAGCACACATTACGACCCACAGAGTGTGAATTTCACGTTGCGGTCGCGCGCCTCGCCGCCCTCTCCGCACCCTTCGAATGCAAATTGAAATTAATGTCTTTTCGCTGCGCCGTTGCTCGGTCCTGTCATCTTGTCGCCACGCGCTGTATTTCTTACAAGTTCAACGAGTGTTTTATAGTTCGCCGCGGGTTGTTTGGACGGCGGCCGGTTAGTTAGTGAGTTAAGTTATTGGAGGGTAGCTTGCGACTCTAGACATAACTTCCGTATGGAGAAAGGAGGAAACTTACTTGTACGGACGGTGTATTGAACTAATAATAAGAGTCTTTAAGAAGCTTTCCTGGTGTAGGTCAAAGAGGTTTGTATAAGGATCTTAAGAATATTCCTTGAGAATTATATTATATGTATGTACCTAATCAATAGAAGAGCATTAATTAAATGACCATATGTAATCATGCAGTCAGAAATCTATAGATATGTCCTACTAAGAATAATAAAAAAAAAATCTTCTGAAACTACATAAAATATTACTGGAATCTTCCAATTCTTCACCTAAATCAATTTATTAACCGTAATCCTCACGTGAAATATGTGCGGATGAACTTAAATAAATTATCATTAACTAACCTTCCGTGTAATTAGTGCAAATACTTAATTTCCACCCTATATTGTTTTAAAATGGCCTAGTCTTTTTCCCAAGTCTTAACCTAGACTAAAATCATCCTATATAAACAAAGCAAATTTATATATTATTCCACCAGTAATAATATTCTTTGTTATAAAACCCAATTAAGAAAATTACAGTAATAGCAGATAAAACAATTTTGAAATCATCACAATTGTTTTAATTAAGCGTGCGGTCATTTGATGCACTATCACTGGACTATAATCACACTTCGACCATTTATCACAATTGCCGCCGATTGCAGTCCGAAATAAGTTCGGTTTGTCCAGCTCACTGGTATCTACTTCAGCACCAACAATGTAAACAAATCTCTACACGATTGTGTGCACATCGCACATGGACCGCGAACCTTCGAGGACGGACATATCCATTTTCCCAAGTACCGCCGCAGAACGCTCCTGACAAGCTAACCACGCGATTTGCGGACGATAGTTAGCTCATTGATTGTCGAAATGTATATACAGCTCTCGGATTACTCCAGGTCCAAATGGTTTTGGGATTTTGCTTCGTTTACCCTGATACTATCAATCAGTGTGCATGAGACTGCAACTCCGTACTGAGTGTGCAGTGCAACCAATTCGGGAAACTAAGAGAGCTATGCACAATCCTCATTGAAAATATTACAAATTGCTACACGTATTGCACTGTACATATAGTTTAATAGTTTAATAATATACAAAGTCGGTCTATTTGGTTTGTAGTAAGTGTGGTGTAGTAAGTAAATTAAATTGACTTTAAGTCTACCTCATGGATTTTACCCTGGATGGACTTTGGTCAACACTCGGTTGTTTGGATATACATGGGATGTTGTGTTGACTGGTGGGCCAGTTGACGGTGGCGGCGGCTTCTACATTTTGCTTGACATATAAGTGTAACTCGGAAATCCAACAGAGACATTGTTTGTTTAGTGTGCATTAAAATGCATTAGCGCAATGTTGACTATATTGTGTACAAACCTCACGAAGTTTGATTGCTAGTTAATTGTTTAGCGTCTGTTAGAATCTCCGACCCTTGGCGGCCCAATAAGGCAAATATTATGATTTTATCTACTTTGGTTTCATTGCAATCATTTAGCAAGAAAACAAAATGCTACTTAGAGGAAAACTATACATTACAAATGATCCCGGAAACTTGTTAAAAACTAATATATTACTTACAAAATAATTGATTCAAAACCAATGGATAATCTATATCAATAAATAGTGATCACAGGGGTTTAATTTTTTAAAAATGACAAATCTACAAGCAGATGATTGTAAAATCTTGCTTTACTCTTATTTTCGGATTAACAAAAATTCTCATTTTATCTATGTACGAGTATGTCAAACAACGCACGTTTAATTTCAACTAGAAACAATCCTTGTGATTGGTAATTGCTCACGCTCCATAAATTCAATAAAAACAAAAGGTTGCAAACACCACAATAAAATAGTATTTACTTTTTTAAACTTTTTTTAGGGCGTACTGCAACCTCCATTCCATTACACTGCATCAACTATCATGGTTATTCGCAGTAGTTCTTGAGACTGAATTCGATGCGAGTATATTATTGGATGTACCTTCAGTGTCCCCCGACAGTTAGGCGACTTACCGACGAAGCGGTACAATAAATCAGCAAAATAGAACAAAAAAGAATAAATCAAATTATATTAATTGGATTTAAAAATTCGTGAGATCAATACCAGATCTATGGATTAGATAAAATGGTATACTAGAAATAGTTTCTTAACTCCTAAAATATTTCCTATAAAGAAATCGAAATTGCAATTGGTAGGAATGGATATGAAATCAAAGAAGAATGTACAGAAAGCAAGAATTCGTTAAATTTGTGACTATTTCACTTGTGTATCTAGATATTAAAGAGTATAGAAGCAAACTCAAGGAAAACTTTTCATTCTAAACAAGAAGACAAAGCAGAGATGATATCCACTTTACTTTCATCGCAAACATTTGCCAGTCAAGCAGAAAATAGTGCCCAGACAAAGACCAAAATTCGCCACAAATGTTCCTTGTGATTTGCAATTGCTCATGCCCACCTTACCCTCCCATCACTCAAAAAAAAAAAAAAAACAATAAAACCAGAACCCCAATTGTGTGTTATTATGATGAACGATGCGGATGTTTCCAGCATCCACCATCCGTAAAAGCAATGAGCAAATATTGAAGTATTTTCCAATTGCAACGAGTCGAATTACACGTCGACAGGATTAAAAACAAAACTGATATTGTTTGCGCCTGCAGCCGTGAACAATGCCGGAAATCAATGTTGTTTTTTTCCAATTTCATGTAATCACACACATAAATTCTTGCACGAGCGTTTAGCATTCCACTCTAAATACACAACAATAGCAACAAGATATAAAATACATCAAAGTATATGCGAATTGATAATCCGGTTTGCCATTTCGTTTCCTGCGGCACGTATCTCGGCTTTGCTTGCGGCGCACAATTCCGCCAAGACGGAAGACAATAATACTCAGGATGTCTAGGAGCAGAAAATTGACAAAAATACGGTGGGTTAAATGAGAGGAAATATCATGTTAAGTGTGGTGTAATTTCACTGCTTTGACTGGCAGGACAACAGGTTGCTTCAACGAGTGGCCACCGCGGCCTTTGATTCTAAGAAAAGCTCGCGGCAAGTTTGCGAAACACGTCGTATATTTTAGATGTGTAGCGATTGTCGGTGGCTGGATGACAGCTGTCTTGCGCCGTAAATAAAACCGTCGTACCGTCTCCGTATGCTTACCACTTTCCTTATTCGGTTCATATTCTCGCAAGATTTCTGCGACTCCACTTCGTTTTTCTTAGTTATATGTGGTACAGCAATCAGGCAGTGAAGGCAATCGATAGAAATGAGACGTGTTAGAACTTCACAATTGTTAATAACTTGTTTTGGTTAGCTTGCTTTTTGGTTATTTATGAAGTGAATACAAGTTACTTGAAATTAGTTAAGACTAATTTTAAGGGTTGATTATTCAATAACTAACAACAATATTCCACTTTTATTCAGACAAAAAAGTGCTTCTGTAAAATATGAACTTATTAATGTGAAAAAAAATATTTAAATTATTCCACAAAAGAAATGTGATACTTTTACAAAATTCAACCGTTTTAGCGAGATACTTTACCTTATCATTTCATTCCTAAAAGTTAAAAAATGTCTACTCGCTTTAATTTCCACAATGTATATTTATATTCATACCGAATAAATAGTGCAAATTTTTTTGCATTAAATATGAGGCATTTCGAAGGATAGCAATTTTTGGCAAATTGTTCAAAGTAAAAAGATTGAAATATTCATTGTATTGATTTAAGAAAAAACAATCAAGATTATTTATAGTTATAAGTATACTTTTACGACCGTTTCAATTCACCGTTAAATCCAATAAAGTTGATTAAATTCCCCGAATTCATTAAGACCGAAAAGCTGCCATGGAGATTGTAATTCCACGTCGACATTTTTTCCCCGATATTTCAATTTATCCGATTTTATTTCTTCGTACACATGGCGTAGGCACAGCAAACCACCGCGTTCTATTAGAACGCAATTTCCGCCGAGAGGAAGCAAAAGACTAGACGAATTTAGGAATATCGTGTTTGCAAAGCGCGCGCGTCTCCACTCACCATTAGGCAAATTAAAAATCGAAAAACTGCCAATTCCGCACCAACCGAAAGCGCTTGTCAATTCCTTTTTGTATATACCGCCTGTGTATGCTCAGCTTTTCATACCGAGAGAATGAGAGTTGGCATATTTGTGCAGTTTCACCCCGAAACCGTCACTAACATGCAATACATCTCTCGGTCATTGATGCATCGCGACAGCTAACAAAGAAAAGTACGCTAAAACTGTAAAAATTCCTCAGTTGTGTTTGGAATAGAGTAGATAAAAAAAAACGACTTGTGTTTTAATTGCGCCAGCTTGTTTGCATTCGTAGCAAGACTGTTTATATGTGGAGTGCGTATTTTTCTGAATAAATTGCTGTCTGCATGTGTGGTAATTATTGATTAGGAGCGCGAGTAACGCCTAATTGCTTTTATCCCGCAATAAAACTATAATTTGTACCGCAAAGAAGAAAGAAAATATTCCTTGATAATGGATAACTAACAAGAGGTGATCAATCGTTTTACAATATTACAAGAAAGAAACGATTATTAAGTTGATCTATTGGAAAATAAATTTTTTATCATTGAGCACACAAAGGTAATTTCAGGCAAGCACAGTAACAAATTAAAACCATCCTTTCATATTTTCCACGTCGCCATCCGTAAATTTTTACAAATATCACCGATTATCCGGAACGTATATCCAATTTTCTTGCCCACCTAAGCGACGAATGAATACCTGCACCGTAAAGGTAATTTCGTTGATAATAAATCTAGCAAGCGCAAATAAACGCATTGGCGGAATAGAAAACGAGCGAAAAATGCAACAAAACAATAAACCATTTAAATCCGTTTGTATTTTTCTTGTTGTTTGTTGCTGCTTTTTTATTTGCCGGAGAGAGCTAATGACTCGGGACTAATGCCGTTTAAATGCGCCCGCTTTTAGAATCGTACAGTTTTATGTGTGCCCAAACTCGAATCAGTACTTATTGCACAGCGATTTTGTTATGGCCGTTGTCATGCCCGGATTTGCCATTCGAATATTCAGCGGCAATTTACAAAAGGTGCCGCCACCGAATGCGTAAAGGCGGCCAGCTTGTGCACCCCCATGCAGCCACCACGTGGCAATGTTTACTTTTGCCAACCGCGGTTGGGGCTGTTTTGTCTTGCGTTTTGTCTCGCTGTCCTTGGTCGGAATACAATCACTTTATAAGCTGTGCAATTCATTATAATGGAAAAAATCAATTAAAAGCTTTTAGGTTTTATAAAAGTTTATAGTAATTTCAACACCGCAATTTGCGTTTTATTAATCATTTTTTTATTTTAAATTCTTAAATATAATTTTGAAAATATCTCCGCTTAAATTTCTACCACTTTCCATATGGCCCCTTCTACTTTTCATTTGCTAACCAAAATTTTCCCGTTCATGCCAATAAACTAGATCCTTATTGGGCCACAAACATTCCACCTCGATCAAGTTTCACTATGTTACCACATCCCAGCAATGCAATTGAATTCATTCATCATTTATGTGCAGCGCCAGGCACTGGCACAGACAGTACAAGCACGTACTCGTGCGCGTGTTGCAGTGCTGTAAGAAAACTGTAAAGAAAGCGAAATATTTTTAAAGCCCACGCCGCACACCACCGCATACAATGCAGTGGGATTCAATGACAGTAGGAACATGAACATTGAGCACTACATGTGCGCTGGGAGCGAGGATCTTGGCGTTCACCCAGCGATTGTCGCCGCCGCCAGTTTTCCAATGGCAGCAAAAGCAGTTTTCTATCGTGGGATTAACTGAGATAGAAAGGGTAAGGGTAAAAAGATTGAAAAATGGAAAATAAAAGTTAGCGCTATCGATGGATGGCATTTGGTCCGGTTTTTTTTCTATGTGCAGTGGCGGAAGAGATACAAAGATGCAACTGAGACATGTCTCTTTGTCAACGAGTATTTAGCATTGTCTCAGTTGTCGCGTACAATTTATTTACCTTGATCTTTGCTACCAAATAAGAAAGAGTTGACAAGTTTGACCTTATAAACTGATTTTAATTACTCTACACAGTCGGTAAGTCTTCTGACTGTAGCAGTGACAGCGAGGTGCATATTCTAGGGTTTAAATCCAATAATTGCTAATAAGCCTGGTAGTTGACGCAGTCAAGTACGGTGTCGGTATCCGACATGGTTGCAGAACTCTCCAAAAACAAGATCAACAATAACTCTGCCTTGTTATTTGTCTAAATCTTCACATTATATACTAATACCTAAAAATGTTAAAAATATTTTTTTAATGTTTTTTTAAATACCTGAAATAAGGTTTTAGAAAATAATAGTTTACTCATCTTTAATGATTATTTTATGTTAGATCCCTAATAATTTTATCCCATTTCTCATTTTGTCCATATTGTCCAGTCCGATAGATTTAATATTTATAACAAGGAAGACTGCCGCATGAATTAATCATTTCACTCTGCATGAAAAGTTAATTGCTGATTAATGACGAACGCTTTTTGTTCCCAGCTCGACGTTGATTAGGTGCTCGTTGGTGCGCACTCATTATGAATATTTTCCTGCAATCTTTGCGTTTTTATCAAGAAGCCATAAACCGCCCCACAATTTATTACCGCGCTATGATACGTGTACATAGACATAAAAGATTTCGCGTGGGAATACGCCACAAACTTTTATACTGTGAAACTTACGCTTTTAGAGCAATAAAAATATTTTTAATGATTTTTCTGCATTGTAATTAACTATTATGGTAAAGTAGTAGTGTGGTAAAAGGGGTTACAAGAACAATTGTCAGTGGTTTGTAAAAATAAACATTGAATAAAGCAAGTAATGGTTGAAGTTTAGTTGGTCTCTGCTACAATAATATGCTCCTTACTATTCTCTTTGTATATATAACAATTTGCTCAATTTATGCAAAAAGAAATAATTTAAATTTATTTATTATTGAAGTAACTCTTTAAATATGAATAAACAGAATTTGATCATACTAAATTCAGTTTTGATCAGAAAGTTTCGTTTGCATTTCCTGCACTTTTAAGTTTATTAAACAAATATTCTTATATATGAATTCAAATTGCAAGGTAGAATAAAGTAATTATTATCGATATAATAAAAACAATATTTTGCGTAAAACATTAATTACAATTAAAATCATAGAATTCTGGGCTCATTTCTACATTAATTTTAAACATCTTTTGTGCATTTTAATCGATTAAATATTGTTTTATTATTTTTAACTTTTGAATTAAATTTCTATTTTCCGTATATTTTTGTTTCATTTCACGAAATATTTATGCACCATTACTCTTTTTTTTATCAAGCATATAGTATATTTTTATAGTACATTTAATCTCTTTTAATTTGCAAAAGACTTAAACTTCGAAGTAGATTAACGGTCTGCATTAAAATGTACGAGGAAAGTGTTAAGGCGGCGGCGACATGGGCAAACTTTCAAAACAATTCTCACAATTTTTAAATTAAATTTGTCAAGTACGTGCAGGTCTGATTCGGTCTACCGGATTGTGGCGTCGGAGTTGACGCGGGTTGTAACACCCCATACAAAACTCAACGACCATAAATGAACAATAAGGCATTAAGCCATGCCAAGTAGTATTTGCTTTTATTCACTATTGTACTCGAATTTTATCTCTGAGTTAGCATTTATATTTATTTTTAAGTGACAAAAGAGTATTACGAAAAGACTATAAATGCGTTCGAAATATTAGTAAATTTAGTCGGATTGACCCAGGTGAAGTGGTTAGTTTTGCAATCTATTAGAAATATTTCTTAGACTTATTTAAGAACTTTGCAAAAAAAGTGCAAGATTTTTGGGAATTTAATTTCATAATTTAAATTTTGGTGATTAAAGAATACAGGTGAATGCGGTGTGTAAATTTTGATAATTGAATAATAAATAAAAAGTTTGTTATGCCTATTTATTAGTTTGTAGGTAATCTATTTCTGATGAAGGGGCAAAGTGAATTAATGTTTCTAATAAAATATTGATAATTTTAACCTGAGAAGAAGGCAGAGAAAACAGAAAAATTAAATATGATCATTGTTGAAATTTTGGTTTTCAAAGACATAAATTTCTTGTTTCAAATTATAAAATAAAAATAAAATTTATAGAATAAATATAAAAAAAATTTAATATTTGTAATTTTTATAAATGCTTTTACAAAGTTTATACAAAGTTAACGTCAAGGTTCCTTTGTACAGCTCACACTTTAATGTTCTTAATTATTACTGAACTCTACGTTGATTGCAAAATTTATATTTCAGAAATTTTAAGGCTTCTATTTAGTAAAATTTATTGCTTCCTCTCTCCATGGGCAAACTGTCACCTCCAAGAGCAATCATAGATTTTAACCAGTTAGCTCACTAAATTCACAATTGAATATTATTAGAGTTTAGATTTTGAGACTTATAGTTTAGCAGTAAATTAGATAAAATAAAGTAAACAACTGCGAGAAGTGAAGTTCTTAATCTCTAACTTAATTAAAAATCTTCTCATGGCAATTTAAATGTCTAACGCAAACACAAATCCTCCATTGCCACAGTTTCCTATCAATCATAATCATTTCCTCCATTTTAGAATCTACCCCACTATTAATAAACCCAGGTCGAAAGATAAAAATTACAACCACTGTACTCAATGAGTATTCAATGTTTACAAGCCACTTAAGCAGAGGCTTCATCGACTTTAATTGCATTTTTTACATCCAACCAACACAACGAGTACGAGTGTGAACGTGCATTTAACTGAAAAAAGACCACTAATGATTTTTATGTCAATTGCCTCTAGGCACACGCCTGCTGCACAAAGCAAAGTTTAATGAGGTAGATTATTTCGCGAGCTGATTATAAGTATTATGACCAAGTATTGAATGCAGCAGCGTACTAATTTAGCCTCTCCATAGAATTTTTTTATCGTTTATGCAATTTTCGTATACTTTCCGTGCTGTGCTTATTAAAATTTATCGAAATGAAAAATATCAAGTCGGATGTGCAGCTTGTACGCCAGATGCAGTCAGAAGTTATCCCGGTAATTGAACGCCAACTTTTCCGGACAGAAAAGCAAATTTCATTACCGATAATTTGACCAATTTTACTTCTATAATTGATAGAGTTATCCGGGATGGTGGTGGTAGAGAAAATGTTTTGCTGCCAGAGAAGGTGGTAATACAGGATAAAGTTGAATATTGTGTAATAACTGTTAGTGGTTAAACATACAAACTCTAATTAGTTTTCCAATATATTATAACTATTTCATTGACGCGTTTAGGAAGTTTGTAAGAAGTTTAAGGTGAATTTAGTGAATTTAAGTAAATAATATACTGAATTGGGAGTTAATTATTTATTAATTAGTTTCTAGGATATATTTCTAATAAATTCCTGATCATGTCTGCCCATAAAAAAAAAAACAGATAATTAGACTAAATTAATCCAATTAAAAAATATATTTTCAAGTTTAGCGTTCTAGAACATTTGTAATCTTTACTGTCTTGGAAGCTAAAGAGAATGTAAATAAATTATAATTTTTTGATAATTAATTTATTTGTGTTCCAAACACTTTTCAATTTAGGCAATTTATGGAGCTTATATTTACTTCTTTGATGCACAATTTGTTTTAATTACAAAGTCTTCCTTTGTGAATGGTCCAAATGGAGCTCAAACTTTATTATTCTTAATTATTTATTACTCAGCTCTACGTTGCGTTTGTTACAAAATGTATATTGCTTGTATCTTTCTGCAATTTCGTATGCGTTGCCATAGTGTATTAGCTTTGCAAAGTATTAATAAAATCCATACATTGTTTCGCATCACTGTTGGCCTCGCTATTGTTAAGAATTATTAATAAAGTCATATTGCATTCAAGTTAGGTGCATGGCATGATTCGTATCGAAGTTGAATATTTAACGAGATGCCATGAATAAGATGCCTTGCGCGACTTTGTTTCCTCTGCGGACGTAAAAACGGGCGGAAAAGTTGCGAGGAGAAAAATGAGCTCAATCTGTTGGCGATGGCGGCGTGCGCGGAGGTACTTCTAACGGAAAAGTGTGTAAACCACTGTAGAAAGATTTCACGACTTTAATTGTCTAATTACCATCTAAATTGCTACTTTCCTCCGCTCGGCAGCTAAGGGACGGGTTCTCCAAACATGCATAAAGCGGATAGAAAGCCGAAGGGTAGCAAAGTTGAGGACAGTTTAAGCCACGCAATTTTTAAAAGTCCGCGAACAGAAATATAAAGAGCAAGACGAAGTCATCGACAGAGGAAGTTCCGTGCATTCGTAAAATTACGGTAGATATTGTTTTTTCTCCATGTATAGAACATGTACATATAGAATATATTAAAGTTTTGCGTAAATACTCATAAAGTGTGATCATAAATAAGATTATATTTACATCAAAACTTTTCGATAAAAATCTGCTATAGTTGTTTTTTATTACCATGGAATCGTTGTTCTCGTGCAAAAGTAATGAATAAAAGTGTAATATTTCGATAATAAGCATTATGGGCAGTCCGTGGAGATGGTTCGTGTCGACCACTTCACACTGGCATATTTTAATCCGATTCCGAAAGCACTTCTTGGCGCAATTTCTGCCGCTACTTATAGCACGTAATGGAATTTTTAATATCGCGGAACCTGCGCCTTCAAATATTCCATTATCCTTTCGTGGGCTAGCCTAGCAAGCGCGGTCTTCAGTATCTTAATACTGGTACTAATTGAGACGGGAGTACTTTGTAAAAAACGCTTTCAGCGGCTGGTAAAATGGTGAAACAGCGGTTTTTGAAATACTGATTTTTTGGGGGATTTCAAAGGGTTGTTTTAAAAAAAAAATTAATATAATATACCAATATAAAAATACCAAAGATTTTGAAATTTAACATTATAAATTTTCACAAATTTTTAAACAAATGCTCTGCTTTGAATTTTGATGTAATAACCTTATGCAATTAATTGCTTAGGAATAAAGAGGATGAAATAGTGAAAACAATTTGCAAAAATAAAACTCATGCTATTAAAATTGATTTCTTCCAATAGTTCATTAAAGAAAATTAATATAGTTCCTTTAAAAGAATTGCAATCCGGAAAAGGCCGTCATTATGTGATGCAATAAATTACCGTACCGTGTAGTACTAAACAATATTAAAAACCTAAATAATATTTCATTAGCAGCACAGAAAAATATAAATTTTTTTAATATTAACAATTAACATCTTCACAATATTTCAATCTGTAATATTGTAGAAATTTTGTTTTCCTCATGGATTTTATCAACTTAAGCCGGTTTTAATAATTAAGTTTACTAGGCACAGACTAAAACTTGAAAGAAAATGCTTTAAAAGGCAATAAAAATATATGAATATATTAATAATCTACAAAAAAAAAAAATAGAAATGACTCCCTTATCAAAATCTCGAAGAAATCATAAAAATTTAATATAAACTCAACATGTTATTCTCGCGGCTGCCTGTACGTTCCGCTGTAAAAGAACACAAATTTTTTCAATAGATTTTAAATTCCAAATGAAATTGTGGCAAGCGCCAGTTTGCCTCATGATAGTTCTGCAATGATGTTGCCCATTACGGAGGCGAAAGCAATACCGGCGATAGGTTCTCGTGCTGATGCCGCCACCACCAGCTTGCGCACACTCATCCAAGGGTAGCATACACTTAGCAATCGCCACCGCCGGAAGCGGAAGTGAATGTCGTAATTGACTGCGTACTAAAACCAACCGAAAACACGGAAGCGTTTTCTGTTGAGGACAACAGATGTAAATTTAGCAATTTTAGATTAGCTCCGCAAATTAGACGCCACCGGGCACAAGTGGAAAAAACCTTTGTTGCAATGAGCAAAGTGCCGACGACGGAATTTAATATAAAACTCGGCTAGCGCACAAAGTGTTATTAAAAATATTCGCAAGTATGTAGGATGCATGCTTATAAACACAAGGTCCCTTCTAACTTTTGCTGGGTTTGCCAGCCAAGAGGGTGCATTGCTTAACATGGTTTCTCATGGCCATAGTAGTTTGGAGATGGTGGAGAAAAAAGAAACGCCGGCATGATGTGAAATATGTTCCGCATTTCACACAAGTGCGCATTATTGCAAAAATTCATTTTCCAATATTCGCATGCACCTTCTGGAGGCAGCAAAAAATCTATATGCTACAAATTTATAAGCACGCGTAACGCTTGTTTGTACGCCGCTCATGAATAACAATAGACCTGGAGAAGGGTTTCGGATTTTTTGCATCTCGTCAAACTGGAGAACACTCATGATGTGCTATATTTCAATGTTACTATGGTCATAAATCCTATATTGGATGCTAACAATCTATTAGTGTTCGCAAATTGTTATCAAATAAGAATAACAAAAGCAACAATATAAAAGCAGAATAAAATCAGCTAAGAAATAGTTATTCGTGATAGACAGCAACAAAACGTGACCTGACAAAAACGCCCAGCGACAAAATCATCGCGATATTCAGCTTGACTCAAAGTTGAAATAAAGTATATTTTAAGGGTGGTGTGGGGACTGTGTGTAAGGGTCCTCTTACAAAAGCAACCACACAAAAGCGCCCGGTTAAAATCCCTTCCAACCCCCTCAAACAATTTATTTTAAAGTTTTATTATTATTTATTATTTAAAACCCACTTTAAAATTCTTGAACATGTTTTTTAAATGAATAAAAATATTAAATTTTTCTCGACTTGAATATAATTTTTTAAAACGAGGAAAATGTTTGAATATTTTTCTAACAAAGTAACTGTTTGTGTTCCCTACGAAAATATGAAAAAGGATTTTCCCCATTTGTAATCAATGTTCATAATCAATGTTTAAGCTTTCAAGAAAATTTAGCTTCTAATAAAATCTCTTTTAATAAGTATCAATGATTAATATATGCTAAGAATAGAATTGATGTTCTTATTAAATTGATATTTGAAGCTGAAAGCCCGTCATATGTCAATATTTCTCATTTGCAATTATTTCCCGTCTGTTTGTCTTACCTTCTAATGCAAATTCATCACAAAATGAAAAATAAATTGCGCACAAAGCCAACCTAGTAAAAGTAAATATTAAACAGTAGACTTGTAAACAACAAAAAATAAGTTTTAAAGAATACAGGACTTCTGTAATGTTGACGATGGTTTGACGAAAAGACGCGCAATAAGGGCTTTGCACCCTTACTGACGACAGACATTTATTGGAATATTAAAATATGAAGCGGGCTGAGTTTAAACGCTGCCGAGTGGCGCCAAGCAGAAAAAAATTAAAATAAACGAATTCACTCCTCGTTCGTCGGCGCGTCTGGCACGAGAAAAAAAAAGAATTGAAAGTCCCCTTTCTCAGCAAGCCAACATCGAGAATGCAGAGCGCTTCTTTTGAATATGTTAAGAGTTTGTTTATTCCGAGGGGCACGTATCAAAATGCATAATCGTAAGCGAAGATGGATAACTTTATTAGACGCGAACAGGATCATGCGATTTGTCTTCGGCGCGGTGGTGGCCACGAACTCGAATAAACAATAAATTCTGCCGCCGCAGTGTTCGTCGCATCGTGAAATCATCGAAGTAGTGTACACTGTACACGATTACGAATACCCCAGAACAAAGGAGATTTTAATTTAGATGCAACACACGTGTATTCGGTACGTATTTCTATTCAAGTCCGGCAGCGGTGGAAAAAATCAAGTACACAACGCGGGGGTGAACGCAGAAGGTCATACCGAGTCCATGTGGAACATTAAAACAAAGTTGAGAGTAATGCTCATGTTCAAAAGTTCAAAAGGGCACTTATGTTCTTGACTACAAAAGCTCATCATAGAGGAGTGTGGTTTGAGCTGAGAGCACATTAAATTACATATATACAAAATTATATATATATATGAAAAGAAGAAAAAGTTAGATGCCTTGGAATCCCTGAAATGTTAAGTTGGAATTTATCTTCATTCGTGCAGCTTTTAATGGAGTGAAAGAGAATTATTGCAATTTTACAATCGCGGACATAAATATATCAAATTATTATCAGGTCATCATATAAGAAATGACCCTAAACGTAGTCGTTTTACGTTTTTGGCACAGCAAATAAGATTCCTCAACAAATGAAGACAAAAATGCAACTCTTCAACACGATTGCAATAGAGTAATCAGCTTTCTACTACTGCCTCGATTGATTTCTAATTCAATTGTTATTTTTAATAACGGATAAATAAAATTATGTGTTTGCTTTTTTTCGGTTAAGTTCAACTTTTTCAAGGATTTTCAGTAGAACATTCGAGCCCAATAATATTTGTTTTAAAAAATGTAATATTTTTTCTTTGAAAAACAAAGTTCTACCCAAAAATAATTTCCAATAATTATGTTCCGAAAACCCACAGCTTTTATGGAATTTATCTTCACGCACTGTAGGTGATTAACTGTAATTTCTTACTCGCGACCATGACTCTATTATCAGATCGTTCTAGGAACAATAAAACGAATACTATTTCTTGTCGAGTCCTAGGACAATAAACGTGCACGCCGTGCGCAATTAAGGAAACGTGCGAATAAATTTATTACGCATAAATAGGTTTCAATTAAATGGATTGCTTACGATCACGAGAAAATTGTTGATATATAAATCCACCTAACGTGCCAGTCTGCAATTAAGAATTTTTTTTTTGCGTGCATACTACTAACGCATTTCTCTATACCACAAGGAAATGTCGGAAAAAGTTTAAATTAATTAAGGATTACCACGAGATACCGAGCTTTGTTCTTTCCGAATCCCCGCTACTTGTTGAGCATGTTGTACATGATACTCGCTAGTCTGATACACAAAAAATGTATAATGAGCGCACTTTCATCTGGATTATATACGCACGAGTGAGTCCTTTCTATGCAGGCGGCTGGATGTTGACTAGGAATGCCCGGCGGCGGCAACAGTGCTCGCACGAACGCGAATAAAGGTGACATATGATGCCATACAAACTCACCAAGGCGCGACATTTATATTGCAAATGTGATGTAATATGCGCGCATGGCGAGTCCATTAAGGGCGGTTATGGCGAGTCTATCTTTATCATTACGTTTTTGATCGACGGGCGTTAAGCTATCTGCTCCAGGTCATCCACAACGCACCAGAAGTGCATCACTTTGCATAGACAAGCAGGGTTAATGAATTCACATCGAGTGGATATTGCAAACTCAATTTAATTACCAGTTGTTTGTTATTTCCGCGTGTAACTTTTACACCTCGTTCAGCACTACGTCGCTTTGCCATTTGCATCAGGAGCTGCTGATGTGCGGCAAGTCACGAGTATTCACAACGTGATGCATATTTTCAAATGCGGAACGAACGTGTTTTATCTGTGTTCATACAAAATTAAACAAAGATCAGGTTGGAGAATGAATTCGTAAACTAGACACAGATGAAAATGCAAAACTTGATGGTGAGAAATATCGAAAAATATAAAAAGTTGTTTCTATTATTAAGAATTAAACGAGAAAAAATCAAGAAATGATTGCGAATGAACTACGCGATTTCAAAGGAATATTTATTGTAGCGCAACAAAACCAATTGAGTAAGCACAAACCGGATTTTGAGATCAAAAGCAGCATTTTTGATCGAACATATTATAAACATGTCTTAAACAGCTACCAAAACAACTTTAAACGTGAAAACGCTGCATTGAACTCTTAAAAATTAAACATTTATTGATTTATTAATAAAATTTGAAGGAAAAGACTCACTATAAAAAGTAAACAAATTAAAATTCCAACTGTTTTACTCGCTTTAATAAATCGTATTCACAAATTTAAGTTGTAATACAAAGGAGGGTAAATGGGGCGCTTAAAAAAGATATTGAGACATAAAGTTTGGATTGATAGAAAGTCATAATTCATTCAGGAATTTATAGTTGATGTACATTGTAAACATTGCTTTCTTATGGATAACAATATTTAGAGAAAAGAAGAATAATTGTAATACATAAAAGTAGGAAAAATAATAAAATATTATCTTGACAGAAATAATCGTTTCAAAATAATAGATTATATATTAGAATATATTAGAATACGTTTTCTTCATGATCAGTAAAGAAACTTGACATATCCGCCTTAAAATCTTCCGATTTTAACAATTATTTTAAAAACTCGATAGAAATAATTTATAGTTTAGGATGTACATATGGTTTTGTTTTGTGTTCTTGTTTTGGGTCAGGGAGAGGTTACTTAGCATCGAAACGTTCCTTTCATCAACAGCAATAGTTTTATTTTAGTTTGCTTTGACAATAGTTTATTTAGTGTTCCCTCTTTAGTGTTTCTTACTTGAATCGTTCAGCATCTCTCTACAAAACTATTCCAGAGTAGTAAAAAATGAAAGAAATCTATTTGAATTTGCAGAATTCTAGAGTTAATTAAATTATTCTGTCAGTTTAAAATAAATATCAAAACTGTATCAATAAATCCTCTTAATAAAACATTAAAAAGACACCAAATCAACCATTTAATAAATCACTCTCAAATAAAATTAAATTTTTTAATGCTCAGTAACAAAATTAATAAACCAAATCATAAATCCAATAACTCGCACTGACATAATTCATCCCACTCCAGTAATTACAATTGAGCTCAACCCCTCACAGTCATATGATGTAGATAGAAATAAAATAGAAAGCTACATGTTACAAATAACATTTGTAACGTCCGAATTGTTGACTAGCCAGGCCGAAATAAAACCGCCATCGGCCCCATGTGGGTCAGGTTTTGATTAATTTATAATGAAAAACTGCCGCTCCCGCATTCATGGCATTGTGTTGTGTTGGGGCGGCTATCAACTTACATTAGGCGGTAGGTTTAATGCACTGTGCTAGTTAGCCACGGGCGCAAAAATACTCGTAATGTTTTATGATGCGCGGGTTTTAACATCTGCCCGGAAGCGTCAGCAAAGAGATTTAAACGCCGCTTGTTGGAGTCACATTGTGATGCAAGTCCCTCGTTTTAACACTGAAATTATTAAACAAGCAGTAACCTTTCAAGTACCCACTCGTCATTTTTAGCCGCGTATTTTCCAGGATATTTGAATAAAATTAATATTGATATATCCTCGTGAAAAGGTAAACATGTTACTTAATCAAACAGTTCGCTTGAATGATATACATCTTTCGGTTTTGATCTTGTTTCGGCTCTGCATGAAGCGGAATAACTAAATGATCAAATAGATCGAGTCGGTGAGGTTGGCATAAATCATAACGACTCGGAAAGTTTGCTGTCCTGTTTGGTAGACAGGCAAACATGGGTCACGCAAAACTCACCCCACTTTACAACATCCAATTTTTAGCAAGAAAAAAACATCCGACGTAATTTCCCGAATTCCCGACTGATCTGTCAAGTGTGAAATATTTGCTCACCGAAAAGACACTCTTTATACCCGAAAAAATGCTACTACCAATAATATTCTACTTTTGAGAGATAAACTACTTCCTCATTTTCTGATGGTATATATGTAATGCTGATAATGCCATATCAAGATCGATCTGCCCGATAAATATATCTACTACTGGATTTAAATCAAACACCAAGTTAATAACTAAACAATCAAAATGATGATTCTATGCATTGTCAATTACTCATGCTTGCATGAAGATACACCACTTATTTATGCAAACATACGCGAATTTCAATTTACACCGCGTTTGCAATGCAGTCAGAGGAAAGTTAGGGAAGCTATGTGGTGACCCAGAGTGATTTGGCTTGTGCAGACGACAGGGATGATGAGAGGTGAAATATTTAGCAGTTGTTATACCAAAAAGGGTGCAAATGTAGCTACACGTAGAATTTGCTGACGTTTGGGATGCGAGAATTAGGGATCGGAAAGATACTTGGGTATGTTTATTCATGTGCTCTTATGAAATATTATTGTTTGTGGCAATGGAATCTACATTTTAGAATGGTAGAAAGAATTAGAATGACAATGTAATATTTCTAAATAAACTCTAGTAAATACTAAATTGTTTTGTAAACTAAATATTGATATAATATTTGTAATATGCTTGAAACTCGAATAAAATGTTGAATTTTCAACGAAAATGTTATTTTGAAGAAAGTAACACTTGTTTTTATCGACCCAAATTTAAATAATGTAGCAACTCTAACTTTTCTTGTTTTTCTAATTTTCTGTTAAATACTCAGTGTCAAGTAAATTTTAAATCAATCGACATTTTCTTTGTTTAAAACTCGAATAAAAATGATAAAGTAAGCAAAAAATCAAACCTTGAAAAAAGTAAGATTCTTGCGTCTAAAACAAGACTTCTGCGCTTTTTCTAATTTTTCTAATATTTAATCATTGGTGACATAAAACTCTTTTCTGTTTGGTATACGTATTAATCTTTATCATTTATAATCTCTCATAATAAAAAAACGTAACTCAAGTTCCTCACGTAATTACACCCAGAAAACCAGAAGCCAATATTAAATGTCTGTCAATTCCCAGAATCTTGCCTCTGTATTCTTCACAAGCTTGCATTAAAAACAATTTTTTATGTTTCTACCAAACACATCTTACAGATCAGACATCCCTCATCCTCCGGAGTGATTCAACTTGATCCACCTCAATCTAGTTCGTATTTCGGGTTAATAATGTTAATGGGTAACATCACTCGCTGGGTATCTTCATTAGTTCTGTTTGCCTCTCGGAGAAACAACAAAAGAGCACCCTCGGAAAATCGCCGGCACTATCTGTGCGCCGGCAGAACGCGATATATTTTACGTACGAATGTTGTTTGTTCGCGGGAGTATAGCAACGGCGGCTGCGAGGGGATGTTTTCTGATCGCTCCAGTTATTGTCGTAGGGGCCGCGCGGAACGTAACGACTGGAGTCTGGCAGGCCTGGCGCCATCCGACGAGAATAAATTATTGCGATATGTTTTGGCGTTTTTCGTCAGGGGCCAGACTCGTGGCATTCGCGGAAGTTTTTATTGCTGCCATCAACAGCCATCCCCGCCAGTTGGATGCAATCGTAGTTGTGTTGCCGCCAAAAAACTCGTAAAATGCACATTTCTACGGCGCGACAGCCGGGATGAGAAAGCGGTATGATACTAATATATATATATTTACCGGTGGCGGCGCACAACAGTGTCGGCGGTGCAGTAAATGCGAAATAATTACGCCGACACGTGATATTAAGCGACAATAAAACGGGTGATGGATAGCGAAGCCGCGATCGGCGGCGGTGGAGAAAGCAAAGTCAATTAAAGCATGAAATATGAAACTGTGAAAACAAGGCTGGGATGTTCATGGGTTCTTGTTTAATGCTGAAACAAAGACAAACGACTTTCAGAGGTTATTAATCAAGTAATTAGTGGATCTATGTTGTTGTTTTGTCATTCAACGAATTTAATGTGTTGGATTTTTCAATAGGAGAACACAGGAATTTCATTAGGAAAATAAGATGTGTACTTCATTATAATTCATTCGAAAAGAATGATCAATTCTGGGTTGCCAATATTATTGTTTTCTTCTAATATATGCTTCTAGTTGGATTCTACTATTTATCATTCACCGAAAGTTATTTCCCGTTTGACTTGTGGGAGAAGGGCTTTTCATTGAAGTAAAAACCTATAGGAAAAATAAGGCAGTTAGAGGAAGCTCTACGTCGCAGCTAAAGAAAAAACAAAACAAATTCATAAAAGAAAATACCAATAAAAAATAAATGTAGAAAAATGAAAGCTGTAGGGAAACGCAAAAAAAAAGTAAAATGCGCAATAATAACAAAGCGCAAAATGGAAAATTTATGAATGTGGATGATTTATTATGCCTCACACTTGGACGTCGTGCGGCGTTACTTATATTGCACGTCCTAGTGGGACCGAAACTTTACACCGCGTTGGAGGCGGTGCACTCCGCCGGCGGCGTTATTAACCGCATCGCGTTTACGAATTCTTTTGTGCCCGCTACACAGAGATGTTTTCAAGTATAAAATAGTGCAATAATAAAGTTACACTAGTCACCTACATTTAAAATTTTATGATATAAAACTGTTAGAAGTTTGTAGTCAAATTACATCTAATTTTCAGTTGACTATTCTTTTAAATTAATTTTCAACGTTTCGTAGCCTAGACTTGCATAATTAAGAGACGGATTAAGTTTATATCCAATTAGCAGTGAGAGAAATGCTAGCTGCGCGCCGAAAACGCCGTGCATGCATGCGGAATTGTTATTAATGCCTAGTGTAAATGAACTGAAATACGAGCAGAATGTTTGTATAGGTGGCCGCAGAGTTGTACGACACATGCATTTATTTCCATTCGAGGCATGCTCATTTGTCCCGTTAGGGTTGTCGTGGAGGCTGGAAAAACAAACCATGCTTCTCGCCTAAACGCCGCTGTTATCCACGTTATCTCAAATGCAAGAGAGGCGCGTGCGAAATTAGCGGCAGCTGGAAGAGCACCGGAAGAGAAAAGGTTTTAATCCGCCCAGCTCGACACATCCTAATCCGCTGAAAAATGCTCAATTTTCGAATGAAAAGTCCGCGGCGTAATTTTTCGCGTATTGCAGCATCAACACAGCTCGCTGTCGCCGCCGCCTCGCCGTTTATTAGCTCGTTCCTTTCGGCGAAAAATGGTTAAATTATGGATATTACGGAAGCGCAGCGCAGCGCAGCGCTTTGAGCGCGTTTAATTGAAGTTGTAGTAACCGCGCGAGAACGTAAATTGCGTAAAGCATTATATGCGATGGCAGTGCCCGTATGTGCCGATGGGAAAAGTCGATCGCACGCTGGGCGGCGGCAGTGTGCGTGTTCTGGAACACGAACCAGCACTGGGAGCGCCAGTAGGAGAAAAAAATCACTCGGTACAGATTGCGGAGTTAAAGTTGCCTGTACTTCATTCGCCCCCTTTTAGGTGTTACTTCCTTCTCACTTACTTGCGCCCCAGCGCGGAGGCAGCAGCGTGCCCAGTGCTTCCGCGAGCTCGTTACACACAGGAAACGTCTTTATTTAGTTTCGCTCGGCGTGGTGAACGCCTGATTTCCTCCTCGAAAGCGAAACGGGGTGAAATAGACGGCGTTAGACAATCCCCCATATTGCACCACTGGTGCCGCCGTCAACGGGACGATGTAAAAAGACGGCCGCACGGAGGAAGGAATTAACCATCGACGCATCGTGCCTTAACAAGATTTGCGATTACTTGTTATTGTTCGACAGCGAACGCCTCGCGCTCGTTAATGTCGAGCATGGGGCGGCACATTTTCGCGCATTTTTATTACCACGACAACAAACGACTAGTTGTAAATAAAACCCAGCGGCGGCGGCGCGAATGCGACAAACATCGCTCAGCGTACAAAAGAGGACGCCGGAAATAAAAGCAAAATACGATGTCGTTGCCGAGGCGGATCCTCGATCTAATGGAAATTTAGTAGCTGCTGGAAGTTTCGGGGCCTGCTTATAATTCGTGCTCACCTGAATCAAGAAGGCGGAATTATTTATTCAATAAACAGGACCGCAAAAAAGGAAGTGCACAAAGTAGAGAATCTTTTACATAGCGCCATTAGAATCGATTTGATTCTCGGCGGGTAGTTTCGGAAGTTATGCTTTTCACAATAAAGCGGATAATTTATTATTCAATGAGCTGCCGTGCTGCAATCTTGATATCCGCTGATAACATATATTTATTTACAGGAGAAAATGCTATTAAAATTTATTCCGTATAGAGCACATAAAAGTGGAATGCAATTTACTTCATATGTCTATAAGTTACAACTTGGAACAAGTAGCATTATACTCTTTGCATACATAAAATACAATTGTGTCCATTTTGCCAACAATCCAAACAATTATTTTTAAAAATTCCAAATTTCAATATGGGTCGTGGGTTCGATACCCGTTAAACCCGTACTGAGAAACTGAAAAACGGTGCAGCCACTGAGCGGCAGTCAGTGGTGGGAGATCAAGTACGGTGTTGGTGTATAATTGATTTAAAGTACGCACATACACACTATAACGCCTTTCACCCGAAATTTAAATCCAAAAAGGTTGAGAGTGATGATGATAATTTCTAACGTTCAGTACAAGAATATATATAATCAACTGTGTTGTAGAGAATCACAAAATGACCTAACATATCCTAACATAAAATTTAACAATTGAAAAACTATTTTTGTTTCTTGAATAACAAGAATATAAAGAATTAATCTTGGAAATATTTTCATATTCTTACAAGTTGTAACTTGTTACAAGCACTCTGAACCTTATTATTAATTCTCCTTGTCCTATCCTCGCATTAATTTGAAAAGTTTTTACAAGTTCCATCAACTTCGTCGCTTGCAATAACTCCTGATGTTCGCTACAAAACTTTTCATGTCATGGCGCAACAATAATCATCAATTGCTATCATGTGAAGCAAATTCCGTCTTCCTTTTGCGTTACACAACAAAATAATCCAAAATAATGTAAAAGATAATAGCTGTATTGTTTGGCTGAAAAATGCATCGCACCGAAAACATTCGCAAAAATCCAGAACAGTCAATTGAGACGATATCGACACGCACCAGCACATATCTGCAAAGCCATAAAACAAGCCTGTCCACCCCCCGGTGGTTAAATGCGCGAATAAATTGATGAGAAAGTGAGAAAGCGATGAGGAACGCAATCGCAGCAATTGATTCCCGTCGAGTCGCTTCGTAATCGTGGCGTGTTATCAATCAATCAACTTCGCGGCCGCAATCAATCATACGAAACGCACGCATGGCACATAGCCAAGTGGCGGCGGTATTCTACAAGACAAGCTTTCACATTGCATCGTCGGCGGGCAGCACTTCATTGCGTCACTAAAAACATTTTCTCCCCACGAATTGGGGAAAACCAGCAGCAGGAGAATTGAATGTAGTGCAAAACAAGAGGATTGAAGACATTTAAAATAACGTTGAATTTGATAGCAGAAGACATGAGAAATTCAAAAGAGGCCAGCAACTTCGACTTAGATCCCTACACCTCCCGTACGCTCGTTCTCTCTCTGCATTTATATTTTCGATAAATCTTATTTCCCCGCATTTTATTTTCAGCAATTTATAAAAATCAGCCACCAAATAAAACGAATTGAAGGAAAGTGGCTGTCGAACGCGCGCGAGGCAAGCATAAACACCCTTGCGGAAGAAAGCACCCGGCACGAAACAACAACATCGAATTGAAAAAATAACAGTGGAAAAAAAGCGATGCAGAAAAAGTAAAGAAAGGATAACTGTGTTTTTTACATTCCTTAAGTTATATACTCATCGTAGTAAGAAGATGCACTTTGGACAAGCGCAAAGCATCCAGGCGGCAAGCAACGCGAAGGCGGCAGTGGCGTAACTCGCTCGAATACTTTTTAAGGACGCTGAGATGACGACGGACTGAAAAGTCCTTTTACGTGTTTCGTATAATGTAACGTATATATTTTTCTTGCTTGGCAAATTTTGTACCGCATTTCATTTCGAGCTGGAACGCGCCGCAGTGTACCGCCACCACAGTCTACATTCCTAGACCGCCTTCAGTTTATAGTTTGCTAGATTCCCGTATGCTTGCATTTCGCGGCAATGCGCCTCTTCAATTCGCACGCGTTTGCACACCCACTTAGAGAGAGCTTCAAGTCCGCTGTTCCGACAGCAGCTGCGGGGGCGAGGAAGCAGTATAGAGACACTCCAGTGAACAGATATATTTAAGGAGAAATGAAGGTAGTGGGGTGCAAAAAACGCAATCTGGAGTGACAAAGTTTGCCAGACATAAAGTGAAGAATATCCAAAATAAACTCTCAAGTTTTTATGCCTTTGCCAAATAATTAGTATTTTTTGTTTAATAAATATAAAGTAAGTATTCAATGGAGTTTTAAGATTGCTATTTGATTTAGTATTATTTCTGCTTAGGTAAATTTTAAAGAAAAAAAAAACAAATTGTTCAGCTATGTTGACAACGTAATCTTCCAAAATTAAGTACTCAATGTAGGTTGTATATTGCCCAATGATAAGAAAATCTTTCCAGTTACTTTTCCGGACTTTTTCTTAAAAGTATCAGAGCAATGCAAACATTTTCATAAGATGTCGAGGATTTTCTTTCGCAGTCAGAAAATTCCCAAGCAAAGCCCGGTGAATGAGCAGCAATAGAATGTAAACGATTTATACGAAACTGCTGCAAACAGAAAAAAACCTGATGGTGTGCAAGTGATGTTCAACTACTGCAGGAATCATCAAGCTTCCTGCTCAAGTAGAAAAAAAAAGTGTTGACGGCATCAGGCTAATTTCATTTTCTACTCAAACCGTCTAGACGCAGATAAAATTTCAAACGCACTTTTTCTTTTTGTAGCAATTTTCCCAAACTAGGAAAATATTGCGCTGATGATAATTTAGCTGTTGTAGACCGGAAGAAGACGCCAGGAACGATTAAAAAGCAAAACAAATTTAACCCTGAATGTAGAGTGCTGTCAATGAACGTGCACATTCAACGAATGAAGCTATTACAGCATGTTCTTACAAGGTATTGTTCCAGGTGGAATAGTTGTGGGGCTTAATTGCAATCTTTTGCTTTATCCTAGATTGGGGTTACTTCGACGCCCTGTAGTAGTGTGCATATCAACTCGTCGAGCGGCTCACATTCAAGCCGACTCGAATTAGAGCGTCCTACATCCAATTTTGTTCATCATGTACGTTTAGTACTATTTAGTTATCCTCGGTTGTTTGGTCCCTTGAATGTATGAAGGATGCCTACTAATGCAGTTCATTCATTTATAAACGGAGCACAGTTGCATCGGCATGGTTCTTATTGGGTTTCTTTCTCTGGGTCTGAGAAGAGACAGATAGAGATGGCCTTAGTGACTCTCATTGAATAACAGGTAAATGGAAGGTAAATTGTTGATTGCAAAGATTTCTGAATAAACAGATTTAACCTTCCCCGTGTTTTGTATATATATATATATATATATATATATATATATATATATATAATATTCGAAAATGACTGTGTGATGCAATAATGCTGTAAATGTTCGGAAGTTGCCTAAGCCGTGAATAATCAGAAATTCAATCATATGACTTACATTCCCAGAAAGAAACGACATCACACATATGTGAATGTATCAAAACACCCAATACAATAAGATTTCAAAAGTAACTTTCTCAACGAAACTTGAAATTTTAAATTACAAATATTTGCTTGTCTATTGTAGAAGACTTCGTAAGCCCTATAATTATCTACCATTGCACCGATAATAGTTATTTCGTGCTTTTTAATCAAGTGATAGCTAACGTCTTGAATTAAAAAGAAAACTAGATTAAACTAGATATAACGCATTATCTAGTTTAATCTATTTTTTAGGTAATAATAAATATCACATCTTCTACGTGACTGTTTATTCTCCACTATCCTCATCATGTATATTCAGTTCGAAAGTATAGGAAGTCAGTTTAAAGCTACGTCATCAAAAATGCAATGTTCCATCTTCTCTACCGCAAATTTAAATTCCCTAACGTGTATCAGCGCAGTATTTGTAGTCCCCTCGCATAATTCGGACTCAGCACCGTAGCGGACTTGAAGCCCTCGTCTTCATTTCTCAGCCCTAGCTTTTTGCCGGCCCCAGATGATACTATATATCGCGGCAAGTTAGTTTCGCTACATGAAGTGAAACGACCGCAATCCCGATCGCGATACACGGCTAGGGATAGCGGTGCCCAGGTACAAAGCAATCTCGTTCAGCACTCTTCCATTCCACCATCATCGCTAAAAGGTAGTGCTAAGGAAATTTGCTTGCTAATCGAACCGGATGTAATATTATGTCACAGTTCAATTAACTTCTGACTTGAAAATACATTCGTATCGTGGCATGATCGCCGCCGTCGCCAAGCAATGAGCGCCATCTGGCACGCAAATGAGGTAAATATTTCGGCAGCCGTCACCAAATCGAGCACATTTGCCCGAGACGAAGTTAAAACATTATGAATAATAAAAAAGAAATTCCATCGGTGTGGTAGGATATAGTGGAAACTAATATTTAGTTGGATTTAAAGCGCATGGCAGAAAAAAATTAAACGTTGTAAAATTGATTAAGCTGCGCTTGTTTTATTTCCCTATGTGCCAGTTTTAGTTTTATGCGTCGCGACGCCGCAGCCGACGGTCCAACTTGTTATACAACGCTTCACTTTAATGTCCACAGACTATAAACGAAGTGAATATTATACCTTGGTATGCACTGCGCTGCAAAACTTGCACGGGACAGTCTGGAGTCGGGCGTTATGGAGATTTTATGACTAGCAATGCAAAGCTGCTTACACAACGCAGCTGAAATTACAATTACGGTAAAAAACTAATTAACTTTTTATATGCGCAAAATTTGCTGGTAAAATATAGGTGCCCGAGTAACTATTAACTGCGCAACTTGCACTTTAAAAATAAGTTTTACCTCATCAATACTGTTTAAACTTGCTTCCCCTAACTCTGATTAATTCAAGAGCAAGACATAGACTGCGCAAACGTCACAAGAAGCACTCTTTATGTATGAGACAAATGTGGTAGGGATGACTAGCAACTGCGCCTGCGCTCACAAAGCAACAAAGCAAAGCGGAAGCTTTTTGACTTTTATTACGCTGGTCGTTTTTAAGCTTTACTCCCAGGATGCTTAATACTTAAGTTTACAAACTCAAATCTCACAAAACTAAAAAAGTAATTCAGATTTTGTATCGTACAATATTCTCGTATAATAATAATTAGCATAAAAAACTCTAAAAATACCATGAGCAAAAATTGTTTTTTGTAGTTCTCGCAACCTACATTTTTCACAACATTACATTATTCATTTTAAACAATTTCAATCAAGGCTTCGGCTGAAAATCAAAAAATAAACACAACAAAGATAAACGGCCCTAATTACAGGGGCATATAGGCATTAAATTACATCCCCAACACGATATAAACCTGCTCACAACAATATTGGTTAATTTTTGCTACACTAATTAAACCTCCCTCGTCACGAGATAAGAGCAATAAAAATTTGTACGCGCACCTTATGTTTATTTATGATCGATTAAGGTGTGCCTGCCAGACCAAAATCACACCGTTAAGATGTCGTAAAACATGCGTTGTTGATAAAAAAAATACCGTTGCCAATAGCTGCTTTAGAAGCGAAAGTGAGCACTTTACGAAATGAGCTGACAGAACACACATCGTACCGCATCTTTTTTTTGCTCTTCTCCCCGTTTGGTGATGAACGCGTACTGCCTCCAGATATGTGCGTGGCGAGCAAGAAGCAGCCGCTGATGCGTTGATGTTTCAAATAAATTGGATGTTTCGACGTTTGTGCTGCTCGTCGAGTTTTCCCAGACGCGTTCGCAAGCACCGATAACTTATATTGGACAACATCTCATCAATCGTAATTTATCGAATGCGCTGTCGTCACCCTGCTATGTAAACGCCGGCAGGGCTATGACGCAGCGAAGATATAATTAAATTAGGAGTAATATTATTTTACTAAATTGCGAAGAAGGAAAATCTTGGCCTTGCTTCAAAGAAAACGGAAGATATATAAGCTGAACGATTTGGCACAGAATCAAAAACAAAAATTTTAATTCACCGCAGAAACTAGAGTCGTATTGTGTCTTGGCTAAGTGTATGACATCAAATGCACGAGACTTCCGATCACTACGCGTTAAATATAAAGACGCAAAAAAGTTTCCGCACTCACCCAGCTGTAAGTACTGTAGCACTAGTATTATTCCAATTTGACAGAACTTTGTCTCATGACAATCAGCAAAAGTAACTTTCTCTTGCTAAACAGAGCGTGGAAACCATCTTAGATAGATCTCCGGCATCGACAAACACCCTCCATAAAACACAGCTTGTAATATCACCGTCGAGACATGATAAAAAATTTGCGCCATTTCACCCTTAAGTGTACTAGCGAACATCAAACTTAAAATTTGTTAAATGAACGAAATGTAAAGTTTAATGACTTATGCGTAATGTTAATGGCTTTCGCTTAGAACCCTCTGTACGTAGTTAAACACTTGGACGTGGCATTAATATCTTAATGGCTTAAAGTGTGTGCTGAAACTTTGCAGATTTTTTGAAAACCGCTACTTTGATACGCGGCACTATCAAAGCCTGTGCTAAACGAGCGTTAACTTGAATACATACATCAAGGAAGCTAAATCTACAACTTTACTAGAAGTTTGCAAAAATATTGCATCAATTCAGTGGAGGAAGTCGCGATTATTTGGCTGTTTGCGAGGCGTGAGCGTAAAATATGCAAGGGCATTAATTTGCGCCTCAGAGCGTACCCTTTGGCTAAAGCTAAAGCTAAAAGAGCAGCAGAGGCGGCAGGCGGCAGTGTTGTGACAAGTTACAACCGTCCTGTATAACCCCAATTCTAATCCCCTAAGACATATAGATGCTAGTTAATCAAAGCATTACATTTATCGCTGAAACAAATGAAATTCCCATGTCGTAGCTCATGACTTTTAGTGTGCATAAATTAACAGGTATTATATATTTTTTTTAGGATATTCCATGTAACTAAAAATATCATGTCATAAATATCTTGTTTATATAAAAAAGTGATGCGACTAAACAAGTATAAAACCACATATACGTCAACACGCATTCGAAAAATAGATCCGCTTTTAATCCCCCCACAATTCTCAATTGCACGCAAGGTTTTTATTCCACACGCCTCACGCCAGAAGAGCCTCAAGAGATTATACATTTTTGCGCGCAATATTTAATTGCGACAACGAGCGTTCCAACCTGTCCGGGGTTTATGCCGCGCGTAGATTGCAGTTGTCGCAGTGCAGTGGCACTTTCGCCCCCTCTGCGGTGGCCTTTGCATGCCAGCAAAAGCAAGCGCGCGCGCGGCCGGCGGCGGCAGGCAAAACCGAAGCATGCACAAATATAATGGGCCATCGACGCCGTCGGCCGCTCGCAAATTTTCATTAGGCGGCTGACGCGCCACGCTCTGTCAACCGCGCGATGCATGCGCAACAATCTAATCGCGACACAAAACTGCTTTTTGAGCTGTTTACCATAGTGACACCGGCGGTGTGGCGGCGTAGTTGCCCTGCTGGCTTCCGCGGGCAGAAAAAAATATCACATTCGTTATTAACCACGCATAATTTATGACGCGCGTCGCCAACGTACGCTCATTATGCGAGCGTCGACTAATTGATGCCTTTGCCCACGAAAATGCTGCTGGATTTATGGTTTCTGCATGCCCACGAATAATGCACGCGTGCCATGAGATCGACTTTTTGTTGCACGACTGGGCACTCAAAGGGTAGTAATTTAGCAATCAGTCGTAACAAGTGTTAAATACAAATCGAAAGCACTTATTTATGAACAAAACATTAACATGAAACATTTTACCCTACAACATAATTAACAAGTTTTACATATAATAATGATATAGTAACATTTTTCAAAACAAATCTAATTTTACTCTATTACGATGCGTCTGTTCAGAGCGCGTAACATATTCTGCTTTCACCTCACACATACTTTGCTATAAATATAAAATAAAATTGGTGGGGATGACGTTCCACCAGCAGCAGCGGTTCTCTCACCCAGCATACTCTCGACTTGTGAGTGGCGTGACGCTACTCCAATCATAACTTTACCTCTAACCCATTTAGTTCGCACAAAATTTAATAGTAATTCGTATCGGAATCAGTCTTACTATCCAAACATCGTCAATCAAAAGCCACGGGAAACTTCCCTGGGACAGGACAAAGTCGCCGAGATTATCCATTCCATTCCAACAAAACTCACTAATTACTTCCTTTATCGATATCGGTATTGCATAACAACTTTGCTAAATGCTCGCATCTCTTGAGTGTCAATATAAATTGCGTCGATTAATTGCGGCGCAATTCGTTTGCGAGAATTGTTTCCGCGCCAGTTTGTTGCAACATGTGCCGACGTAAATAAAGGAACCGCAGAAAGTGTTGATTAAATGTATGAAACGTAATTAGATGAAATGCCTCTTAAGAAATATAGCGCTGACACGTAAACAGCACCCAACGAAATGTCGGAAAAGTGGCAAGGCAGCAACAGGGAAAAGTAACTCGCGTCCGCACTGAAATTATTTGTTCCTCGCAAACGCGCATGATGTGTGTTTCTGCGCATATAAAACAGAAGCAGGATAGCTCGTGCATAATAATAAAGAAGACCTGCAGTTTGGTTAGCAGTTGGTGAATAATTTCCACGCGGGTGTATACGGGTTGTTGCCGCCTCCGCAATTGACATCAGCACTGGCAGTGCTTGCGAGACAACAATGTGAACCCCGCGCACAGCTTGCAGTGCGGGACGCTAGGATTGGGGAAAATTTAGCATGCTGGGTGCACAACACACAAGTCCTACGTCAATTTCATTTCACGCTAACGTCCTTTGCATTTCGCACGGCGGCAAACATGCGGTCGTCTATTATCCATCGTGCGTATCGCAAACTAATGCTACGATTACGCCGTGTGAAGGGTGTGCAAAACGCGTTTTCAAAGTTCAGTGAGATTTAAATCCGAATTTAGTTTAGAGTTATGGGTCACCATGCTGAATTACGGTAAAAGTGGCTTTAGAAAATACGGTGGTTTAGTCATTACATTAATTGGCATGTAAAAAATCCATGTTAATTAAGTGTACTTACATTATACTTTTAAAATTAAATACATTACGCAGAAATTATCATAGGTCAAAAATGTTTAATTTACAGAACGCGTATAGAATCAGTTTTGGAACGACAATATGTAACCCTTACTCTTATAAAAACTGTGCAAAACCCGCGAATAACTCGTGGGGATGTCACAATTCTGCAACAGTAAACCTCCTATTCAAGCTCCGGCTTACTGTATTATATATTGAAATGTATTTGTGGTATTAAAGATCAATTTTTCCTAGACCGTTTGATGCGCATTTTGCAATTTTTTAAAAGTACTGAATTAATTCGATTTAACAAATAAACACCTTAATTTGGATTAATGTAGCTCTATGCATAGTCTTTTCATCTCAACTTTTTTTTAGACTTGTAAATTAAAATCAGATGCGCTTTCATTTTATGGATAACCTTTAACCATTTCCATATAAACTAATCTATCTCTAAAATTTAAAGCAAAAATATTCAAAAAAAACCATTTCAGTCCTCACCAATTATGCCTAACTCCCGCACAAATGTAATAATATACACAATATCTTCTACTTAATAAAATATATTTCTTCCCCCAAGGCCAGAATATGTCTGCAGTGATCCAACTAAATGAAATCAATGTCCATCTGTTTTCCGGCCCTTTGGACTAAAACAACAAAACATGTGAAAACAAGCAGGTTGAGGCACAGGACAAGAGGAAGTGATTTGCATGGCCGTGTTACGGCATCCTTTAAATTTTCCGTACGGCCCGGCTGCACTAACTTCTCGTTGCGGCATGCTTTGAGCTGCCTTGGTTCAGACCGCCTCATGCAAATACAGCGCAGCGGCGGCGAATAACGAATCGACTGTGAAACGCGTTATTGCACGTCGACACCTGCTACTTAAATAACATCCACGTGAAACCACCTTCTTCCAGCTAGGGAAACTGCGCTATTTTGCAATCTCGAATATCCTAATCATGCGAGGTGCGAGACGGCACTTCTTCACCGCCAAATACTTCACCATGCACCGCACCCTACAAAGTAATTGTAATTACACTCGCTGAAGTTTAAAGCCTTTTCTGCTAGTTTTTTTTTTAACGGCGGAAAATGGTATTTGTTTTTCTCATTGCGGCAATAAATTTTACTATTTTTTTCCATCGCAAAGCCATTACACAAATCATTTCATTACAGTTTACAACTAGTTTCACCGACTGATTAATGATAATACAGTAATTTTTCAGATAATTCCTGCTAAGCATGCAATAAAACTGAAATATACCCAACAATCAGGTACAATATTGTTAATACAGTTTTTGATTGTTAATTATTTGTCGAGAATTAGAACAGTTTTGATCTTATCCCGGCTTTTGCAGTGACAGGTAATGCGGGCATTTGACAAACATTTTAACGGAATTTTCGGAAATTCAATGAATCGAATTATTACGGCCAGTGGTGGCTATAAATTCAGTGAGTAAATGTTGGCGATAAATAGTTGCCCGTAATGCAATTAAGTAATTCGGGGCGCGTTGATTTGATTTCGGCCTGTTTAATTTAGTGTCGTCGCTGCTCCAATTTATATTAATTAATTTGTTTACACGTGTCCGGCATCCAGAATATTTAAATAATGTTTGGTAATTATATTTACTGTCATGGTATTGTGCTATAATATATGTTTATTTAGTTTTCATTTAGATGAGTGTTCATTTACTAGAAGTTCTTTCGAATGCAAATGTGAGGAATAGAATAGAGGTGCAGTCGGCGAGTGATCCTGGCAGGGCACTTTTCTTCTTCTTCGGGGCATCTTCGTACCAAGTTAAAATTGGTTGTTGAAGGGCAAAAGAAGAAGCAAAATGTTGAATGCATCATGCATTCCCCAGATCATACTGTTGATTCTTCCACCTTCAATAAAATGTGTAAAGCAGGGAGGCAAACGATAAACTTGGGACCTGCGACTCTATATCGCATAGACTTCCTGCTTATTTGCGTTAAAACCAGTTTGCTTCGCATTACTTAATTATATTCGTGGCTGCATTCCTATCTATGTGGCAGTTACAGCACATGCACTGAAGCAGAGTGGCGATTAATGCAGCAGGTCAGAACTGCATGCGCTTCATAATGATCTCTCCCACGTTAATTATTTTATTTGCTTGCGGCGTCATTTGATATCAGCCACATCAACTCCAACGTATACTTAGTTATAAATTTTAATTTTTACCTCGTCGTGGCGCCGCGTCACTTCCACAACGTACGGAGGCGACGTGTGTTTAAAATAATATAGTTCGAAACTTCGCGGGAGGCCGCACACAACACGTTCATGTGTTTCAGATGTTTGCGGCAGTGTGCGAAGGCGGGAGTGTAAGCCCGACTCTCGCTTTTAGGGGGTGACCGTCGGGCACACTTTTGTGTCTCTGGCCGGTTGTAACAACAGTTTACCAAAGTACCGAAAAGTATTAGGCTTCAACTGAAAAAGTGCTTATGACACTTTGCGCCGGCGAAATAGATTACGTCATAACTGGGGATGATGTGAAGGTAGCACCTTCAAAGACTTTGTAGAATCTACACAATGGGACTATCGAAATATTTCCAGTCTGGAAGATATTTTGACATAATCCGTTAAATATATATGTATTTTACAGTAGAAAAATACTGTCCCCTTTCTTGGAATATCAACCTGGTGGCATTCGATAGTTTAAACAGTCACGATGTTAATGTGATCTTTAGATCAACAGGTGTTGATGAAACGGCCATGAGGCAAAAAGAAGTAAAAAAAATTGCGAACCCAAGATGATTAAACTTTTAAACTTTAATAACGTATTGCTGATTGTGAGTTTTATTTATATAATAACAATTTTGATCACGTCAGAGACTCTCATAGATATAAAGCATGGGTGTCCACAAACAGAGAGGGTTCCAAGCAAAGTGCTGTTAAAGGCGCGATGTTATTGAGGCGGTAACAACAAATACATTGCAATTTTTCAAGATCAATTATAAATGGTGACTTTAATGGTAGGCTGATATAGAACATTTGTCCCGCCATAAAATGATTCAATACATACTCTAACGCGATTTTACACCTGGTAAGCCCCAGGGCCGTCAAAGTATTTTTAGAAATTACATCCACCGCCGTTCTGCATCCACAGGAATTCGCACTTATTACTATGATCGGACGACGGCAGTTGTAACAACTTTGCTGGTTGCATTCGCACATAAGCAGTAATTAGTGTGCGAATACATAACAGTTACGCGGCTGTGCGCGCCGCCAGAGGAACCACCATCCTCAGGGACATAAAGCAATTAGATGTGTAATGCACATTTATTGGTTTATGCCGTTGCCACGCTGTGACATTCCGAAACTGCTGTTGCTTCCCTGCCGCGTCAACCACTGTGGACTGCGTTGCAGGTGACAGGAAAGCGTATTGTATTGATGTGGGATGGTTGTCGAAAGCGACAGTTACGATGTGAGTAAAAATTTACACTGCGCGAATAACTTTGAACTGCGCAAATAATTCCGAATGACTTATGCGTTTCAAGAGAGTTTAAATAACTCGTGGAAATCTTCCGGCCAGATGCAAATCACCGATTGCATGAGGCATGAGGTGAGACGGCGAATTTCGCTGTAGTTCTGGTCTCGCACGCCGGTCTCCGAGGAATTTCTTTGCCGTGCACTCACACAGGCACCTAAGTGCATAAGGTATATTTCATTAGTGAACTTGCTGGCCGTCTCCGCCACCTCCCCAGCGATTACGCGCCAACTGCTGCGGGCCGAGCGCATGCCAATGGAAAACACGAAAACGCCAAGTCGGGATTGGAATTGAAAGACCGTGAATATGCACCCAGAGTGTCGAGGCAGCACCGGTATCTCACTAGTGTATGCACGATATTTGCGTTTCTTTCTCGCTTTACATTCCGCCATTCAAGCGTGTTAAACGAATTGTGTCTTCAGATTGAAGATGTAAGATTGCGCTACGAAGGGATTGAATAGGAGGGCGGCGGCGGCGGCGGCGGCGACGACGGTGGCATAGAGGTTCCTAGTGCTGTAGCAAACTGTATAGAATAGGTTAAAATTATTTGTTGCACTAATTCGTGCGGAAATGTAGAAATAACTTGCTATCGGCTGTAATCGATCCAAATTTACTAATAAAACAAACATGTGCAACTCAAACAACACCGCAACGCACCGAATTAAGGCAGCATAAACATTATTTCGCTCGCCCGGCAAATTATTATCCAACAAAAAGCAAAAATGTAATTAAGCTCGAAACAAGTACGCAAATGAATATTTGCTTGCAATCGCGAGCATAAAAGTTCACAGAAGTCTCGCTTCTCTCGAAGGCCCGCAATATAATAGAAAATTCATTTCATATCACACGGAATGAAATATATTTGCACAGCTGCCAGCTTCAAATGTTTGCTTTATTCCAGTTGCCGATTAATTAACAAGACTTCAATGCATAGACCACACACCCATGAAAAAGACCTCCGATCTAGTTTTGCATTGGTCACGAACGACACTCGATATAATTTACCTCCTGAAGCCAACGTGCCATCGTCTGCCTCAGAATCACTTGCAAATTAACCGTTGTGCTAACCGTCAGTCAAAGTCAGTCAGCCGAAGCACAGGTTTTTCAATTGTGTACCGTAATTATTATCTGCGCGTTAGAAAAGAATCGCTCGAGTAGATCTCATTGAAAAGTTGCTGGATATGGATGTGCGCTCGTTACTTTCCCGCCGCCGCCGCCGTCGTCATGGAGCACTTCTTCGGGAATTCTTCGCCAAGCGGCTTCACTCATTCGGCCATTCGTTTCCGCAAGTGTTCGCGCAGTGCTAGGGCTAATAAATCAGCAGAGAAGCACCCAATACGGTGCATTTATTTCGCTGCAATTGCACGAACATCGAATGGTTTTGCAGCGCAGTTAGCGAATGTCTTTCTTTAAATCATTGTACCGCATACGATTTTTCAGCCATGGGAAAATATTAAAGGAAAATATCGACGGGTGTATTTATTTTATGTGCTGTACGCCGCGATGCAGGGAATGTTACTGAAAATGTGTGGCGGAGCGGAATAAAGTGAATGAAATGTTTAAATTACGAAGTAATATTTAACCTTGCTGCATTTCGTGTGGCGCACAAGTGCACAAAATGCAGCTGATTTTATATTTCATTCATGTTTATTGTTTTCTTTATGGAATCTACGCGGAGAATATACAGAGCATCGTGAATAATTGATATTAACTTTAGTCACTGCATTGCTGAATGATTAATCGAGAAGTTTATAGAAGGATAAGAATGTATAATCTATGACGCAACAGTAAACAACTCTAGATTTTACTTCGGATAACTTTGTCATACACTAATAGGCTTCTAAACGTGCAGCATCCAATTTCCTAAATTTCTTAATCCAATTGAAGGTAAAAGCTTAACGAGAAGAAGTTTCAAGCATAAAAAGCTTAAAAAATATTCGCGAATCTTACTGAGAATCCAGTCTTAATAACTACCAATCAATAACCATTGTAGTTGATGCAATATATTAAAGTGGAAGACAAGTACGGAGTTGGTCTCTAATGTTATGGGTAATAGCACGCTCCACGATAAAGTTAATTTAATTTTAATTATTTTCATATGCATGCTCGAATATTGAAAGTAGTAATTCATTAAATTTCATCAATTTATAGTGAGTTTTACGTTCAAACAGAACAATAAGATCTAATTGAAATAAGTTATTATAAAAATAAATAAACAAAACAAAAAAGCTTTCATTTTGATCAAAATTGTTTTATCGATTTAGTAATCGTGTTTAATGATATTAATCACTTAAAAACATGAACAGTTTCCTATTATTGACTACAAAATGAAGTGAATTCAACAAAACGAAAAGATGATGACAGAAAAATAATTTCCCCGATTAGATATGATCTTTCACTTACATAACCTCAAAGACAAAGGTGTGGTGGAAATTTGGTTTGATTGTTGTATATCTGCAGATTTTTACTACGAACAAAATATTACATTATCTGAATATTTAATCTTCCAGCAGTAAATTGTTCTAATTTGATTTTGTTCTTAGCCTCCAAAGGTTTTTTACTATTAAAAATATTAATGCAACCCCGTATTCTCTTATCTTATCTGAGTTTATCTGATTTCAAAGTCGGGCCTCCGCTTTAAGGCCCGCATTTTTTATAGATCGGGGAATACGCTGCTGCGGAATGTTCCATGCAACAATAACGCTGCCCGCCGTGCCGCCGTCCCCAAGCGCATCGGATGCAGCAGGACGCCGAAGCGCTTATTGTATTAAAGGCGACCGCGTGCTTGCCTGGTGTGCATCGCAGTTGGCGGCGTGGGTATTGAATTTAGAAGCGGATAATGGCAGCGATTCACGTGAAAAATATTGCCATAAGGCGCAACGCGGCGCACTTACAAATCACGAAGGCATTACGTATTTATATGCGTTGGAGTTTAAGCAATCTAGATGCAATCTCTGCCGGAGGGAATTATTGCTATCACTGAATTATCCGGTTACAAATTTATTGTATCGTAACTTACCATGAAAGTATATCAATGTATCAACATCAGTATATGATTTTTTAAACTCCATTTTTTAGGACTACTAAATGGAGGACTACCCAATTTATCAATGCATGATCTGCAATCATTGTTATCGGGATGTTAACAAACCGATTATGAAAAGTAAAATTTCGTGGGTTGAAAACGAATTCAAGCCCAACTTGAAGAAGCATAAGGCACATCTCACGCATGTTGAAAATTTTCTAGAGACTTAAGAACATATTTAAGAACTTCTGGTAAGAAACAACTATTTCTATCTGATTTCTTTTCACGTAATTTTTATTTTTTAATGTTCATTGTACAACATTTTATCATAATGCAACTGTTACCAACACCAACAATTAACAAGTGATGATTAGTCATAATGACTAATACCAATGCGACGATAGATGGTGACAAAATAAATCTTCACTAGCTAACAGTGAAACGCGAATTAATTTGTAACTAATCAATATGTGTCCAAATAAAATGAGAATCGCTAGTCCATGGCTTAAAACATGAACATCTTTTTTATTTTCTGGCACTAGAAAATCAACTTTGAAAATTATCTTTGGCTAAGTAACAATTGAAACATTTCAATTACAAATTTCAAACATATTATCGCGTCTTACATATGGTGAAGACGACTTGGCACGACATGATTAAATAGGCTTTGGTTTGTGATCCACTGTTTAAGAAAAAAGAAATGAATTTATCGTCAGTTGTCACAGAGAAAGTCGTTGTATCAGTATTTTCTCGTTGATGGTAGGTGAGGGTATCGCTACAAACTTAAAAAACATTTTCCAATAGAAGGGATAAAAACCGTGGTCATTTAATAATATTGAAATTCCATCCACTCTTATATGATAACAAATCTAATACACGCTCACACAGCAAATAATGATTAATTCAAAGATTCAAGTTAAAAAAGAATTGAAGTCGAATCAATTTACTTTCCTTTACTTTCCGGGTCATTAGAGCGTAATAGAAGTTTCATATCATAATATTTAATACTGTCAATTGTCAAATCAATCAGAATACGTTGCACTCTAAAGTCTGTTGATTTCTAAAGCAAGTAAGTTCATTGAGATACATTGTGGTAAAGTAAAAATTGCAAAAATTTACCAATATTCTGTCTTGTAATAACATAATTGATCGCGATTCAATTGAGAGAAATTGAAGCTCATTTCTTTACTTTATTTTAAGAGGACATTTTCGGTTGTTTTTTTTTTCAAACAGAATTAAGAAATGGTGATTGTTTGGATAATTTGCGTCGTAGGCTCATATTTTGAACACAAATCATTCATTTCTTTGTCTAAAATAAGGTATGAATGACTAGAATATATTGGCTGGTAGTGATACATGTCTGCATACCAATGATTTGAATTGTTTTTAAATGGAATTTGTTCGAATAAAACAATCTGAATGGAATTGATTGGCATGAATGTGACTAACAGGTGTGCTTCATTTCACACCTGCCGGCTTCGAATTGACTCCTTCATAACAGATTATAATTTTCGAGGTTCTTACAAATTCCAAAGTAAGTGCTTTTCCTTAGTCTTCCAAAAATTTATGTAGATTAGAAGAATCTTGAAACTACATATGAAAAATCCTAATTACCTTTTAAACTTTAATTCATATAAATACTATCGCAACTATCATAATCCAATTCGATATTTTAGACTTTTTCTTCTTAGTAGACAATATCTTACGAAAATATTTTACTGCCAATATTACAGAATACAGTAATTTATAGTTTGCGTCTTTTCTGAAGAGAAATTTTAGATGGATTCCGATAACGATTTTGGATATGTTACGGATGAAGATAACATTCCAATCCCCAGGAGTAATACTCTCTGTACACTAATGCATTATCCTGTTTTCTAATTACAACTTTTTATAGAACGAAAGCGCCCTGCAGCCCGTTTGCGTCCATCTGAAGAAATACACGGTATAGGTAAAAGATTATCTTCTACCTGTAAGACTAACAACATTAAAATTATTTTACTTCCTTTCCAGCTAAACGAGGCCGTTATCCAATTCCGAGAGGTCCTCGGAATGACGAGAAGAAAAATCCACAATAATTTTTAGTTAACCTATTATTTTGTAAGTAGTTTAACAAAATTTTTTTGGCAGGTTTAATGTATTTTGTAATTTTCAGTACATTGATTAACCATTTTTGTTGGACTTGTGTTTAAACAGCCCTGGCTATTCAAGCAAGTGTTTACACTTTGGCTTTTAATGACATAAATAAAATTATGATCATAATGTAAGGAACTATGAGGTAAGAAACTAAAAAATAGTTTTATATCAATTGCATAATTTACAGATTTCGATGCTTAATATCCAATCAATCAAATCCTAAAATGTTGATAATTTTAACATCAAATCAATTTCGAATTATGCCCAACTGATGAATTATTCAGAGCCAGAATATTCGGCATTAATTTGAATTTCCAATAATTAACACTAATTTATTAGTGTTTCACTCCAACTATAAATAAATTTTCTCTTCAGAGGCATTTCGGATTTATAGTCTTGAAAATCAGTCGAGGAATATTTATGCCATTGGTTAATTAAACATTCCAAGTTTTCCAGCATTGGACAATCGCAAAAGTTCCAATCAATTGAAATTGATAATAATTATTCAAGCTATTTATTGGAAAATTTTAGAGACGTTTAATGGAGTCTATTAAAACTTAATGTTCTACACTTTGGAAGTTTCCTGTCTTCGCCATTATTTGCAATTGATCGAGGTGCGATGGTTGCATTTAAAATACTGTGTAGTAAAACTTCTTCCTGAAATTGAAGCCCCTTTCAAGTAAAACTAAAATTTCTAATTGGCGAGCGCATATATGCAGAAAAACCAAAAGAAAACCAGTTTTAAAAACTGAACAGTTGTATAATAAACTGGAAGGAAGGAAAACTTAAGTCGACTTTGGCAAGTTTCATATGCCATAGAGAAGAAAACATTTGCTGTAAATATCCCCCGGAGACATAGAATATCACCATTGTGTGCAGAAGTAAGGACGGCAAAGAAAACGCCCTCGGTGCAAAACGTTCTTGTTTAGTTGTTCCACATTCGACGAGTTTTTCCCGCAAGTTCATATTCCGCGACTATTGTTACCCTTGTCGGATGCTTGCTCTTTGCCGCCATATTTGTAAGGCAAGTCCTTACTAACTATAAGCCGTTAGTTAGTGTGCGTCTACCAACAACTGTAATTTATCTAGAGATGGCAACATTGCGCAACCTGAAACGAGTAGTTGCACCAATAGTGGAGGTGACTTCAAAAGCCAAAGATTTAATGATTGGGGAGTTTGGCGAGATGAATGGTTCAGGCATGTGAAACAACTTCAATTGGGACTGACGGATGCCTATCACATTTCCAATTAATTAATGATTTCACTGGCCAATGTTAGTTTTCAGTGGGAAACTATTGCAAACGGTGTTCCTAAATTGTATGTGCTGGCATTATCAAGATATCACTGATCAATGACATCACTAGAATTTAATTCCGACATATATTAATGCATTTCGAATTAACTATTCAATCAACAATATCGTGTGTTTAGTTTGATGGACATGCTAATTCCTGTGAACGTTCAAGTTACGAAATAAAATTCTACTTTGCCCACCGACAGCGAGCATTACAGAGGTGCGTGAAAACATCATTTCAATGTTTATAATGCAAACGTGGACAGAGTGCTGAACGAAAAGTGAAGGATACGCAAACTGATATTTGCTTACGGCGGGGTTGACTCTGACTGCACAAAACCACTAAAAGAGATGTGTCTACATATGTACGTTGTGAGAAGTGAAGATAGCAGGGTAGCACTTTTTGCCCCGAGTCTGCCAAAGATGTGATAATGCATTGCAACCTATGAATTCTACGCATGATCACACATAGGATCATGTTGTAATTGACGTGCAACCCGAAAGGTTTACTGTACGTCAATTAAGAGTAAACTCAAACGTGTTTCCAGTGATATTCCTCCATGCCTGATAATTGAATAGCTCTCAAATTTAATCACTCACCCACAGGATTCCACTTGTAACGATAGAACTGTTTATTAATATTAGATTAGAAAGGGGACTTGGAATAAATTCAATGTCGTGACCGCAGTGCCTCGAGCCCCCTAGGCTGGAGCGTAAGAGGTAAACGTCGCTTATAATTGGTTATAAATTCATATCTAATTTGTCGCCCATAGGAATACGAGCCGTTTTGCGTACGCTATTATACAGTCGTAAAACGTATCGCGCTTGGAATTCCGGAGCGATGGCGGCAGCTTCGAACGTCGCGCGGCGGTGGTGGCGACGCTGACGGCGGCTTGTACCTCATAAATTAAGTTAGTTTCATATTTATACGAGCGGGAAGAGAGCCAGAAGCAGCAACGAAACAACTAGTGAAGGTTGCAAAAGTTGGCGGCAAGGGTTATCCCTGATGTGCAGCAATGGTGGTGGTGGCGGCGATGTATCGCGCTCGCGAGTTTTAAACTTGAATCGATGGCCTCTGCCGTGGAGTTAGCACCAAGCTGCCTCGGGGGTCTGCGAGTTTGAAATCAGAGTCGTGGGTAGTTTTCGATATCTCGGCGGATCGCGTTCCGGAGGAATTATGTGCTTGCCTAATTTTGAAATGTTACCATGTACTGGTTACTATCTGCAACGTACAAAAATAGTTTGCACCTAATGCTCCATTTTCCCGTTTTGCGCAGCTGGAGCCGCTGTACGCACGGTTCCTGAGTTGTCAAACATGTGTAAATATTACTCCCGAAAATCACTTACTTTCCGGACACATACGAGCTCGACGCCGATTGCCACCAGTGATAATTATTTATCAGCATGCCTGTTTATGCATTTCCTTTGAAGGCTGATATTGAGCGAGGTATGTCAAGAACTCACCTGAAACAAATAAAAAAGCTTTTAGCAAATTCTTAGCAATTTCAAGCGACAGGTGATATGCATTTGTTTGTTACTCTGAAAGCGACGTTTCACGAATGCCTCATCATGTGACGTGAAAAGTTAATGAACATTGAATAATAGATTTCATTTGATATGTGCTCGACGAAATTTGCCCGCCTTTTGCCCTGTGTGGGTAACCTTTTCGCATTTGTTACAAGTGCTAAATACGCAAGCGAGTAAGTTTGAGAGGCACTTGCCATTTACCAGAAGCGTCTTGTATTTATTGATTATTTCATTAATTAAAGACCGCAGTGTGCTGGAAATTTTGCTTAACAACTTTGCACTAACTAAGTGGAAAGTGCAAAGCACGCGCTCAATTTAAATTGCCATCCGATGTTTTAAAAAATAACAGCATTGAAAACCAAATATGTTTACTCTGCATCTATTGGTGATATGATAATATTGACGCCTGGGATAGCTCGAAAATATTCCACCATCCACCAACCACCATCGACCCGAAATGAATGAACAGCGATCATAATAACATGATTAATTATGAAATTACTCATCGCGCAACCGTAACGCGTCCGACACGCTTCGTTTCATTAGGTTGCTTCATCTATTATTTGAATGCAGAATGTTGGTTCGTTCAGGTAGAGGGATGCCCGCATCATAGAACCTGCACCAATATTAACAACATTTAAATGTGAGCAGTCAAAATAATAATTACTTTGTATTTGATAAAACTATTTGGGTATCAAAACTACACGATATCAATTTCAATAAATTCACCGAAAAGCAAAAAACGTCTGCTTTTCTTATGTAAGTATCGAAGGGAGGATTTTGAATTGAGGCTCAAGTAAGCTGTGACAGTTCATAGAAACATAAATCTATCTTATTAATTACGAAAATTAATTTAATTACCACCATTATTTTATAGTCAATCAATCAATTTTGATTAATATTGGAATATTGCATGTCTTTCATTAAATCATATTCATTATTTATTTTTACACGTTTTGACACTACTTATATTCATACGTTAATTGTTTAATTATTTAGAACAAACAACGTCACCACCATTTTACTTCTATTAATTACAACATTATCGTTAATTTATTGTCACCTAAAATGAGCAAATTATAAATGAACCAAATTTAAAGTGTAGATGGGCACGGGGATCCAAGTTTATAAATGATTGAAAATTTATGGTATGATACGCGACTTTAATTGCAAACCACGCGCAGCGTCCATTGCTACATTTAATCAGTAATGAATTGTAATTATTTTTTTTTGTTTCAATGTACGGCGCGCGTTTAAATTGGATCGGTAATTTCGCGACGGCGATGATGATTATGCAATTCCCAGCCTGACGGTTCTTTTCGGCGCGTTTCATCATTCCTGCAATTCATCACAATTCGCAGAATGATAATAATTATCCATATTCGCGGTACAATTAATTTAAATGAAAATACGCAATGCAAAAATCGAGGTCGAAGAAAATGTTCACGAACAATAAAACAATCTGCAGTACATGGTCGACTTGACGAGTGTTTCCAGCTCCTCCGTCTTCATAAAGCGATTTCAGTCATTGTTTTGCAACCTATACGCTCACGCGAAGAAAAAAACATTTCGCATTAGAAAAAAATGCTCGCCCGCCGCCAGTCAGGCCGTATCAGGCGGCCAAAACTTTTAATGGAATTAAACCATCAGTTTTCCTTGGCTTTTGCTTTCGGAGAGGCGAGACAGGGCCGCTAACATGCATATTTCATTCGACTCTTCCACGGCTTCGCTTTCCATTTTCGCCGTTTTTTTTTTTCATTTTATTTATTTGTTCGGCAGGCGGCGCGGAAAATATAAATACGCTTTGTACTTCTTCCGGAGAAGTAGTGTCATACAACCTCAAATTTATTGCTAAGGGTTGGTGATATTTAAATGTAATCATTTAACAGATTTTATCCACTTTTCAGATACAAAGAAGTAAAATATATTAGAAACGATAACATGTTAAAATAATGGTTCCACCATGATTCTGAGAGGAGTCCGATGTAAACTGACGTTAAAGCTCAAGGTTTACAGCTTTTATACAAATAAGCAGTGGCGGGGATAACATCGTGCAGCATCCGAGTTGAGTTCAGTAACCTTAGTATCCCCGCCACTGTTGTCTACTTCACATGAAGCTCAATCCATATTTTTCTCTATGAAACAAATTAATCATTCTCGGGATTCCTCTGCGTCAGGAATATTTCTCATCAAACATTGACGGCATCAAGCAATTACGGCGAACAATAAAACACCTCGCTCTCCAGAACAACATTCACGGCATTAGTTATTTGAATCGTGATGCTGGTCTTCTTTGCGGTTCACGCTTTGAAGAACGCAATCGAAATCGATTTCTGCCTGTCTCCTAAAAGCAACGAGCCCCGGCCAGTTGGTAATTTTGTTGACAATTTTTCCTTGACATGCAAATCTCTTTCCTTACTTTGTTGCTTTATTATATTAATTCCGTATTCCGACTACTACGCTTCTCTAACTTTTGTTTTCATCGCTTTCCATCGTCGACATTTCCTTATGCACGTCAGTCTGTTCACTGTTATCGTAAAATTGTATGATCTATACTCTGTGATATCGGCTGTCACTTCCAGCACAATTACTATGCCATCAAACAGTATCTATCTTACACGTAATTACCGCATTATGCCTCTGAGCTTTACCAACATATATTGATATGTTTTATAGATCGGATGTCACCAGAACAATCACGACACAAGTTAATTGAATGAAGCCAAGATTTTGCAGTCTTTTTGAGTCTATCGTGCCATTATTTAAGGAACTGACCACAAAGGATTATTCGATTTGAGCGGTAACTCTGCGATTCCTAGAAAATTAAGTTTTCAATAATACAATGACAGACAAACTAAATCAATTCTCCAATGCCGGATTGTGAAGGAGCCAGCGGAATTCGAATTGGTTGTTATTTCAAAATGATCAAATTGTTTTATTTGAATTTACGCCTGCACACAATCAAATAGAATCGAACAAAAGGCGCTGCATGAAATGCGAAGCAAAAAATCGACATACGATATAAAACAAAGACACGTCGGAACAAAGCAGTTCATAAACATCAATATGAATTGAAATCTACATATTGAGTGATTTCTAGCGTGCCACAAACGACTCATTGCCGGGTACGGAACAATTCCCCTAAATTTAGAAGAGGCGATATCTACGTCACCTGGATGTTTGTCAAAAGTATCGATGATGCCCATCCGTGCAAAAGCGCTAATGTAATTACAATCATGGACGAGTACGTCAGAATCAGCTGAATATCGCACAGGCGCGTTGCTGTTAGCATTAAAGATGCCGCGAAACGTGTTTTCCACCGGCCGGAAAAGATCGCATTAATTACACGCTTGATTTAATTGAATGCAAAGGCAGACGGGCGAGATGCGCTGTAATAGACAAGCTATACTTCTGCGCTCAAGTCGAGCGAGAAAAGAAAACAAAAGTTGGAATGCATATTTCATCCGTTATTCATGTTGATGATAATGCCACACTTGAATGGCGTTAATTGGGGCAAACCTTAGGTTAGCACCTCTGCTTTCAGCATGAGCTCGAATGGCGCATGATCGGTGACATTCCAAACTCGATCGGGAAATTGTTTCCAGCATTATTGGGTTCTTATTTAATAATTCAACAACCAGTACATTGGTTGGGAATAGACGAATTTGCAATGCTGTGATTTGCATTCCAGCCATATATGAATGTGTAATTTATTTCCATGCTGAATACGTCTGTCGATTTGAAACGAAAACGTAGTTAGTGATTAGATTTAAATCGATCGGGTGAAAATTGTGAAGTTGAATTGATTTAACTGCGCAATTAGAGGTAGTAATAGTTCTAATACATATGATTGATGAACGGACGTGTAGATTGTTAATTGAAATTGAATAAAATTGACAAAAGTGGGTACGTGTGTTAATTACTTACTGTTGATAATAAACCTAATCACCAATTTCCCTCTCTGTAGAAACAACAAAAGTACTGTAGTACATAATGAAAGCTCTCTTGTAGTTCTGAAGCATTTTTCGTCGCGGTACTCAACGCTAATAACGTCGATCCACTGTTACACGCTTGGTACCCGCCCCCGTCTCTTTAACATGGGTGAAATAACTGACATTTACCTCCAAGTCCATCATTACTTATTGCCAGGTTACGTAGCCTTAATGCCGAAATCATAATAGGCAACGGTCGATAGTGGCGCGCAGAGCTTTTACGAGTGTACCCCACACATGTGCGTTCCGGCAAAGTCGGTAAATCACGCGAGTGCTTTTAATTAAATCTATTACGACAACGGGCGTGTTATTATTCGCGCGGAATCATTGCACTTTACCTATGCACTTAACTTAATAATCGCTAGCCCTTAATGGATCTCTAACACTTCAATCGAACACTTCGAAAAGTGAGATTACTTGACCAAGTTAACAACAACGAGAATGTAACAGCCATTGTTTCATGTCAAACGGTTTTTAAATCAATCAAAAAGATGAAATCGCACCAAACCCAATAATAAAACTGCTAGACGTCAAAACATGAATTCCATGATCAATCGAAATGAAGCACTCTTGCATACCAACTTCACCTTCACCTGCTGCATCTATCATTCCTTCACACTTGAAGGAATGACGCATTTCTTTGCTGTAGCTGGATGCAGCCCAACTTGGACTAGTTTGCTCAACTTCAGCATCCGCATCATCGTCAGCCGTAACTTGACGTAACTTTCGAGTCAACATGAAGGTTCTTGATTGGCATGTTCAATATGCAATGCGCAGCTTACAATTACCGATGCCGCTGGAGTCGGGTTTAAGCAATGTGCGAGTGCATGCGTTGCATTCCACGTCGCGGACCGCGGATCAAATGCAGGCAGTGGCGCGGCGACGGCGTCACCCGGCCGCATGTATAATATACTCTCGAAGGAATCGGCATTCCTGTACACTAGAAACCTACTCGGACCGGGCCATTGAAAGGCCAGCAGAAGCAAACTACCCCGCAATATCAACAATTGGCGCTCCACTCTCCCGACTCGTGTTTAATATCATCCGGATACTGCACGTACCAAGCGCTGCAAGCCCATCCGTAGCAGATCACGGACTGATCAAGTGTGTTTTGACTATTTAGTTCTGCTAACAGTCTATCAGTTTGATGTTGCTGATCAAGTGTAGTAGCATCGGATCTATGTCATCTCTTATCCATGTAAAGAAGGAAGTTACAAAACAGCTAGCATTCTGATATCAGTGTTGTTGATACACTTTGTATTAGCTACATCTTTCGGAATTCGGAATTTGATGGAATGGACTCGAGTTGGTTATCTCGTTTCCAACTTCTTCATGCAAGTAATGTTGCTTGGTAGTCATCACCTCTAGTCTGTGCAAACGTTCAATGTTATTAATTATCTGCGTTGTAAATCTCTTCAAGCAATTATTAAGTTAATCAATTTTCTGAAGCTGTATATAAAACCAGTTACCTATAATCTGAATATGATGAAAATGCTAAGCAGATTGAGTAGCGTGAACCGAAGATGCTAGGTTTTATACGAGTTGAAAATGGAGGGGAGATGATGAGTATAGGTTAATGACCTCAAAGCAAGCTTATATTGGTCTGCAGTGAATGAGTATTAATATAGTATTAGAGAAGTATCTCTGTTGGTGTACTGCTTCGAACTTACTTCCAACTCACACTTCTTAAGATTACAATTATATTTCCCATTACTGACATGGGGTAACTACCTCTGGTTCTCCTTAATTGGAGTTTGTTCTCGATGATCACGTACTATCTACTTCGCTAAAAACAATCATATTCTTTTGCGTGACGGTTACCAGATGGTCTACTAAGGTTTGCACAGGCCAACAGATACTCATATTTACATCAAGACATTAATTGCTGTTCAAGAAGCCCTTAAGCTTACTTAAGCTCAATGTACAATCAATGTATCATTATCCACAAACAAAAATTATTTATAATAAAAAGAAATCTAAATGCTCTTTGTATTTTGAAAAGTGATCATTATTCCATGTTACGTTCCATTAAGTTGTCAATTTTCCGAGCGTTTTATTTCAAGTGAAAAGCCGCTTATCGAAGTGGACTTCTTAATAGACTCGTCGCGTTTGTTGTGACATGTTTTTATTCAGTCGCTTCGAATTAAGACGTTGCTAATGCCCATGCTGGGCACGTGACGTGCCCGTAGGGGCGGCAGGTTGAAAATTGCGCATTACTTTATCGCACGCAATCGGACCAACGATCACACCGCACTAAGTATTCATAAATATGCTAAATAAGTGAGGTATTTGTGCGGATTTGATGCAGTACGTGCATTAGGAGGGTGTAAACTCAAGCACTAGCCAAGGATAACTAAACGTCAAGGATGAATGCGAGGAAAATGCGCAATAATGAAGCACAAAATAATAAACGATCAGCACAGTAAGGACTATGTTCAATGCAAGTGTTGTAAAGCCTGAATGCAATCTTGCAACTAAAGGAATTAAAGTTTTGAAGCAGTCGTGGAAAGTATGGTTGCAGTTGGAAGTTTAAAAAATAACAGCAGACATCCTAATAAACAAATATCGAGGCTAAGCAAGCGCCGGGTGAGAACTTCGAGCACAGAAATGCAAGACTTCATCTATAGCCTTCCACGTTTATTTGTTTATACACTGATTGGGAGGGAGAAAGCAAGTCAGGTTACCTGGTAGATAACCAACAAGAAACACGTTACACAACCGATCGGGAACAGTACACACGTCTCCTACACCTGGCGAAAGCTTACACACATTGCACATTGGAGCTGGTATACCTGGACAAGAGGAATCGAAGAAATATTTGCAATATTTGCATCTTGAATTTTACTCTTACTCATGTAAGAATGATTTTAACTATGCTCTTGCTAAATTTAATTCCGCACGAGGGTCATACTTCATGATTAGTGAAGACCACAATTCATCTTCTTCTCAGCATATAAGTAATTATTAAATTGTCGTCTGTTTCGTGCTTCTTTTCTTCTATTTACTTCATTACGCTTTAGTCAAAGTCCAGTCAGTCGATTTTTTCCTTCCAAAGCCAGTTGCGCGCTCGTTTATCAGCCGCCTGTTACTGTCGACAGAACCTAGGTATAATTTGTAATGTTACAAAACGCATCCGTGAAGCAAATAAAAGTTAGCGTCGCGGTTTATTTTTGCATTGTTTTTATTTCCTTTTCGCACGATAAGTCGACAAAATGATTTTTTATGTTAATCGCGCCGCCGTGTTTCTAATTATGTTTTTTACACTGTGCTTGACACACTTTCGCTTACGAATCGGTAACGCGTAGGTTGCAGCAACAACGGGGGCGGTAACTCATCTCTCCAGCGAGCTTTGTTTACTTGTTCATTTCAACGCATTATTTGTCCGTTTTATTTCGTTAACGACGCCCGCGACGTGCGATTTACAATGGTACAGGAGACTTCACTCGCACGCGATAATGGCTAGAAAAATTGTACAAAAGACGAAGGGTCAATGCCAGGTACGTTGGAGGAACGCAAATAATCTGCGTGCTTCTGTGAAAAAGTTGCCGCAAGTAGGGACGTCGCGGAAACGGGGTTCAAGAGGTAGAAGTAATTTATCTTTTCTCGCCAGTTCTTTGAGGTGACACTCCAAACTCCATGCTCACTGCAAGGTCGCTATATTATGAGTTGTATCAAGGTCAACGATGGAGTTGAGGGAACAATGGGGAATGGATGAACAACTAGTTCATTGCACTAAAAAGATTTTTCGACGTCTTTGCGGCAGATTTGATAAAACAGAGTAATGAACTTATGATGAAATTATTGTCGCAAAACTGATTAATTTAAAAATTAATCGTTAATTAATCGCAGTTTTCCATCTACTAGACAAGTACCTGCTCATGCCGTTGCATTTCACCTTCCACTTTTAGCACATTACATGGATAATATTTGTTCATCAAAAGTAGACACACCATAAGTTTGAAACAAATTGACAGAAGTGAACAATTTCAATATCAAATGAAAGCTAAAAAAAATTACATCTAATAGTATTTTTTTAAAAGTCTTTAATTAAAAATTGCCTAACAAATCCCATAAATTATATTTTCAATTAGAATTATAATTTACCATTTCTCGCTCACCTGCCAATCTCAACGTATCTCAATAGTAAACAAATAACATTACAAATCGCAATGACCTCATTTCTGTATTCAAAATAAGCATCACGTAACGTTTGAACTACTTCATTTGAAATATAACAAAAATAATCATTAAATATATAAAATAGTAATTAAGCAGAATAAGGCGTATGTAAGTATCCTAAATTCCAAACATTATTGAAGTCAAAGTATAGCGATATATATTAGATCGACAGTGTTATTTAAGTAGCGATTATGCGCGGAGAAACGAATCCTGATGAAACGACTCAGATTAATCAGGGATGAAGCGCGCAAAGACGCGAATTATCTGATTTTCGACCTGCACCGCCGAGATAAGAAAACAATGAGTAGAAGTAGGTACGTAATCAGCATGACGGCAATTCCTATTTACCCAGCTAGTGCATAATTGGATATTATTAAACAAGGGATGTTTTCATTCATCCTTTGAATCTACTACATTGTCGGGAGAAGTAACATCGCTGCCCGGAGTTAAGCAATTTACACCGGCGCCTGCGTAACGTTTTACCTCTTCAATATAAGCTTCAAATTGCATATTATTTGTAAAAATCGAAACAATACATACACAAAATATTCAGTATGGAGCGAGAAATTGTTTTCTGAGCTTAACCCCGAAGTTATGTTAATTTGTATTTTTGTGACTAACAATCTATCTTCGCAGGTTTAAATTACGGGAGTCCCTTTTCGGCGCCCAGATTATCGTCCATGAATATACCGCCAGGCAGTAATACTACTCCCAATGTCGCTTCCTGTGCCGCCTGCTGTGCCTTCGCCGTCTACTAATACAATAATATCGTAACACACAACCACTGTCTGTACCGCAAACAAACGTCGCTTACTTAATATCTCCAACGCACAACCGATCCCTCAACGAACAAATAATTTGCGAGCGACGCTAATTGATAATCAACCGCTACGGATTGAAATTTACCCATGTGCTTGAATCAGAAATCTGGGTCCCCACCTATGCCGAATGAAGTTTCAGTAAGTTGCTCCGTAATAAATAGTCAATGACTTTAATTATCATTTGACACAATAATACCATACACGAAGAGCTATTCGTGGCGATCATAATTATAACATAAATAATACTTCGTTAGTATGAATTTACTGACGTGCGCAACGTCCTATGACATAAAGTTGATTTTTTAGTGCGGACGTAATTTAATGAACCGATGACAAACAGCATTCATGCCATTTCGAGAACCTAATGAATAATAAGTGAGGACATTGCTAGTCGGCGGTTGGCGACCGGAGACGGTAAATGTAGCTATGACTTTGCGGAACATCCGCTCTACGTTTACGCTACTGTAGATTCAATGTAACATAAAACAATAATTAACATATATTGGAAACCATTTTATTATCATGGCCCAAGCGCGGTCATTAAAAGCGGTTTGTTTAATGATGCTTCGGCTGCTGTAGAAGAGTGTGTAAACAACGCAGTTTATGCACGTTCATTATGCGAACTTGGTGTGGATTTTTACGCCTCGTTTGTTACTAATTAAACTGCACAAGTTTTGAACACTCTCGCGACCAAATAAAGCAAATGTTGCTTGCTGATTAATTAAAAAGTTTCATTATTGGAATTGTTCAAAGTGGACATGAAACTTCGGATGAAAATAATTATTGTGTGGAAGGATAAAGATGAGTGGATAAAAGCAGCTGGGATGCAGGGTTTTAGGCGTGTGGAAAGTGGTGGGGTGAAGTACAGTACAGGTCAGTGACATCGAAACAATCCGCAGTAACTGTAAATGCAGAACACCACTTGTATTAGATGAATTAATAATAACAGCCAATTAAAAGATTAAATAAATAAATTCATGAAAGTGGTTGGGATGCAAATATAATGTTTTCCAATGTTCTGCAATGAAAATCAGTGCTGGATTAATATCTTGCAAATAAAACAATTGCAATCGATCCCAATATTAAACAAATTGCATATTTGCTATTATTTATTCAGCGCATAAAATATCACAATTCCATTTGTTAAAATTGATTCTGCACCAAAAGAACTGCTGTAACAAATGTTGTTTCGCATTTGAGCCCCAAATATATGACTCCAATTGCACATTTCGAGACAAATAGTATTTTCTAGCGCGTATTGCCACCCGTTCAAAAAGTAGATGTAAGAGAAAGAAAAGAAATACCCAAGTTTGCCTTCCCTGTCGAACTGGCGCAACATGCGGCGTTTAAGCAGTGCATGGTTAGTTTTTTGCGGATAATTAATGAAGTGAAGCTTTCTTGTACTCAATCTGCTTTATCCGTTAGCATTATCTTCTTACTCAAGTCAAGATAAGTGTTATGGAAGTAATGCCCATTCAAAAAGCATTATAGTGGCTCGAGCAGATAGACAGACCGCGAAAGTCTGAAGAACGAAGCACACGGACGACAAGAAAACATTAGTCGATGTAGGAAGGATAAAACAAACTACAAGCCCCGGAGCGAGTGCAAGAGGAATGGAAAGGCGCCGGGATAAAAAATGTGGAAGGCACGCGCTCCTGAGACAGCCGGTTAGGACTGAGGGCAGACGGGTGAAGCCTGTGTGAAACGAAAAGCAACACGAGTGCATTGCGGAAGCGGCATGCCGCGCATATCGAGCAAGCCACGTTCTTCGGGATCTTGTCGAATAATAAAACGAGTTGTCGTTTGCTCGCGCACGCGTTCAATTGCGAAGATTAGTCTGCTATTTGAATGCTTATTCAAATCAAAAACACGACCGCAGCGCATCAAATGCACCTCGATGCAAATGTTTCATCGAGACACTACTGCGCATCGTCGTGTAGTTATAAAAGCAAGAATAATAAGAGTGCAACAATTTTACACACCCTACGTGCAAAGACTATTAAACAACGAACCAAACGCGACAAACGCGACACTATCTGGAGCAATATTTGCAATTGTTATTTGAGTTGATGCGTAGGGACAAGTTTCTAGTCCTTGCTAGAAACTAGAAATCAAAGGACGTTTCATGAATACCAGAATTTTTTGTGCCAATTTTTATAAAGTTAAGGGCCAATGAATAATAAAAAAAAAATGAAAGAAATTCTCTTCAACAATAGGCGGAAGACAATATTGATGAATTTAATGGCTTGACTTTATAATAAGAAAATACTTTACTTAGAATTTGACTACGTAAACGCTTTACATGAATACTAAGCATCAATAAACGCCACGCGATGTGATAAAAGCAAGTCAACAGAGTAGAAAGTATATTTGTTATTCCCGGTGAAGTCCTCGATAGATAAGCAAAATTCGGCTTCTCAATAACTTCAACAAATTCGTTTAAAGTTTAAATATCTAAACATAATTCTCATTTGACCCTGCAAATTTGAAAAATCACATATTTTTACTTCAGCCGCACGTTTCATTATAGAATAATTCCAAGATTAAATAGAGATCATAATCCTTGTACATACCACATGATCCTAATAAGACGCCGCCTCTTGCAAGCCGCATCAATTTTTATAAACCTACTGCAATATGTTGGTAAGTCGCAATTTATTGAAGTCGATGTCTCATTTATCATCGTTACTTTCCAGCATAATAAAAAAATAGCATCAAGGTATAATGGGCGTGAAACTAGAAAACACTAGAAAATCCAATGACGCCCAAGTATGTATTACTTTATACTTTTTACCGTCGCAAGACTAATTTTTCATTTTCTCTGCGCGGAACGATTTCTTCTAGCGTATAACGAAATAAATTGGATCATTTGCCACATTGATTCATTTTTTTAATAATATTCGATTATATAGAATTGTTTACGGAGTTGAAGCAATACTGGTAAGTTTACTAAAAACTGAATTTGGAAGTTGACTGAATGAGCATGAATATGACTTACTTTCAATTGCTGAAAAGAAGTGGTGGACGTCACTGCTGCTGTTAGTGACCTGCAGTAACGAGTAACTATAAATTAAGTCAACCAAGCTAAACATAACGAATAATTGTCTGTACAAATTTACATATTATCCTGAAAGAATAATAATTTGCTGACATTATTATTAGCGCAGAAATTGTTCATTAGAAAATGTTATTAAATAAATCGAAGCATGTCGCATGAATATTAACAAAACGGAAATTTTCATGCAAATAAAAATAAAATATCCATCAGTCCAATGCAAGATTAAAACCAGCACGTTCGAGACGAGAATAAAATGTGTCAGAGGCGTGCTTATCACATTGGCATTCAATCGGCGGACAGTATCCGACGCAGTATTTCCCGATGATGTTATTATAAGCCGTCTGCACGTCAGCTACAACTAATAGAATAATTTTCAATGAGCACTCATGTATCCTGTCTTTCATCTGCACGTTCTGCACCCTTTCTTTTCACTCGCTTCGCAACTTTGATTCACGCGCATTGTGAATTCGATACCACTGCGTCTAATACATTCACGCCAAGTGGAAGAAATGCTTCTCCAATGAATTTGTACCCTCTGGATGAGTAATACGCATTCTCCCCTTCTGTAGATAGAAGGAAAGATGGAACAATGCACGCGAGACGAGTGAGTCAACGCGCAAGAAAAAGGGATGCATCGCAGATACGGGAATTTGATCGCGATCTCAGTCTCGCGTAAGCAAACAGCTAAATCGCACGAAGAGCGCATCCGGAAGCATTTGGAATATCCAAAACGCGCGAACGTGCTAAATGCGCAGAACATGAGAAAATCCGACAATTGTGTAATGAAATTTCACGCGGTGCATAATTCATCACAACAAAAGCATTCGTATGAGCAAATTTCTATTGCAACGCTAAGTAAGGGATTATATTTCAACGAGTCATAGATGCAAAACTGAGAGAGTTGGAATTAAATAAAGATCATCTACCGAGTGAACTTAAGACGTCAATCGCGCGTGGTCATAACTGTGACATTCTTTTATACTGTTTGAAAAGAATGGGGCGATAGGTTGGTTGAGTGAGCAATCTTCCAGATAAATATGACTAACATACATGTGTGTAGCGTCACTGGCAGACAACCGAGCAAAAAGATACACAACTTCCATCCTTCATGTTTATTTCATTCTATTTCCTTGTTGTCAACTTGTATTATGCAGAGCAGCATTTTGGTTGTTTGCATTTTAGAGCGAAATGTACGGTAGCACGTTGTCTCGTCAAAATGGTATTTGTGTTATCGATAGCACAAACGCGGTAAAATTACCAACGAGCTATCTCACGTGATATATGATGCAATTTTTTTAAAACTACAACATGTTAAGCAACAAATGCGCAACATTCCTTAAAGTGGCATTTAAGACAATTGCAATGAGAAAAACCATCGTGAAGCACGAAGGTAGCGCTTGGAACTGAATACATTATCTTATAAATTATTTACCATGCATTTTCAACTCCAATTTAAAACAATGCTCACGGCAGCAAAAACTATAGTGTTGTTTATTGTTCAACAGCGTTCATATTTAATGCGTTTGTGTAAGCTGAAATGCCAGAAGACAAATAAAAGACTCCGCCATTGAACAACATTCAATTGAGCTAACCTGAGAGAACTTGCCGCCCCCGAATAAATACAGATACAATCGGCGCATGTGAAGGTATCAAGATGCAATGACATCTTTATTTACTGTCGCCACATCGTTCATACAGCTAGTGGCGTGAATGACAGACACAGAGTCTCGGTGTGAGACGCAAGCGGTTAGACAAATGTCTTGGAAAAGAAACAATTGCTTAATTATCGAACAAATGGAGTTCAGCTGGAAGTTGGCACGTTGAACGTCATGCCTAAACTGCGCGTTATCAGCCCTGCGACTTGCTTTTAACCAATGAAAGAAAGTGGGGCGTTGGGATCAGTGACTCTCGAATGAAACAACATGATGCGTAAAATGTGCGTAGCGTGTTTAGGATTCAAGTCATTCATGTTGAAAGCAATTATTGATTATCTAAACAATTATAGTTTTGCATATTATTCATTTGCATCAATTTATTAAAAGTTGCGATAAAATCCCCCCAAAGGGATACAACAAAAATGGTAAACCTCGGCCACCCTTGAACAGTAAGTAAGAGGCATCTAAACCTTTTCAGGGCCGGCACGTACCAATGCTGCTTAGAAAAGGTAAACTCTTCGCAGCTTGATGCTAGGGTGTGCAGGCAGCTACCTCGACCGGCAGGTTAGATATGTTTGGGCACAACACGTCGGAAGGGATGTTGAAATCGTTCTAAGGCTTTGAAGGCGCTAACGAGGCATTAATGTGCATAAAATATTAGGTTTTAATTAACTTTCTGTTGGAAAGTCGATAAAATATTACGTGCAATTAAAAAATTAAATTTTCTAGTATAATCAAGTGCAACGAACGATGTAAACAAACATGTGGTAAATTGTGTATTAGTATTTAATTAAATGCATGACGAGTTTAGTGCATTTGTATAAACTCATATAAAGATTCAATTTGCATAAATTTTTATTGATTTTTCTACTTTGTAGCTAATAAATAGCTTGCTTTGTTTATTAAGTACGTTCAACTCGAAAGTAAGACTCTAATTTTACTTCAAATGTTCAACAAGCGAATGTTGTTTTCATCATAGGTACATATTTGCTTCGTTCAACTGCAATTTTCTTAGCTTACATCTTCTTGGGATCACAAACCGATTTACAAATACAATAGAATATTCCATCTATGCATCTAGTGGCCGGCGATCACAAAGAGAATCTCTACTACTCAGCTTGAATAATGCGGCGGATACTGTGGCGGTGGTGAATCCTGGTTGTGCATGCCAAAAAGGAATATGCAAACGCATTCGTTATTATTGCTCCTTGTTCTCGAGTGACGGCGGCGGCACAGCCAGTGCGTTATGTGGGCCCCATTTTATTTGGCGACCGGCGCGGGCCAAGAATAAGAACTACTATATTATTGCCGCAATAATAGAATATTTAAGCAACGCCGGAGCATATTAAAGAACGGGCAATAGTAGCCATATCAGGAATAGTCAAGTAACAACTGCGGCGGTGGAATTTACGATTTGAAGGTACACATCACGCCGGTATGAAATATTTATTGCTCATGCAATCACCCCTACGTGGCCAGTAAATTCAAACTGGGTTTGCAATCAGTGCAAGACACTCAGGAAGAAAGAAATTAGTGAATCCTTTGCATAAATATATATATTTATGGATAATTTAATAGAAACGTAGAAGATAAAAATAGTTTCAATTTAATTTTACGAATACCTATAGTTATTGAAATTTAAAAAAACATTATGGCATGCAATCATTTGCATTTATTTCGATTGAATTATGATTAGTGAGAAGTGATTAACATTTTGATTATTGTTTTAAAAACGCCTCAAAGGCATTTTTTTTTTGTTCTACCTTGTTCACTGCTTACAATTGTAGTGCTAAGAATCTGGGAAACTGGAAATTCAAATAGAATGCAATCGAGGAAATCGTTTTCATTGATTACATAGATCAAAAACAGAAAATATAATGTCAACACTAATCCCGACTTTGTTAGCAATTTCATTGAAAGTTTCCTTTAATAAAACTAACAACATTTTTCTATCGCTTTCATCAAAAACGATGAATATTTTCATCGTCAAGGGTAAACATGTTTACACCTGCATAAATTCTCGTACTTATTATTCTTACATTATTTATAGCTAATTATAAACTTTTGCGTTTAAATTGCAAAGAAAAAATGCAGACCTTGAAGCTACATATACAAATGTTTTCATGCAAAATTATACTAATAATCTGTAAAAAGCTATCAGGATCTTGAGTTATTTCTTCTTTTTTTCTCCTAGCTGTTTACTACCTAATGAGAACTATTTTCAATTATTTGCAGAAACTGAATATTTTCAATCATCTGTATTTTGCGAACAATGCGAAACTATCACGGTGAAGAAAACATTGGGAAGATGTAAAAGATAAGGAGCGCAATCGGAAAAAGAGTCAGTATAAACTGTCCTAGTTAGTGAAAAGCAAGCAGGACTTTTAAGAACAACTGCAAAGTAATTTAAATGGAACGGAATAGTTTCCTTGTGATAAAGAAGGCAAACTTTCTTGGTTTGTGCTCTGTTTATGACTATTTTCGCTGCATCCTCAAAAAATCGAAAGAAGGCGTCTTAAGACTTCCGGCAAACACAAAATCTCCGCCGAAAAAAACTCAACTTTTCTAATCAGTTTATGTCGTATAAAAACACATTTAAAGTGATTTAAATTACAATTGTCCTTTATGAATAATTTTTCCTATGAATGCAATGAATGCACAATGCACGCGTGCGAAAAGGTAAAAGTGGTGGGCTATAATCTTATAATAATAAATTCGCATAATTGAATGCATAAAAATTTCTATACGAGCGGATTTTTACGAGTTGCCGAGACATATTTCACCAGCACGCGCGGAATTTTATTGCGAGTATAGCAATAACAAGTATCAACTTGCTGCCAGTGCCGGTGAGGGCGGCATGAAGGGTAGCAGAAAGTCAAAGAGCACATGCCACATTATTATTGTTCTCATTATTTTATTACGGCGTACCCGTACAGGCGTGGGTTGTTTTTTTTTTTTTTTTTATTGTTGAGCAAATTGCTTGTCAAACAAACCGCCCGTCGTTCCACCATGCGTCGACTCTCGAGGAAGCAGTGTACCTCGTCAATGTTATTATTTTAGTGTAAGGAAGCTAATTCAAGGCAGTTTACGGAACATTTTCTGATGTTTGTTCGATTAGATAATTCGAACACGAAGTGCATACAGACAAAAATGTAAAGATGTTGGTGTTTATTCAATCATTTTTTAATAAAATTAAAAAGATAGGTTTATGTTATAAGGATTTTATTAACAAAATAAATCTTTGATTTAATTCAAGATATTAAGGAAATTACCATTTTGAAAATATTTATCAGAATGTGTTTGCATAAATTGCTCACCGATAGGAAATCTCCTTTTTAGTTTTGATAATATTAACAGTTTGATACAAAAGTGAAGTCTTTTTTTTACATAAAACTTAAACTTTAATAAAGTTGTATTAAATAATATGCCAACGCTTAATTTCTAATATTACGAGCTTTGTTTGCTTCAGATGAACCGACACATTAGTTGTCGGTAAATGAACAAAGTTCTTTGGGAAATCAAGAACAATCAAAAAATATTAAGATCAAATCAGTGGCGTTGAGTACTTCATCCAACACATTTAAATAACTATGAAAATCATTAAGTTTCCTAATGTTTGGTTACAATTTGACGAAATTACAAGCTGACAAATTCATATATCTTCACATGGAAGAATGCAGAAAATATACACGTGATACTTCACAACGCTATGGCGTTTTCGATGTCATCAATTGTTTGCTCATAATTTTGCCTTGTGTTTTCTTTGAATATCGTCTGCCGTAATAACCTAATAACGTTTCGCAAACACACAAACAAGCGAAAAGTCATTGGCTACGACTTGCAACGGTTGAAATTATATATTTTCCGGGTTACCGCTTCCAATATACATTGTTCTAGCAGTATAACTAGCATCAGACACATTCCACTAGCTTCAACGCAGTAAACAATTTCCTACGTTTAAAATTAGGCTAATTAGCATCCCATGCAAGGCGTCACAGCAAAATCATCACGTCCAAGTCTGCAATTACCGACAACAGCGCGGTAATCACACTTGTATCAAATTTTTTATTTTATGAAAAATGTTCAATTCCTACATTACCTCCAATCAGACACGCGATCAAGTACACGCAGCACCATCGTAGGCGTCGCTGCATGATGAATGAAGTAAAAAAGTCCTTCCTGGTGCTTAATTATTAACGAGTTGCTAGGTAGTCCCGAGCGGTGGCCTGCGCAAATTATTCCGCGTGCATTAACAAAATTGCATCAACTTTTCAATCAGCAGGTGTGCGCGTGCGAGAGCGAGCAGTAATCACGTTGTTCAATCGCTACGAACGCACGATAGTTCCACCAAATTGGATCCCGTCGTCATAATCATTCCACGTGCGATGTGAAAGGTAAATAATACTGAGAGGTCGACTGCCCGCGAATCACGCGTCGTGCGTTTCCTCTGTAAAAGTCACGAGTCGATTGTAAAGTGTTATAGAGAGCATAACAATAGAAATAAAACTACGGCGAGAGTAATGCTTAGACGGAAAAATATGAGGCGACTTGATAGGCATGCGGCGTGCACGCGAACGCCACGCGAATGCGAACGAGACGTGGAGGCGGCAAGCCGGGCTAGTGGTGCGCACGGTCTTCCTGCCGCTTGCGTACTGAACGCCGAGCGTGTAAACTTTCCCAAAGCGCGCCGGCTTTTCCGAACCGGCGCGGGCGCAAACTCGTCAAACACCTCAAAAAATCACGATTGCACCATCTCAATAAAACATTGTTCACCAAATTTGCAAAACAATGTTGAATTATGTTTAATGTGAACAGTGCTGGGAGAGCCCAAGGGATTGTGGCAATGTTTTCGGCGAAGTTGACAACTTTCAAATTGGTTAACATCTGCGTCAAGAACTATGCGGGTGCTGATGGTGCGAATTGGGTTTCGCAACTGTAAATAAAATTATTTAAATGCACACTACGCATTTGTATTTTAGTTTCATTTATGCCTTGCGATAGGCATAATAGAGTTGGAGGAAAAACAAAAATTTCATACAACTTTTATGCGCTTCAAGCATAATCTGTCACCTACTTCAACTTGTACAATCGTTGTTCTTATCCGTATCGTAAATAGAACAAATAACCAACTTGTAGAAGCTTCTACCGAGTGTTAGCAAAAAAGAATCCATAAAACTAATCGCTATAATATTCCTAACAATAACCAAAAGCAGCACTAAAACCGCATAAACCAAAATAGTTTTAATCCTACTTTCGAGAACACTAGAACGAGGATCGCAAGCGCAGTTTCTTCCTCGGCGTAGTTCTTTAGTAGTTGAATAAGTGAAGTGGTCGCCACTCGCCAAAACAACCACGCCGCACGTTATTCGAAGAATTGCGAATGATAATGAACGAAGGGAAATAACTCGGCGCATATATTTGTAGATTGTATGGTGTTTGTACTGGGAGTTCTATACAACGTCTCTCTTAGATTATTGTTTCATTCAGAACCATCCCCTAATGCAAACGCCCGCTCGTAGCTTCTTTTGCGGGAGGTTCGTTTCCGAGCTCTTCGCAGTTATGTATGAAATAATATTTCAAAGTCCGTCCGAGTGCCGTCGGCGGCGTCTTTGCAGCGTGTGTGGCTTAGCTTCCTGCTGATTTCTTGGTGAATCGCGAGCGACAATTCCCAAGCCGTCTTGAACTATGCATGTACGGTTTCAGGAAATAAATAATATGTCGCATTCAAACCAAGTCACCACGTCTGGAGGTCTGCAGAGAGATGTTAATGTTTGATATTATTTTCAGATAAATTCCACACCGGACATTTATTTGATTCTTAATTCATCATTGTCAGCATAAATTCTTTTTTATAATAAAACTATAGATATTACCCTCACGACAAGGTAACGTTCTTATCGTAAGTCTAGTAGTGAGGAGGACACACTTCTATGAGCTCAACTCTAAACAGTATTCTTCATGCTCTCTGTTTTGATCCACAAATTAAATTATTGAAATTATGATATTGTTGAATATTCGAATTTGAAAGTTTTAAACAGCAAAGTAAAATGCTCATAGCATAGGAAGACAACACCTTATGCGTTTGATTTTAACTACTCAAACTTTTACTTGTCACATGACAGGAAGCACAGCTTGCGTTGATTGTTCGCACGCACGTGTGTGAGAAGGTTCCTATTATTAAAGTATTATTCGACATGGCAGGAGGAGGAGAACTCCTGGCGCGGCGATACAAATAGAAAACGCATTTGTAGAATTAAATTCAAATTCTGGCTGCGATTCGGATTCACGCCAAGTTGATTGATTGCGACGGTGCTCGACATGAATTCATATTTCCACTTACCTATTTCGAATAATACTGGGCGAGAATCAATTGAGACAAATGCATCATGAATGAATTAATTAAACAAAGAACGCTGTAATTGCAAAAATACAATGTTACAATTGTCGAAAGTGTTTATCCGGTTATTGTCGTTTTTTCATTTCATACTCAATCCCCATCCTGGAAAACACTGCAAATGCTCCAACTCAATTCTTCTCGACGACATGAGTTGTCGTCAATAATATAAGTAAATAAAGTAATAAAATCTCGGACATTGTTTGGCCTGACCCGACTCGTCAATAGGAAAAGCGCATCTCGAAAGATCGACGACTCCATGAATCGCGAGACACGTCGACGAAGAGACGGGGGCCGGCAGCGGACGGTTTGCACATCCGAGTGTTTTCCCGAACGTTCGATCTCCCCCCGCGTGGAGACCGACCGACTGGCGCCACGCCGCGTCGTTTCTAGGACTTCTATTGCTCAATAGTCGAGGAAAACTCTTCTCATGCAGTTGGAGGCGCGCGCCTCCACTGCCGCCACCACGTCTGCACGCGAGGGGAAGCGAGTGCACAAATACGCGCCTCTCCCCCGCACCGATTATATTCAGTTATGTCATTAAAAGTGTGCTCGAGCGTCTTTTGTGTATTTACGATTCGCGACGATAGTGACGAAGATGCCGGATCGTTGACGACGGTTTGTGGCGCTAGCAGAGGCAGCAGGAGGCGCCTAGTCGCAAACTACGCGGATGAATACGTAAACGATTGAGGCCATGCAGTCAGTGAGAACGAGGGAAAACACAATGCGAGATGAGGGAGGCAACTTTGCTCCTATGGTGCATGTGATGATGACATGAATAATAGGAAAGGAGGGTATAAAGAAGATTGCAAATTAGTTCAATTCACAGAAGTGCTTCATAAAAATGTAGGCGGCGTGGAGGGAGCTCTGTGGGTTTGACTTTAAAGATAGTCAAATAAAATGATCATTTTTAAATATACTTCGTTTTGTGGAAAAGATTCCTGGGAGAATAGCATACTTCTAACGTTCTAACACACAGTGAAAATATATACGCATTTATTATAAAACTATCAATGTAAACCCCATTACAACCAACGGTGAAATGTCCTTCGCAGCCACTTGCTACTCGCTCTCGCTCTCCGTACTATAATTTAAGCGCCCTCTAATAAAACTAAAAAACAGATTAAACTCAATTCGTTATCTTTCATTACCAGTAAAACATTTTAAATATTTTGTAGTATCTCTTGTACTTAATATAATACCAAAAAGACAAATTTACTACCCATTTAGCAGCTAACAAGAGACTTTCAGTTTCACCCCGAATTGCGGCAAAGCTTCGTACGTGCAGCCCGATTAGATGTGTCTCATAATAGGGTAATTTAGCTGATAGCATACACAGTCTATTATTCAGCAAAAAGATATCGATTGACGCGCTTTGAGACTTTCCACAAAGCTCACATTAACAGGCGTGTTGACTAAATAATGCCGACGACGAGGTCTTCATTTAACAAGACAATATTAATACGAGTCAATCAATTCATTGGGTAGGCGGCTGTGCTGCCACCGCTTGTTTCCAATCAAGCATTTAATGGCGGCGCACTCTATAACTGTTACTAGTAGTACTACCCTCGAGTCACCTAGATTTTATCATGCTCTTTGCAAAAATGACCTTTCCTCAGAATGTACCCCATGCTCGTCAACATGCAAGCGGCGTGAAGGCTGACGGAATAGTAAAATGTTTATTGGCTTTATTTCGCGCTATCGCGCCAGCTACGCCGAGCAAAATGCACGCTACAAGTGCTCGCTTTTAATGTGCCTTAAATATTTATCCCACTAAATAAAATAAAAAATGAACTCGTAAATTGCAACTGCCATTATATGAAATATCAGCATACACGTGAAATGCCGTGAATATAATTTTCTTTCTTTGCGCGAGTATTTTTCTAGGAACATATATTTGGAGAGTACCACGCGCAAACAATTTCGGTTTAATTTAACAAATGTAATTACATAGTTAAATTCAACCAGAAAATTTTATTAGAAAGGTCAACTGTTAACAGAGTTGCAGTTAAACGTCGCGCTTCCACCCAAAACGCTACTCAGTCCCCTGCATCCCTACCACTCCACTCCGTATAAAACACTGTCATCACTTCTAGTTGACCACAGTACGTGGCACAATATCTCCAAGGAAACATCCTATATTGAAATCTAGATTATCATCAAATCGCAGCTTCAATAGCATACTCTTTTTTAGTTTGCAAAATCAATTTTCCTCGTTATCAACCGTATTTAGGAAACAAATTCATTTATCATGAGTTTGCAACCGTGTCACTCTTTAATGCTAAGTTATCATGCGTAATCAACTACTCACCTGGCCAGCCTGTCAGCAATTTTTCATTTTAGGTGCATACTTGGCATGATTTCTGACCTACTTTAATTCAACCTGATCAACCGGGAATTACCAGTGTAAGGCAATATAAGAACAAGGGGATATTCGATGTTCTTAAGACATGAACATGGTAGCGCGCTCAGTTGTTGAAGGTTGGAAACAACTCCAAGAGTGCAAGTTGGGCTACGTATCGCAAGCTTTCCAAAACTATTAATTCAAGGTTACTTTGAGTGACTCATACGTACCGAAATACAGGTGGGCTACGGTGAATATTACACCAGCAATTGGTCTGGTGTATTTTGACAACTAGTTAAATATATAATACTTTCGTAATAAAACATGACAATCATGAGCAGTTGAATTGAAGCAAGTTGGAGGCATACATTTTTGCGCACAATCCGTCTGTATGACGTGTATACCCCCAGCAATCCCACTGACGGAGAATTCCATTGTAACCGTAACTCAGGCAGCTGCACCGAGAAATACAGCAGCAACACCTACAACAGTGTGGCTGTCGTGCCCATCATGACAACTGTGACCGTGTCTCTTAATATCTTGTGATCGTACGTGCAGGGTGTTCTTTTTGAAACAATACTTCACATCCATAAAAACAGCGCACACGTCCCACAGCACATAATCCATACAAGGGTGAAACAATCGTTTGGATTCGTCCGTTCATATACAGCAATTTTGCATTTTTTTTTATACACATAACAATTCTTACTCTATATTTACGTTTCATCTGCACCGATTTGCTAACGCAGCGATAAAAAGCCAGGTGTTGTGTTTTGCCCCTATAATGTGGGTGGTTGAAGAGTTATGAGAACGATCTATTGGCAGATATGAGCAAGATTCAACGCGAAATGTTTGCCGCGCAGGGGGTGATCGTTGTTATTTGGCTCGTGACACTGGCAAATCCTACAGTGAGTCAATACTTGGACTATTCTAATAAATGCCCCCAGGTGCCAAAGAAATATGTGGGGGCAGTACCCAGGGGCAACACATCTGCAGGTGTGACACACCATTTCTTGCTTTTCTAGACTACTACATTGATTTCTTTCTTTGCAGGAGCTTTCATTGAGGTCAATGATGCTCACATAGCTGGGCGATGTGTACAAGCTTGCTGTATTAAAGAAGATTGTAATGTTGCTTTCATGACTGATGACAAATGCTATCATATCTCCTGCAAAAGCAATGAACTCTGTATGCCAATTCTAGGCCCGAATGTTGAAACAAGAAATGACTTTGCCATGGTGCTAGTAAGAGCACTAGGAGATGAAACATGGAATAATGTAATTCAGAGACAAGGTATTTATCTCAGTCTTATCTTATTTGTTTTTAAATTAATTCTTTGATCAAATATAAACAGGATATTTAACGTCAATTGGTGTACATGAGATATAATATTATCTGTGTATCTGTTTATATATTCACTTGATTAAATTTATTTCCATTATTACTCTTCCAAATATGAATTTCAAATAATTGCGTTTTGTAAACATATCACATGGATGTGACTTAACTTCCATAATGCATGTCGCTATCTCGTGACACCGACTTGTTTCAGTCTTCTAAAAAAATATATTAATAAGTAAATCATGGTCATGAAATGAATAATGCATGAGTTTTAACCAGCGACTCAATCTTAAACTATACGAGTTATTAACGTGCACTAATAATAGGTTTATTTCACTTTTAGGCGATAAGGAGCGCTTTACATATGAACAATATGAGAATTCCTACCGGGAGGCCTTGGATTTAAGTGAGTCGAATATAGACTATGCACACAGCTGTCTCACGGAAAACGAAAATTGCGGTGAAAACGAAGAATGCATTGCGAATTCAGCAAAAACCCAAGCAGGCTCCTGTCATTGCAGAGATGGCTATATTCGTAATTACGATGGAATATGCGTGGAAAAAGCTCCTATAGAATCTACCGCTATACCCATTTCAACCGAAATCATGAAGAGAAGGTTGAAGGTATACGTGGAGAATGCTAAGATCCAGCTACCTCAGAGTGAAGCGAATCTGAAGGCAATTGCAAGTCCTGAACCGCAAGAGAACGAGAAGTATAATTACGAATGGACTTCCCTGAATCAACCTGAAGGCAGTAATGCAATCAAAAAGCAGAATGGATATGAAATGCAATTGACTAAATTATCTGAAGGCCTGTACATGTTCAAAGTAAATGTATCCAGTGAGTTTTCCTATGGAGAGACTTTCGTCAACGTCAGCGTCTTGCGTCCAGCTCGAATTAACCAACCTCCGCAAATTGTAATCAATCCAGCCAACCAAACTGTTAAATTGCCCACATCCGTTGCGTTCCTCGATGCTTCCGCTAGCAAGGACGATGATAAAATTGTAAACTATCATTGGGAGCTCCAACAGGGTCCAGTGGGATATCAGCCTCAGTTGACCGACCTTCCTTTGCTCGACCTGAAGGATCTAAACAAGCCTGGAAATTACACGTTTAAACTCACTGTAACTGACTCTGACAAGGCTACGTCATCTGCCACTGCAAATATTACTGTCCTTCCGGAGACTGATTATCCTCCGGAGGCTAATGCTGGTCCCAATGTGATCGTCTACCTTCCCCATAATAATATTCAGTTGAATGCAACGATGAGTAGTGACGATCACAATATAACTATTTGGGAATGGACCAAAATTGAAACCAGTCTTGCTGTGGACATGCAGGACACTAGAACTCCTGTCCTGAAGCTCTCTAATCTTGAGGAGGGCGTCTACACCTTCCAGCTAAAGGTAACTGACAGTGCTGGTCAATCAAGCATTGCCAAGGTTCATGTTTTCGTCAAACCACCAACAAATCAACCGCCAATTGCAAAGGCAGGCGAAAATATCACCATCAATTTACCTCAGACCTGGGTGGTAGTAAATGGAAATAAAAGCACTGATGACGACAAGATTGTTACCTACAAATGGAGCCAAATTGAAGGTCCGAGCACCGCCGTATTTGTCTCTCAGAACAGCAGCATTACAAATGTTACTTCTCTCACCAAAGGGAACTACGTCTTCAAGATCACTGTCACCGATAATAATGGAAATTCAGCGAGTGCTTTGCAATATGTCACTGTTGATCAAAGTAAGTTATGTAATGCAATCGAGCGATGATACTAACGTTAATCGTATTTAGATAAAAATCAGAAACCGCGAGCCATGGCAGGGGAAGATTTTGAAGTCATTCTTCCTCAAACAGCAATTTACATTAACGGATCCATGTCTAGCGATGACTGGGCAGTTGTTAAGTGGCAGTGGGCCAGAGCGAAAGACTCGTTGGCCTATGGAAAGCTTGCAGAGAGATCAGTCACCACTCCGGTGTTAATCTTGACTAATGTTGTACCTGGAACATACGTTTTCGAGTTGACTGTGTTTGATGAGCAAGGATTGAGTGATACTGACTCAGTGACTGTCACAGTCAGCGCTGATCCGTACCTTTACTACTTGGTGGATATGATCATTAATGCGGATATAAAGAGGTTGACCCATACTCAATATGAAAACATGAAAGGCAGACTTGCTCTGCTAGTCCAAGACCAAACTAAATTACAGGTTTGTTAAAAGCTTTTTCTTGGTTAATAGGATATTGATTTATAGATTTCTCAGGTTCGTGAGCTAAGCTCAGAAATTGGAACGGAACGAGTCATCATCCGATTCTATATTGAACAAGCCGACGGCACTCCGATGGAAGCCAATGAAGTTGTAAAGCATTTTCGCGAGAAGCTCAAGGTGGATGCCGATATTCTCGGCTTTTCCGTCAACGGGCTGCAGAGTGTAATCTGCCAGAACAACTGCTCCGGGCATGGTATCTGCAATGAGCGCACGCGTGTCTGCAAATGCGACACATTCTGGATGCGTGATATGTTCACAGCTTATTGGAGCTCCGAAGCAGACTCTGACTGCAGCTGGAGCATTCTCTACGTTGTGCTCGGGGTGTTGAGCTTCATGTTAACCTTGGCAGGCGGCATTTGGGGCTTAATTTTCCTTTGCCTCAACCGGTGCTCATTCACACCTAACGCCAACAAATCTACCATCTATAAGCTCATCGAGAACGCGGATGACGTGCGCAAGGTAGACATCAGCGACACGGACTCGGACAGTGACGTTTGTTTCGAACGTAATAAAACTCGCTACTGCGACAATGTGCGAATGAGCCACAAACGCAATGGCTTTGTGAAGATGGGCCGTCGCATCAAGACCTAACTGGGAGTTACTACTGAACCTAAGCGTAAGCAACGAAAAAAGCGGACGGAGAGACAACGCGCAGTGAAATCCAAAGATGCGCGACCCGATATACTTTTGAAATCGAACTTAAGGGAGAGAAAGCAACAAATTGTGCCTATATGTACTTAAATTCAAGTGTTGGTTACCCATTTTGATCTAAGTAAATTATTATGATCGCCTTTCATACTTTTCCTACATCGTACACGCAATAAGGCGATGAACATTGACTTGTGGTGGATTGTGAACTAATATTAAGTGAATTGAAATACCATCCATCCATGTGATTATAGTTTTCTAGTCAGGGCCACTAGTTTAGATTATAATAATTAAATACCGTTCTCACGTGTTACACTAAGCTAGTGCATTGTTCCGAGTTGCAGTCCATCTATTTGTTCAGTGCGTTAGTAGGTATTTGCATAGTTCATTAGTGTCAAAGCAGGTCTCAGGAACGAAGATTCGCATTATTTTTGCGGAATGATGAGAGATTGAAATGTGAGATGCGAAGAGTGAACGACATTCCTATTATTTGTAATCGCATTATTATTATTATTATACTATTATTTGTATGTGATTTGATGCAGCATCCACTTGTCTCTCGGCGTATGCTGCACGTTTTTTCGGTTTTGTCGCTTGTAAGAGAATTTCGGAATAAATTGTGTTGGGTTGCATTTTATTTCTTGAATTCTACTAACCTGTAAATTAATACTATAATATAGTAGTAGTAATATAAACAAAATGTTTTGATATATGAAATTTATTTTATTACCTTTATACAACAAGAACATTTTCGATGAACCTCAATTTACCGCTGTTTAAAAATATAATAGCAACCCAAATTAACCGCTTCACTCCCCATTCCATGAAAACGATAGAATATCGTACATTATTAAATACAGAACAATAAATACTTGGTTGACGACGATGAGTTTTATTGTTTGCAATTGAATGTAAATTCAGGAAACAATGATAATAAGAACGAATGTACATCACTTAACTAATACAAAAAACGACTTAAAAATAGAACGAAACTTGGAACTAACAATCAACTTAAAATTAAAAGGAGCGCAAGCACACACGGACAGCTTAGAGGCGCAAAATATTAACATACGGATGATCGGAAAGGCATGTTTGCGAACCTCCCCCAGTACTTACTATATTATAGCAAAGAATTCTTAAACTAATTTCCATGACATATCATGGCAAATCTCCATCCTTATTTTACACAAAATGAGAAAAAAAAAGAGACATTTAATCCTAGCTAATCCTAAATTATAACAAAGAACACTTAAAACTAAATTCCACGAGATGGCATGTATAAATGACACGAGACCTTTCAATTATTTCTACCTTATTTTACGCAACGTTGTATCTTGAACAAAATGCTCAATGTATTTCTAAGTCAACTAACAATTTTAACTTTATAATAAGACAAGAAGCAAGAAAAGAAAGTGCAATGTGTTCTCAAACATTCTCTAGTACTAA
>JAODIE010006191.1:0-197569 GCA_027575565.1 Diploeciton nevermanni
TCAATCTAGAATTCAATGCATCATCCATAAGTAGCAATACAAGTCAAAGCAAGATAACACAATATAGAATCATATACCTATAGAAACCCAGTTAGGCAAGCAGCATCATATATCTCCCATATCAACTAATGCAAAGCAAATACATGTGAAACATGCAATCTACATGCCGAAAACGTTTTATCAAGTGCATATTAGTAAGTGGTATAGTGAAATTTCATCAATATAGTGAATATTAAACACTTTGTAACCACACTCAACAATACTCTGAATTATTAATTATATTAGCACGATGATCACTATATGCAAATATAGGTATTTTATAATAACCTTGACTGGCAAAAACGAAAGCATTAGTGTTGTATTGAACACTTTTGTAACGAAACTGAGAGGCGATACACGTCCAACAAAAGTTAATTTATTTTGAATAAACTTTATGAAATGAGCCATTGTTTTGGTATATTAACGAGTTTTAAATTTAGCGCAAATTCTAGCATATTTTTTATTTATCGTCAATAATATTGGCAAGTTATCGTAGCGTATGATTGTGTTATGTGCCTCCTGCCTGGGTACAAAACTACAGAAAATGAGGCATGCTATGAAATAAAAATTAAAGCAATATAATATTGTCCCGGAAATAAAGAAAGTACTTTTTTTTAATTATTTTGAATAATGATTTAGTCATTACTTATATAGATGTAAATTAAGCTTGAATCATTTCACGCTTATCACTTCCAATTCACTTTATTTTCGCCATTTACGTTCTTCCAAGTTAGTAGTGGTTGTCGTAATGAATCGTAATGCAGGCGGTCGACATTTTACTACGACTGCATGTGCAACAACGAATGCGGGACAGGAAAAGGAAGTACAAAATTGAAGACGAAAGTATTACATTGCTTGCGTACATACATCGTAAACGCATACTGAATATTTCATACTATTACTTATAGCTTGAAAATCAAATAAACTTCCAATAAAGTCCAATTATAATATTAAAAAATCCATGTTGTTTCATATTTTATGGTAAATGTTTTCTTCTCTTGTATGTATCGTTTTTTTGCAGTATATTCTGAAAAAGAGAGTGCAGAAATAGTGGCATTTGTGCTCTCGCTCTACGGCGAGCTGCTGTAATTGAAGTTTTGCCCATGCAGCTGAGTCAGAAGACAGAGCGGCGAATACGGAGACGAACATTATTGCATGTGTTTTTTGAAAAGGGCTTTAACAAATGTAAGAATGTTAATCAGTGAGCGAAGAGTCGCACTAAACACTCCTTCAAATCATTCTGTACTGAATTTAGAAGTACCCAAAAATTGTATGCACAGTATTGTTGTTTCTTGCAATTTGCAAATTTTCCTTTAACCTCAAATAAGTTTATCAGACGCGATCGACGCAAGCCCTAAACACCAGTGCTCGCCCGTGCCGCGCCGTAGTGACGAAGCCGAAAGCAGCCAAAGCAAAACTACATAAAAGCACCCAGAGCAAAACATCAAACACTTCGTAAATCAATTACAATTATTTTACACTTATTAGCTCTTTACTCTATCTAAATTACCAACAGTAAACGATTATTATGCAAATAATAAATTGCAAATGATTAAACACGATGGAAATATTATACTGCACAGATATATTAATTGCGGCCCCATCTGGGTCGAAATCAAAGCGTGCGGTTTCCGGATAGGGCCTCAGTGGGTTCACGTTTCACGCCAACAACTCCAGGAGTATTCAAAACAAAGTCCAAAGCAGGTCTTATATAATTTATTGTAATCAACCAGCTGTCTAATTGAATTCTATATATAATTGTACAATAACCAATAGAGAATCTACAATGATTTAAAACTTTTTGTTTTGCATCAGGTTTTTCTGTTTCTGTTTCTATATTGAATAAAACTCGTTTACATTCTTGTTTTTATTTCGCGGTATTGTTTCGTTTTTCTCGGATTAAAGAACTAAAAATTAATTACATAACGTATAAAAATAATTGAATTTTAAGTGGAAGCCTTGAATAAATTGCTCATTTAGCTAGCCCATTTGAAATACCTGAACGTTTGAAATTGAAAGTACAATTTTTCATTTATTTCCGCAGCAATCAAATTCCCATATAACACTTTTAGTTCTGTTTATTAGAAATTGAGAAATAGGAGAAGTAACAACCACGATGAACAACATTGACACGCGAAGAGAACGCCATGAACGTGATAAACGGCAATGCGTTTTCTAATCGTATTGGATGAGAATTAATTCAAGCAATCAACATGAAATTAGTTGAAGCTAACGAATTCTGTCATGTTTCCTGTTTTGTCATCGCTTCAAAATATTAAAAGTCATGAAATATACTCAAATTATGCTTCTATAATTATATATTCTACAGATGTTATATATATTATTGAAAGCGAATATCTGCAAGTGAAATCGTTAGCTAAGTCACGGATATTAATCTCCAATTTGTCTCCTGATTTGAGCATCTACTCGTATACTTTATTTGCTCAACAAAATGCAGGCAATTGCATGCAGGAGTGAAATACTCGGTGTGTAACGTCACGTCGTGGTTGCGTTTTTAATTGTGTCTCGTTGCCGTCTAACTGTACCGCGGGTCCTCCGCAAGAAGCAAGCAAACAACGAGAGATATTCCACTCAAGGTGCACGACTACGGCACACGAGAATTTCTATTCGCTGTATACACCGCGCACATGCACGCCGCCGATTTAAATCTCCTTTCTAAAAACATTATAATTTCTCCCTCGATTCACGAGATAACCGAAAACGCGGCTGAAGTCAGTCAACGATGACTTCACACATCCATCCAGAGGCTTTACTTGCAATTTCTTCATGCCGCTTCATGAGCAGACAAATTAAATAAATAGCCTAAAAAGAAGTTAAAAGCGACGGCCATTCATCCAAAAAATTAGCACGCAGATGTTTTTCGGTGTGCACAAAAGAAAAACCAGGAACGCATGAAACAATGAGGAACCCAGCGAGGTCTTATTCACGCCCACGCAGAAAGTAGAATGAGTACTCACTTTGAATCAAATTAATTCTGATTGCTGCCTCACTGGTGCGATTGTTGCGTTTATTCCGATGGTGTGTGGCGCACGATGCGACGTCCGGTGGGCCTTGTAGGAGCAAATTTCGGAAAAAAAGGTGACAATTGTCGAACCGCGCGCGATGGTTACCGGTGTGTGCTGTTACCTCAAGTACAGCGTGATCGCGACTAAAAAACACCCACTGACCCACACCGCGACGTGTAAACGCCGTTTCCACCGCCGCTGATATTCCTTTCCAATGTGAAGTCAATGTTAAATGTTTTTACCTGCAGGAAAGCTACATCCGCGAGCAATGAACAATTGGTTTCAGATTATAATTTTGCGGTTCAATACAGTAAACGATACCTGTTGGTCGATGGCTAAACTTACTTTTGTTGCACAAATGAGACTGCATTCCCAATTTTTCATCGCAGCCGCACAATTCAACTTGAACCAACATTTCTCAATAATAAATAGGAGTATCGCTATAAGCAACTATTGTTTATTTTCAAACAATAACAATTCCTTATTTTGTTTTATATTTTACATAAAAGCAAAGACTAGACACTTAGTAATGAGCCCTACAGTTTAAAATACAATCACAGAAATAAAAAGACTAAAGCATCAACAATGCAACAAAACATTAAAACTTTTACGTCTAGTAAATAGTGTGCTTTAACATAAACTGGAAGTCGCTTCTCACCTAAGATTAAAATGGCTACTTGATCTACTTATATAATCCACATTGGCAACAACTTCAACAGTTTTGGAATTTGATTCTTGAAATATTGCTAAAAGTTTGATATTTTAAATTCACGTCGACCAAAACTATCAACAAAAAGATTACTATAATTTAAAATGCAGATATTGCTTTATATTATAACCGTTTTGTATTCACCCATCACTAAAAACGTTGATACAACGTTCTTAAAACTTGTAAACTACTAATTCCCTCATGATAGTTGTACGTTGGCGGTTCCCATGGCAAAGTATCGACTAGAATGCATTCAAAGTATCATTGCATGTTTTTGTTTTGCACCAGGCATGTTAACGAGAAAACACCAATCCACAGCATAGTTACGTTTCACCAAAGCTAGTCGCAAGTAACAAGCAACCCAATTAATTAAATTAAACTCTCACTTGCTTGTCTCTGACTAGCATCAACCAACTGTGGCAAAGCCACAACCTCATTAATTGGTGTCCCCAAAACCTCCTCACAAACCAATGACATTTCTTTATCCAACATCAGTGAACTAATCTGCTCCTCGTTGAGCATATCCACACTCGACAAACTCTCAGTATCTGAAGTATCATCCTCGACTGCTAAATACGTTAATGTTTTCTCTAAAGGACTTGGCAATTTTTTGCCTTTACCACCGCTGTCGGTAATGCCAACTCTCGGCTCGCTGTTTCTACGCTCTGTCAGAGAACTTATATTGAGCATCATCATGCCCTGCGACCAAATTTCTTTAACTTTCTCGCTGGTTGGCCCTAAAAGATTATCCAGGCTCTGTCTACGACCTAAAACCAAATTATTAGATAAACCTCACATGCATGCATTAAAAGTTGAACGCAATAAAAGTGTCGAATGCCTACTAGTTTCATCCCTCGCCTCAACCTTCCCAGCTGAAGACCGTGAAATCCAATTGGAAATAGAAGAATCCAATTTGAGTTTACTCTTAAATTCAGAGTCAATCAAGGTGCTTGGTAAAGTGTGCTGTTTGGGAAGTTTAGGCTTCCCACCATCTCCTTCGTTATCATCTTTAATATCTTCTTCTGGGCTTGAGACATCCAGATTAATTTCAGTCCACTCACTAGACTGACTATTAGGATGTAGAATCTTCTCTTCGGTGTCATCCGCGCTGATTGCACTAATGTACGAAGTGGGACTTGTTGGTGATATGTTATATGGAACATTCTTGTATCCAGAGACAGGTTCCAACTTATTCTGGATTGGAAACGAATTCAATTTAGTTGGAAGTGTTTTAAATTCTTCGGTATAATCAACATTGACGTAGGATTCGTTGCTGTCCATGCTGTTTTGTTTACTGCTTTGTTTCTTCGGCGCTTTCAGTAAGTCTAACTTCTTTGAGTTACGACTACGGTGAATTTCATCTGAAATTTCCTCCAAGTTGCGCAGAGCTTCAGCGTAAGTGAGTTTTGCAGTGGATACTTGTGACTCCACTCGCTGAATACGGATTCTTTGTTGTTCCAGAAGATAATTGTAATGTGCTTTCATTTCATAATAAGGCCTAACAGAATATCCTAGGATTAATTAAGGAAATAACATCCCTAGCCTAACAGAAATGAAGAAAATCATAACTTACAGAAATATTAACTCATGCTGGTAAGCAAGGCTACTAATGATCATAAGATTACGTCTGATGGATAAACTAAAGAAATTAATATAAATTCACAAAAAAAAAACAATAAATAAGAATTACATTGATATCTTTCATTGCAGATACTGTTTACAGTACAAACCTGCTTTTTGATATTGCTCTTTTCAACTCCTTCTGTAATGATTGAACTTTGGTGTTTGCAGCTTCATGTTTTACACAGGCAATTCGATGCTCTCCAGCAGCTATTCCCCTATCAGACTCAGACTCATTGACCCTTTGCGTAGCATGATTCAACATTTCCTGCCAAGCAGGATCTAAAAGTAACAAGTAACATAAGTAGTTGTATTAATACTTAAAATAACACATTACCCAATGTTCTTCCACCTAATCCCTGTTCTGCCAAAAAAACCATTTCTCTAGCTGCACTATGAGCACTGTTAGCTTTCTCATATTTCATAGCAGCAATTTGTGTTTGTTTAAGTGCTTCATTTGCACAAAATCTTGCTTCATAGTAAGGCTTAGCCCTTTCTACACACAATCCTAACTTCAGCCGAATGGCGTCTATTTTGGTGGTGCTATCACACAGAAGATGCCTAAATGCACGCCGTGCTCCATCCAGATCGCTTTCGAGGCGGTTAATTTCATCTGTGGCATTGTTCAGCCGTTCCAACTCGATGTGCACCCGGGGATCGACGGTGTCAGTGCAGTCGTTCATATTATCGCAAGTGATTATTCATTCGTTCACTTTACTATATTCGACGTATTCAACTTTGTACACTATTTACAGTCGAAAATGATGATGTATGGAGAAGAAATGTTACATTTTGTTGCGTCTTTCTAAAGTGTCATCTCCTACATGTTTATTTTTATTCTCGATAGAAGAGACCGATGCGACCAAGAACCTAGTTTGCGCAGATTGTGGTTATTCAAAATGTCAAAGCAAAATCAGGTGGCAAGTGTAAATTTATTAGAAAATTAGTTTTTTATGAATAACATAATTTAAAACACATGGAAAATTAATACCTAATTATAAAATTATTCATGTCTGCTTTGCGTTTGCATTTATGTGATATTTCTTGATTTAATTTAAATAAAAAAGGTATATTCTAAAGAATTTTTGTCTTTGGTAGTTGGTTACACTGCTTCACTTATTTACTCCCACTTTCGGATTTCTCTTTCTAACACATGCAGTAAAAAAGGCTACCTTACGTCCCACAAAATTCCGCGTCAGATTTAATTTGAAAATAATTTCCATTCTAATATTTATAAATTTTAGTTTTTTTAGTAACACTCCAACACGCTAGTATCTTTTAATAATCAAATAAAAATCTATCCATGCAAAATATGTAGACCATTTGCATGTAAACTTATTTAAATATTAAATCATACACGCAAACTCCCCTGCGGCAATAAAAACGCATAAGCATGCCCGTCTTTTCAAGTAAATGACTGCATTATTGCCAGTTACCGAAGTGTACGATGTACGTACAATGAAAGAAAGAAAGTGTACGTGAAAGTTTGACCTAGAACTTGATGCTTCTGGTCTTGACTGATTCTCTTCGCGTGGCGCACAACACAATTATAGATCGTCCCTGATGTACAACCTCGATCCAAACGTGAATCGCAATGCGCATCGGAGGGAGATGCGAGAACAACAACAATATGTGCCCTGCAGCGGTGTATTAATGTCTTTATGGACAATATTTCTTCACCTCGCAAGGTCGTATTTACTGGCCACTAGCTATGCATTTCACTCGGAGAGCGGCGAGAGTTTAACTCAGTTTTGGCTGAATTTTCGAGGTGGGGGAAAGGAATTGAGCAATACCTGCTTTTATTTTGTACCCGTATACACGTGTCATTTAAAGATGCGTCTTAAGAGATACCAAAAAATATATATATTTTTAAAAGAGCTTGTAATAAAAGTTGAAACGTATTGTTGGTACTATTGTAAAAAGTAAGAAAATTGTCTCTCACTTTTTTCTAGTCTTTAAACCGATAAAAATCTATTGCATATAAGTCCGCTGATACTTTCAATAGTTCAAATTAAACTTGCGTCTTCTCGCACTCGAAAACAATTTCACGCATTTCACTTTCTAATACCTTTCTTATAACCGGCGGGCCTCCGCAACGCGATTACATTAGCTCGTCATAGGTGCGCGTGCGCGCCCGGTGAAATAACGCGAAAATCCATGTGTGCGCGGCCGCTCATCGATTTTTAAAAAGGAAAAGTGCCGCCGCAATTAATTTCAACTAGCTTGTAACACATTACGATAAATTGCCGGATGATACACTAAACGTACATAAAAGCATCATATCAATAGTTTAAAAGAAAGCTGAGGCTGGTAAAAGTGAAATTATTGAACTTTACATTGATTGGATTTACCAGAATTTATAACTCAAAGAAAATTAAATTCTTGGAAAAAATTAAATTAGACAACTTTAAATATATACTCATTTGATTGATGATTACCTTTGAGATGTAATCAAACCAGATTATTACAACTGCTTAAAACTATAAAATAAAAACTATGTGGATGTGGTTAGCCTTTATTAAATCATCCTAACGAACAATCCTCAAATATCTACCAAGTAGTAGCACGTAACTCGATTACAATCATTTCCAAGTTCTAAGTAACAATAAAACTATTCACGTGGCTTGCAAGCATCGTACACTAAAAAAATTTCATCATGTTTAGTTAAGAAACAATATCTCTTCTGTACCAAAATTATTCAATCTAATAACCTAATATAATCTATAACCCAAAAGACAAATAAAGAATATTAATTTAACTTCTATTGTTTTGCAAATACTCTTCCATCAGAAATTAAATTGACTTCAACGGAAAGAAATCACTTGTGACAATTGTACACTGTTTCTGCCAAAATATCAAAATTCACTGCTTTTATTGTTATGCTCTGAAAAACTCGAATACTTTCCGCTGCTCATTGGCGTCTTAAGACAACACTTGTTTTGCGACAAGATGACATCTATTATTGTTTTGTGGGTTACGGTTATCAAAAAAGCCTCTGCTGGGAACATTATGCCACATTAATACTTCCTTTCAATTGTGACAATTTTCTCTTGGAGTTGAAAGTCACTCAGTCCATACCGTGTCATGAACAAACTTTTTACATTCCTTTCACGCTCTCAGGATATATTATTATTGCATTAGTTTGTTAGCACCGCAACATCATCATTGAACTTGGAGTACATGTTCACAACGAGAGCAAAAACAAAGCGATGGCTCCCTATAACAAAGCACAAAAAGGCTTGGAAGTAAAAGTGACGAGTTTCATCTGCGTAAATCACGGTAAATTACTTTAAACTGGCATAAACTAATAATAATGGCTGTGTTGCAAATTTTTTATGTCTTTAGATGCTAACAAAAGAATCATTTCTTAGCCCAAATCTCACGCCAGGGAAAGGAAGAAGTGGAGTGAAATAAAGGATGTTCATAATGTTTAATTATCTGGCTTTTCGAATATTTGCAAATGTAATTACTCTTTGGAATAAAGAGTAATTACCATTCGTCTAAATCAAGATTAATTACTATGCTTTATTCTGTATTGTCTCAACTTAACAAAAGTTGTTAATTCATTTTGGTGTTCGGAACAGCCTTAATTAATCAGAAATGATGACCTGAACTATACATTGTTTTTTATTTATTTTTAGATTTAACTTAGATTTGCTTCTTGACCAAATAATGCCTAAAAGTAATAATATATTTACTGTAAAAACCATAAATATGAACAATTTAAATAATAAAAACACAATGAATAAAGAAACTGAGCGTAAAGGCTTTGAGTAAACGCACATATTCAATGTGTACTTTCGTGTGTTTCTTACACTTTCACACACAATCCAGTATTAATTTCCACGCATTGTCTACACACATTTCAAATATTCACATGTCGCCTCAATGCCAAAGTTCAAATTCTAAACAAAGAAATCCAACTCTATAGGCACATACCTTCGAAATGTTCATCAAGATATCAATAACACATCATGAAAAAGATGACTCAAACATCCTGTGAAAGTTGTCCGGTTTTTTCCGCGTCCACCAAAATGCAGCAACATTAAAAACACTAAAACCTCCAAAAAAGATAATATGCACTATAACTAATGATATAAAGTTTGCAAAGCACATAAATATATGAATTGTCTTCTTGTGTTTGGATGTTATTGTGTTGAAATTGGTAAAGTGCTTGTTAAATCAATAACGTGTAGCACACTCGCCGCTGGCCGGCGAAGAAAAGTGAAATTACTTTCACAACTCAAGTTCGAAGCATCGCCTGTCGAATTTGTAATTAATTTCGATTACAAAGCCAGAGACGTCTGCGCTACCTTGCGTGCTATTGGCGCTAATTGCACGCCGTTGGCTGCGAATTTATAATTTGTTTATAATTGAAGTCGCGCATTGCGATCTGCTTCTTTTCACACGTCGACTCATTCACGAACTTAATGCTGCTATTAAGCAGCGTTAAATTATTTCAAATTCACTTGGGACAGCTGCAAACACTCGAAAAGTTTTCAATTGTTGCATTTTAAACAATTTAATTAAATTTTTAATTCTACCTGACAACGAATTAATTGTATTTGGATACAATACAAACATCGGAGTTGGAAATTCCATGTTGGTAAATTGTTTAGCGGTGTTTAGCAAAGAAATTGATTGGACATGTATGTAATCCGAGTAAACATGTTGAAAACGTTGCATAACATTTGTTTTGCAAATAGACTGATTGCGATAAACCAGTGATTCAGTCGCATTTGGAAAATGACAAAACTACACATTTCAATTCAGGTATCTTTGTCTCCGGAATATAATCTAGAAACGTCAACATTAAGTGGATATGAATTTGAAATGATAGAAATTTCTACATCCAGTTATTGCAGTCGCAGTCACGTTTTGATAATTCCAGCATGATTAACGTGTTAAACGAAAGACTTTTGGCAGAAATTGCATTTAGTGGAAATTTCGTCACGGTTACAGTGTTAATAAGCATTTGTGGTTGACAGGTTTAAGGTAGTGAGAGTTTCAACAGTAGATGCAAAACTAAAAAGTAGAAGTTTAAGCCAAAATTGAATTTTACGGTTAATTGTTGAAGGAAATTGAGTAAATGCACTTAAAGAGAATCAAGTCAAGTCATATTGTCTGAACCCTGCGGTTTTGTCACATTTTAAAAACTTTTGTACACGATTGATGTATTCTGAAATTACTTACTAATCAGAGAGCAATAGACTTGTTGGCGAATGTGGTTAAACGAGTTGGTTTGGTTCTCGTATGGTTTTATAGTATCATGGTTATAAAAAATGGAAGCTACTCTTAAAAATCACTTACACCTCGCTCAAAGTAACTTAAATTGCCTTAATTTACAACTACATATGAAGTCATAAAAAGCACAAACTTTCTGACTTAAGTCATCACAAGTTAACTTTTTAAGGTCCTGCTTACTCGTGATGGCCCGTGATGGTTTCAGTTCTTGCTTAAGTTAAGTCAACTCTTAAGTCCCAAGCGCGAAGAGCGGTGGCATCGCCGCTCCGTCAGTGAAAGTGGTGAAAGTTAAGCACTAACTCTCTACCGCGCCGCCGCATCGCAGACGCACCAGTCGGCCTCTGGCGTCCAAGGCTGCACGTGAAGAAGTGCCGCCATCGACTTGACTTGAAACCGCGTAAAACTGAGTTGTGTGATTTTTTCTAATTCTCAGTCTACCATCCTGGCGTCGATTATGTGTGCGCGGAATGTGGTCGCGTAATTCGTGTGGCTAGTGTTTCTAAGGACGAACGAATGGCAACAACAACTAAATCTTAATTAATACGCAACTTACTCATGAAAAAGTCAAAAACGATCTGCATTCTTTGAACAACACTTTGCCAAGTAAAAAAAGTGTTCAGATTGGGGAATACCTCGAAATTGACAACCAACGTGGATAAATGGAACGAAGATAAAGATGAATAAAATACACTCAGGTATATTGGCTATTGTGATGTCCATATTTTTGATACAAGCCACGGACCCGCCAAGTGACAAACCAGGAACTTTACTAGAGTCATCAGGATCTCATTTAAGGAGACTGACTGCTTCCTCAAATGCGGCTAATATCAAAAACCTGGCGTTTGAAAGTATGACACAACGTAGAGTGCATACTTTTGTTCCCACACAAGTTATAGTCAATACAGAAAGACCCCAAAAGACTCAAAATGCAACAGATCCCTCAACATCTTTCAACTTAACCAACCTTACTGACTTTGAAAATCTTAGCAAAACAAATTTCACTGCTACTTTTCATGTGATCAAGCCTAGCCGTTTGGATAAAATTCTTATTAAACCCGGTACAAATGCATACCAGAAAAACCAAACAGACACTCAGCTGTTTGATGTTCTAGTAGATACCAACCCGATTTTGGACCAAACAGACAGTAAAAATTTTCTTCGAAGAGATGATCTTATCGTGGGTACTAACGACAATGAACATATCGGTGAAATTCTCCCAAATAACTATCATAAAGAAGTGCATATGCAAAAGCCTGCTTACCCACAAAGAGCAATGATTCCTAGAAGAATGCAAAGGCAGTATTGGCCCAGAAGAAATTTTGAATCAAATTCTATACACTTTTCAATTCAAAACATGCCAATCAACACACAATTACACATAAACAGAAAACGATTTAGACAAGATTATATCTCAGATAGTCCTGGGGAATTTCCCAATGATTCTTCTGCGTTGGAAGATCCTACCAATTACAGACAATTTGACTATGAATCACAAGCAAGTGAAAACTCTCCTCAAGCATATAGAGTACCTCCAAATAGATTCCTGCCTTTTGAAGCAGGTCCTGGACCCTATAGAATACCAAGAAGACAACGAGGATACAAAGAATTGTTCTTTCAATCACCAATCTACAGAGAACCTTTTTTCGATGGACACTATCCGCCGTGGGAGGGGCAAGTTGGAAATCGTCGTCCTAGAGTAATTTTTCCATCAGATTTAGTCGCATTTAGGGATACAACAAATCCTAATCTGGTTTCTGGTCCAAGTCCTAGTGAACCAAGTGGCCCGAATACAGTAGAGAAGGAACCAGATCTGCTATCTCCGGATGGAAGCCTTCAAGACTTGAAGCAGCCAGATAATCGTGAACGAGGTAAGGTTTTCCTTACATTCAATTGTCACATGGTTTCACATGATTCTTCGCTTTGCAAATACATTCGTGCTATTCACAAACGCAACGAAACAATGCGAATGGCATCAGATCGCTTTCCTTTGCTTCATTTTTATTCAAATCAACATGAAAACAATAAACAGCTGCCTAACATTTTCCTGCATTTTTTGCAATTACTACTATTACAGAAAGTCGTAATGTTGGTATTGATACTATTCAAGTCAATTTATAATCGACACTGTATTTCTTACGATTGTAAGACGTTTGCTATTGAAAAAAGTGAAACTCGTATTAAATCGAACGAAAGTGAAATTTTCGAAGACATGTCATCACTAATTGGCTGCTGTCCGACGTACGTGCACGCGTCTGCCATGAAACCAATTGTTTCAGACAGTTCATGCCCATTTACTCCATTTACTCGGTGTTTACTCTTTCTCCTTGTGTCAATACAACATGCGTGATGTTTTCGCACAGGAGTCGAGGTAGTGTGTGCCTCGGGGACGACGTGCGAATTCTTCCTGACTTGCTGGCTCTCAGGCGGCCTGCTGGAGAACCCCTGCGAAGGATTGCTGCGAGGATGCTGCGCGCGGGGTGCCTCCACCAAGGCCGGCCAGAGCCACAGTCAGGCGATCGGTACGCTGGAGGCGCCCCGGGAGACAGCCAAAGCCAAGGCCCAATCCGTGTTATTCGATACCGAAACTCGTAAGTCACCCGACCAACACCCATTCAAACCCAAATCTAATTTTTCTTTAAGACAGCACGCGTTGCACCTCAAATATGCATCACTTTAAGCACTTTTTGCCTCTAAAATATCTTAGATCTTCAATTGCTTTGCGCACACTAACAACTAATACTTCCTTCTACTTTACAAGTTACAAGTAACAATAAATACTTTCACCGATTTTATCTGGACATTGCAAGTTTACAATAAATGGTCTAGAGGAAACATACAAACAATAGACGTGTTTTGTCGGTCGAAGGTGTATTTAATTATTTCTGAATGGTGCTTTGTTATTGTTGGAATAGGTTGTGGCATTTCTACGCGCCAACAAGCACAAAGGAGGATCGTTGGTGGAGATGAAGCTGGATTTGGAAGTTTTCCATGGCAGGCTTATATTCGCATTGGATCATCAAGGTAAGCAAATGACACCCCAAATAATACTAAACCAGTAAAACATATTTTGTTAAGCAAAACTCAATCAATATAATTAGTGATACCAATTAAGAAAGTTAATCTTATCACTAAATACACAACTATTTGCATAACAATAAACAATCGTGAACTACCTCAAACGATGAAATTTTATTTTAGTTGTTTCAAACTAAATACATTTCAAACTATTCTTTGCTGGTACTTTCAACAATATTTTGTAATTATCATAACTCTTCACTGAGTAATTACTTCGTGCACCATTCAACATTATAACATCTGCTTCAATCTAATGTAGAAAATCATTCTTTGAGGCAATTCTTGTTGTTGCTAAGTTGTAGATAAATGGATGATATAACACCCTACCAGTTGTTTGGTAAATCAATTCAAAAGTTGTTTCTAACTGGCACACAATGGGGTAACTCAAAGGAAAGCAATAAAGTAAAGTAGCCGTTAAAAAGCATGCGAAATTGCGTAAGTTACTTATATAAAAGCTTGGAAATATCCAGTTGTTATCTAATTTTTGCATTTTTACATTAATTTGCAATAAAGTTATCGGTATATGACTTTTTGGGCAAATCGATGACACAACTTTTCACATTTAGTGTTTTTGTTGCAGTCACTAGAAGATGATTGTTGAATGCGTTCTGTATGTAGAGTTGCAAAAGATAAACGTAAATTATTCGAATTAAAGAAGTGGAAATAATCAGCCAACAGTAGCTAACTAGCATAATTATAGTTGTCATGCAAATTATTTGACCTTTGAATATTTTCTTATCATTTTATATTTATTAAGAATTTATATGGTAGTGAAATCAAAAAATCAAAAATATCTGTCATTAAAAATAATGGAAAGTAAACACTTTCCATCAGCTAAGAAGATAAAAATTAAAAGTTGGTAAAAGCTACAGCAGCATCAGCTTGTTAAAAATTACAGCTAAAAATAAATATCAATTAAAAATAACAATCTAACATTACAATTTTTGAATTAATTACTTAATCGGAAGCGGAAGTAAAAGATAATTCTGATGACTCCATCTTAGTTATTAGAATGGCTCTTCAATAAACTGTTTTAGGAAGAAGTATGGTTACTAGGTGTCGATGGAGCAGTGAAATAAATAAGAAAAGAAAAAGTTTTGGATTGTGAAAGAGCGTCACGAATTTAGTTGTCGAAAGCACAGCGTGGAATTTCTGATAGAGTGTACGATACACATGAGAGTTGTGATCGCGAATTCGTCGTAATTATATTCTTGTCGCTACCGAGTGTTAATTTTATTTTCAATTAAATTTGGCCTAAACAATATAGAGCAGTTTTAATGGTGTAGAATATTATAAAGTTAAGATTTTTAAAAAATAAATAAAGTATTAAATGCAATTATATTACTTTATGATTGAAGAAAAAAATCATAAAATGTACTCGCTTAAAACTTCAACCTCGTGAGATCTAGCCTGTCCTAGCCTGGTACCTTTGGAATTGACGCTCCCAATTCTAAGAGGAAGAGCCCCAGTACGGTCAGCTTAGTCGAGTCACCTGAGCATTCGTTGCAGTTGTCAGAGAGCTGAGTCCGGTTCTGTTTTAAGTCCGGTCCAGTCCGCAAATATAACTAGCTGTTTATAGTTTTGAAACTATGCCTGTAGAGGTATTTTGGGTGTTAATATATAATTGAGATATTAATCTTCTAAATATTAATACATCCAGAAATTTTAACCCACAAATATTTATGAATAAATTTGCCTAAATTATCTGCCAATGAATCACAATTAAAACCCTCTTAAATCAATCATTCTCCTACAAAAGCCTTGTATAATTCTGACACTAATGATCTATATCGACCTGTTGCAGATGCGGAGGTTCTCTTGTAAGCAGGCGACACGTTGTCACCGCAGGACACTGCGTGGCACGTGCAACCCCACGTCAGGTTCATGTAACCCTCGGAGACTACGTAATCAACAGCGCAGTAGAGCCCCTACCAGCCTACACCTTTGGGGTAGCGCAAATACAAGTAAACCATTTGAAATTCAATTAATCATCTAAATAATCAGATGAAAACTTCTAATTCGATTTATTTCAGGTCCACCCATTCTTCAAATTTACTCCGCAAGCTGACCGTTTTGATGTTGCTGTTCTCCGCTTAGATAGAACCGCACATCAACTTCCTCACATTGCCCCAATCTGCCTCCCACCCAAAGGAGAAAGCTTCCTAGGAGAAGTCGGTGTAGCTGCTGGATGGGGAGCTCTTTCACCTGGTTCCCGATTGAGACCACAGACCCTCCAAGCGGTGCAAGTACCTGTTATTGATAGTCGACTCTGTGAACGGTGGCATCGCTCTAAGGGAATTGGGGTTGTCATCTATGATGAAATGCTGTGCGCTGGTTATAAAACTGGAGGAAGAGATAGTTGTCAAGGTGATTCTGGAGGACCATTAATGTTACAGAAGCAGAGCAGATGGTACCTTATTGGTATCGTGTCTGCTGGGTATTCTTGCGCACAGCCTGGGCAACCAGGAATTTATCATCGAGTGGCACAGACTGTTGATTGGATCACGAGAATAATTGGTTCATAGTCCGAGTAATTTGATTGGAGGCTGACTTTAGTAGACTTTATTGATATTTATTTCATGATTGTAGCGAGGATTTCACTGACTATGAAGTCGTTTTATGATTTTATTTATGCTATTTGTTTCATTTTATCGTATCCTATTTCTATTCTCCGTGCCTTCCCAATTTAATTGATGATTGATGAATGTGTACATAGTAAGACATGTGATTTCCAAATGCAGCTGATTCATGAACGAGCAAGAAGCTTGAAATTTTATATTTATGTCAAAATGTGAAAATGAGAAATAATTATAAGAATAAATTATTTTAGACCATTTTTTATTACTACCCTAAAAAATATTTATAGTGCCGGAGATATTCAGTTTTCAAATGGAAGAGCACGCAGAAAATTCAAGTCTGAGCATGCGCAGCTTACGTAGTGTTGAAGTTGCCAGTATTGAACGAACTGACGCAAAAATTTGAAAACATTTTTGAAAATTGCATAAACACATCCGAACACGTCAACACATAAAGCTCATTCTACCAAGTCTAAAGCAACAATTAGTACTGATCCAGTATTAATTCTAAATATCACTATAAAAATTATTTACAACAATAAACGGAAAATTGCTAGTTTTCTTTCTAGATACCTTTATAGTATTATAGGCAACCTTACATTCATCAAGCGACTCATTCTGTTCCTCTGACATAGCAAAGGTAATTATAATATTTCTCTGCTTTTTAGAACATTAACACAACAAATAAATCTAAACGGTGTATAAATTAAAATTAACGGAGCCTTGTTACATGCATAAAACCATTATTATAGAATTATTAAAGCGATTACCATAGCCGTTTAATAACTCCATAAGAAATGAAGATTTCTTCCAACTGCAAGAATTATATAAGAAGCTTTAATCAAATGTCTACACAACGGTAATGTAAGTTTTAATAATGGCTTCGAACGCCAAATCTGGGTCAATTTAGAGTTATCCCGTTATGCCAGAAATTAACCAATGGCTTTACTTACGCTGTTGTAGCGCAAAGAAAAGCTTTATACGAATGGAGCATCGACATCACCATTCGACACACGTAGTCAAGTATTACAGAACGTATTTAAAAGAAACAAACACAAAGTGCTTAGGTTAACTTGGAGTATAGATAAGTAAAGATAACTTTAAGAGTTATTAGCCAAAATCAAAGTATACTGTTAGTAATTTACTTCTAGTGCGTTTAGCAAGACCTCAAAATAGAAGAGTATTTGCATTTAAAACATATTTAAATTTTAAAGACATTGACATCGTAATAACCGTTTAGTTATTTATTGCCATTACCATTTCATCAGGTATCAACCGCACAGAGAAAAATCAAGTGCAATTTGAACTCAAACAATCTCTAATTGCGGGTGCGTAGAAAAGTAGAAAACGTTTACGTGATAGCGCGGAAGAAATCCCAGAAAACCGCAAGCGTGCACCGAGACAATAATTGCGAAGCGTGCGGCGAGCGGAAGATGCGGCCGGCGATCTTCTGGCACAGAAACACCAGCGCACTCTTCTTGTCTTCGCGCGTGGAGCAACAACAAGACGGTGGCAAAACTGTGGCAGCGTAGGTATCAGTAAGCAAGAAGACGTACAGTAGACACAGTGGCTCACAAAAACCATAAACCACATTAACTCAGCCAAAGAAAAAAAATTAAACTACTAATAAAAAACAGAATTGAGCCTCTTCAAAGAAGATGAAAATTGAGTGTTCTAAACACCGTCGACGATGAGAATTGCACTGGTGGTTCCACTGGTCCTCGTTTTGTTGTGCGACAATGGAAATGGTTTCTTCTGGTCCACCAGAAAAATCCCGCTCAGAATGAATCGCAAAGAAACCAAAGTAGAAGAGGTCGCCTATGAGAATGACTATCAGAAAAGAATTGCTGGAACAGGTAAATAGAAAACTATTATAAATAATAAATAATTATACAAATAGAACGTAATTCGCGAGCCGTCGCGTCTGATAGCATTCAAGCAAAAAAAGTTTCTTTTTGTTTCTTCAGCGCAAGAAGAAAGCGGTACAATGCAACGATACGCAATCAATTCATCTATTTTTGTATATTTTAGGACGTGTGCTTGTCACGATGATGGGATATCCACAAAAGTGTGAGCGGAAGGGCCAACCTTATGTTTGCACTTTAGCTGTGTCCTGCTGGCTAGCTGGTGGTATTAGTCAATCTGGATGTGGGACTAACTCCTGGGTAGTGACTTGTTGTGTAATTCCTCAGATTAATCAAATTAAGAAATTGCCTTATCAGGAGTAAGTAGAGTTAAAAAATCAAGAATCATTTTAAGAGAGTGTGTTGTAGATTAAAAACTCCGGCTCAGAAACGAATGGAAAGTGAATGTGGTCTCTCAGCAGATAGAATTCTTTCAAAACGTATCATTGGAGGAAATGAAGCGCGATTTGCTCAGTTTCCATGGCAAGCTCATTTGAAGATCTTGACTTATCAATGCGGAGGTGTCTTAGGTATCTAAATCTCACATAAAATAAAAAATTCTGTTATTTTGTTAATCCTTTCAACTTATAGTATCTAGAAAATATGTTGCCACTGCTGCTCACTGCATAATCCGCGCTAAATTAAAAGACATTACCGTCTATCTCGGAGAACTTGACACGCAGGACACTGGTAAAGTCATCGAACTAGCCCCAGCTGAGCTGCACAGAGTCAAACGTAAAATAATCCACCCCAATTTTGAATTCCGCACAACCCAACCAGATCGATATGATCTAGCCCTCTTACAAATGGTCACCCCAGCTGGACATTCCTTTCATATAGCTCCAATCTGCCTTCCTACACCTGGACTTCAATTCCCAGGCCGGCAGGCTGTAGTTGCAGGCTGGGGAAAGATCCTTCCTTCCAACTCTCTATCCGGAACCAATGTCCTTAGAAGTGCCCAGGTGCCAATTCTAAGCAAAGAAAAATGCTATGCTTGGCACACCAGCAAGCAAATCAAAGTAGAGCTGTTTAATGATATGCTCTGTGCTGGGCATGAAGATGGGAAGCAAGATGCCTGCATGGGGGACTCAGGGGGACCTTTGATTGTCCTCGAGAATGGTAGATGGACCTTGGCTGGTATAACAAGTGCTGGATTTGGTTGTGGGGAGTACCACCAACCGGGAATATATCATTCAGTTGCTATGACCTCCCAGTGGATAAGAAGAATTATCAGCAAAGAGTTTTCGTAGCTACCTCATAACGATATATCGTATGCAATTTATTTAACATACTATTATGATACTCAACTATTTCTGACGAACATTTCGTATGCAAGTGTAGGTAAATGCATTATACTGTGATAACAAATAGTTAAATTATTGTGAGGGAATAAATGTGATTTGATTGATTCCTTTGCAACTCTCTGCACCAGTCATTGTTGAAAACCGTCATATTGTTAACGAATGAGCGGCAGCAGAAGGTTGTACGCGGTTTGTTGCGTTGATTTTCGCTTCATTCGACGCTGGTCGGCGGCAGGTTAAGGTTAGAGCAGAGTGACATACTTTCACGGATGTATATACAGCATAAGAAAGGTCTAAGTCATCATATGGAATGTCAGGAGAAAGCTAAAATCCACACAGACACAGCGCACCAAGCCGGACGAAGTTAGGACACATATTTCTATGAAAAGGCAAGCCGAGAGATATAAAACAGTTAAAACGAGGCAGAGCAGTAAAAAACAGATAATAAGAGAAATAAAACAAAAAAGATAAAGAATTGATACGACTCTAAGTCGCAAAGTTGGTGACAAAAATTGAGGTACTTTCTGTTTGAACATGAATTATTAGATTCAAGTCATGTATGGGATATTTGGCAAAAGTAAATAAAAGTTAGTAGAGTAGAAAGTGATTTGCATATATGCAGACCAATCCCAAATTGTAGATAAAAATTACAAACTGTAATTAGAGAATTTCTTTGCGGTTTCTTTAGATTTTCAAAACAACTGGTTTCAAGTTGGTAGATTGAAGTGGAGCAGTTTTGAAACGCTTAGGACGAAGTGACGTTTGAGAGAGTTTGTTTCATTGTCATTTGGGACCATTGTTAATCTAATTACTTAATCATGATGCTTGCAAACAATGCCTACGAATGTAGAGTTTACGTGAATCTAGTGAATAAAAAAATTAATTTCATTGCGTCATTGTTATGTGATCAAGATGAGTTCACCTAAATTTTTAAGTTTAGCAAAAATAAACTTTATATGGAATTCAGCTCGAAATGAAAATATGCTAAATTGTATAACTTGCAATACTATTGCAACAAAAGGTAAAAGTAATAGACTTTCCTCTTCAAAGACCAAAATGAGCTGAATTCCTCGCTGGTCAACACTCGCGCAAATCACACGCGCGCCAAACGAAATCGAAAGAAAGAGCTTCACGCTCGCGCGTACCGCGTAAAAACCGATCACAGAAGGTCCACACACGCCTGAAGATTATTATAAATTTCTCTCCACGGGCAAGTATGGTAGCCATGCAGCTCGCATCTCTGTTTTTACTCTTAGTTGCTCGATCATCGAGCCCGGAGTCGCGTGTCGCGCGCTGAAAAATCCTCCGCGGATTAGAATGTGACAGCTTTGACAAAATAGGCAATAGCATTCAATTGGCAATTGTAATAATTGGTATAATTGGTTCTCCGAGTGTGCCACCATATTGCTAAAATCTTCCAAAATTGAAGTAATTGCCATTGTTGTCTTATGTGAAGAGTGAAAATCGAAAAGCCATCGCGTTTGACTATCGTGCGCACGCTCTAGTTACGATTTGAAAATGCAATTTAATTACACGAGACAATTAGTGCTGTGTGTGTGTTGCGTGCTGGCGGTGCTACAATTTGCGGAGTGTACAGAGAACGACATTAAAGGTAAATTAATAAACTGAATGACAACAATTTAATCATCAAAAAGAAGACTCCTTTAGATAATTTGCAGTAAGAAAGAAAAGGAATGTATTAAAGAACGCATTAATTAGTTATTCCATAAAGCTTTTGAAAAAGAAAAGATGTATTTTGATTAATTTAAATCCCAGGAAATAACAGATTAAAGTAACTTTCATCTCCCATCATCTTCCAAAACACCAACTTTTGTCTGACACTCGCTTGAAAACCGACGAAAGAGAAAGTAATTTAAATTCAACCGAGTTTTATTCACATTATTCAAGTTCGAGGTCAAGGTGGATTAGTCGGAGAGCTGCAGAGCAACATTCAACACAAACAATGATTTTCCGGACTCCTCGATCCGCTTCCTTCCTTTGTTCCTGTAGTCTCGCTCGCATCTGCCGCATATCGACTTAACCGTTTTGTCCATTTTCACCTGTTTCTTGTTTTTGCAGACACAGAGTCCGACAGAAAGTATTACTATCCGCCGCCAAAGACACGCTTCTTCGATGAACTTGGACGTGAGTACAATTCATGTGGCGTAATTTTATTGAATTAGTGACGACCGCAGTGTATCAAGTAATGAAATAATAAAATGGAAAAAGTTGACCTAAATGTTGAAAAACTTTAATTTATGCAGCAATTTCAATTATTTGATCAAGCGAAGGAAATAACAAATGAGAGAATGTTTCTGATTTCTAGAAATCTAAAATATCACTTATATCATTTGTTTATTTATTCAATCCTCGCATGAATATAGAAATTCGCTCAGTCACCAGCCAGAAAAGTAAACAACGCACTCGTGAGCTGCAATCATTATGATCATTGAAGATTATGTAAAACATCTTTGCGTGCACGACAGTTTTCGCGTTGCGACATTCGGTATCGACAATGCGCGTCGAGACAATGGGGAATTCTTTTCGAGTGCTTTTCTGCCCACGTTTTTATATTTTCGGAGAATGTGTGTTTCATAGGATTGTGTAGTTATTTTAGGTGTAATAGGAGTATTTCGCGGTTTTACGATAAGTGCGCATTTCTTTTCGCAGATTTTTGTTTTGCACAAAATTGAGCGAGTTGAGCAGATTTCACGCTCGATGACAAATTTGAGTGAAAGCGGTGGAGCAATTTTGCGTTCTCATCGAGAGAAAAAAATTCGGAATTATTACATCTTTCAGAGAAATTTTTAAATTGAGCTAAATCATTTATGAATAGATAGACTTTAAAAGGTAAGAAGTAAACGGCACTAGTGTGTCATCAACTAGTACTGCATCGCGTATATGGCTTTCTCATATTTCAATAAACATCTCCTAGTAGTAAATTCGGTGATGTTTCATTAGTTTGTCATCTTATTCAAAAATCCTAATAAATTTTATCTTATTTCCCGATAACATAATCCCCCTAAATTACAACCTTCTAAAAGCCAAACGTAATCATATCAAATTAATTCTTCTACCTGCGTTTAACGACTTACATTAATATGCATTACATAACGCTTTAGATATCGCCATTTGAGAGCATGTAAGCTCACATAAAACCAATTTTCTTTCCATTGTCCTCTAGCTAATGTAAATGCAAGGGCAATTAAGTAATGGGCGCCGTGTTTCGGAGGAAGGAAGGAAGCGATTCATGCGCGCATGTTGACTTCATTCGGTATTCGCCGCGGCTTTCTTCGCCTCGTCGTTTGCTTTCTTGTTCAAAACAAGCTGAGTAGCGTTACGCGCGTGGTCATTAAGGCATTCACGCACGCGCCGCCTGCAAGACGAACGCAGAAGAAGAAGAGCACCAGCGGCGCTCGATGCTCGTTACAAAGCTTTCACTTGCAAAGTAAGCTACATTCGCGTACCCCCAGCAGTGGCCCACAAGGCCCCCAAGACTTAGTAGCTTAGCATCGACGCGCACGTTTTTCAGTGTGTTGTGGCACGCGGCTCTGATGAGCAGCTTAAGACAATTCGCGTGACATGCGTGCGACATGCGACAGTAGTGTATTCAGTGCAGTTACTAAGTTTTCCTCACTTGATTAGGAGGAAACCACTAAGTTAGATCTATTACCATTGCACGTTATACCTTGCCACCATCCACGATGCGTGTTCAATGGACCAGAACAAGTACTGCCCTCGCAACAATAGTGGTGCTTTGTGTTTGCCCACGGATAGTTCGCAGTGTGCCCAGTGACAAGCAGACGCAGGAATTGATGATCCTGGATGCGTTAGGACGAAGAGCACCCAGTATGGGCCATACTGATTCTCAGGGGTTGATTGAGATGTTGGGCAGAAGTAGGTTTCATATGGCGTTCTTAATAATTTCCTGTATTTGGCAACTTATCCAACAAAAGTGATCAGTTATCTTCACCACGCACTCATGCACAGCCTAATTGAATAACTATTAAGGGCATTAAAGTGGAACACGCTAATTTGAAGTAATCGTTTTTTTGTCAGCGTCTTCGCCGTCTCGGTGGCTGGCGAGTGCTTTTTTCTCGCGCGCGGCAATTTAAAAATTTATGTTAGGCGGTCGGAAAGCACGGCGCGCTGCTTTCTTTCCGCGTGTGCAACAGACACAACATACCGCTGAGAAAATCACGACGAGACATTCTCATGCCATTCGTTGATCTATATTTTTTTATGCTGAAAAATTAGCTCTATATCTTTTGGTATCAATAATAAACAGAAAAGATATATGCGGTAAGCAAAAATCATTGAAATTGATTCATTTGAAGAGATATAAGCAAATTAGTTGGTGATATTAATATTAATTTTGAGAATGTTTAATTAAATTTCTATTGATGTTTAGATGATTAGATTATCTCAGAAATTCCCGTAGTTATGATCAAAGTGAGAGTCATTTGCAGATTTTCAGAGAAAAAATACATTGCACACTTTCACATAGTTCAAATGATCACGTAGCAATTATAACAAAAATAAGCATAATCATTTTGATAGCATTTGATAAATTGATTACTAATAACACTCAAAACATTGATTTAATTGTCGAAATATGCAAGTTATAGGTAATTTACAAAAAATGTTGGAGGTGATTTCAATAGTATTTATAAGTTTCACAGCAAATATTACTTTGAAATATATTTTACTAACAATCAAAAGTTAACTTAATTTTCTTCAAATTACTTTTTAAAGTTACACTTAATCTTTTGGAATGCCATAGTTATAGTTAATATATTTTCAAGTTAACATAAAATTTCAACTTGTAAAAAATTGTTTTTCACCGTTTTCCTTTGAAAATTAGCACACACCAGCAACACCCTTTAAATGCAAATTAACATAACCTAAAAGTTAATTTAATTATCCACGTATAACCATAATAATAATTAACCTCCCTTTAAAAATTTCCCATATCATGATCAAAACGAAAGTAATTTTCTCCGCTTCGAAATATTTACATTCTGTTTCAGTGATCCCACAATCATGCCGCTTCAAAGGCGTTAAGTACGAATGCGGCCTGAGCATAAGTTGCGTGCTCGGGGGCGGGAGACCACTGGATCTGTGCTCCGGTGGGATGATCTGGGCGTGCTGTGTGGATCGTGACACGCAACCTACTACCTCACAACACACCAGCAACCCTGATCAGGGAGTGCTCAACAACGCCAGTGAGTATATACTTTGATTATGGTAGATAAAAAAAGCAGACTAATTAACCGAACTCAGCTTAAGGTTAATCGTAATAGCAGTTGTAATTGGCCGACATATCTTTTGTTATCTTGCAATATTCCATTTCAAAAATGTCAACGTACATCACAAAGCAACCTGCCATATGACGTGCAATGAAATCGCTTGTTGAGCACCTCAATCCGCTTAAGATTAATACCTCATAAAGTCGATAAACAAAATAAAAGAAAATCATTGTGAGAAATCACTGTTGAAGGCGTATCCGTTTCGTTGGACGATTCGACTGTGTGCTACTCGAACAGCGCATCGTAACACTTTCACTCTGTGCGCTTCTTGGCGCACGTATTTACAACAATCGCTTGGCAAACAATTCCAAATCACGTGAATAGAAATGCTATATAAACTATCAACAATGATATATAATATATCGAGTGGTAGCGACGCTTCAATGAAGCTAAACGTACGAAAATTACGATAATCAAATTTTTTGTTGCAAAATATCTTCCTGGTAATATACATAATTTTATATATTTCTCTCTATACATTTTTATAGAAGGTACAAGGTAAAAGATTTAGTAGCTTGCTTTTGAATTTCAAAGACAGAAAAAGATAAAGTTGTTAGATTTTGTTTCTGATGTTAGATCCCACCTCTGATGTTAGATTCTGTTAAAAGGTTGCTACCAAAGAGCTCCACTAGCTCGTCTAAACTACCCTGCCGCCCTCGAGCTTTAGTCTAAGTGCTCTACACGACTGATGCTATCAGTGCGACCATGCGCCATCTATGTCAACATACGTTATTCTTCTAATGAACACCCATAATCATAACCACACATCCATAGGTACAACAACCCACCCGTTGTCATGGCAACACATCCATAGCCATCTAATCATATCCATAGTGGTAGGAGTTCTCCCTACTCATGGCAACGCTAGTGGTCTACCTTGCTGAATCACATCTAGCAAAGTTAAACAAGAATGGATCAATTATCATTTAAACATTTCGGTTCTATGATAGACATAAATATTTCATAACATGTTGCACGTCTCAACAAGGCAAATTCAAAAATTCAATGAAAGGCGAGGAATAAAAAGTTGCTAACTTAGTACGTGACAGGAAGTCAAAGTGAAATTCGCTCATTGTTGTAGCGCATACAATTCTCAATTCGTTTTAATGAACGAACAGAAAATTTCGAAAGAAACCTAGAATAAAGTAAAACTAAAACTAGAATTAACCATAACTAATTCAATGTTTTATCTTTTTATGACTAATCATATAATGGTCAATCAAATGTGTTAATCAATCAACACTTACGCCACACGAACAAATACACATCGCAAATCAGTAACAGACACGATTCATCTAGTTGGTTATTATCCCGGCGCCGGCGGGAATGGCAATAACGATGCGTCCCCCTCGTTCGACAACCACCCCGAATCAAACATTGTCGATAAGCCGCCCTATCGGCCGTACTACCACGACGACGACCGCCACGACCATCTCGCTGATCATCACAATCACTACCAGCGACCAGACAATACCAAACATAATTTTAACTACATGGGTAACGACTAATCATGTGTTATTAATCTGCACTAGAAGTCAATCAGAATCACAACTTTCAATAAAATGCACTACGTAATGTACAAAAATCAATGATGAAATTAGAATTAGGTTAGCTTATAATTCTGCACAATGCACTAACTTTGTCACTTTCTTTTTGTTCGGGGAATATCTGATAGACGTTTAACATCTACGGGGATTTTTTCTAGGCTGCGGCGAATTGTACACGAGAAGCAACAGGATTGTCGGCGGGCATTCCACTGGATTTGGATCACATCCGTGGCAGGCAGCTTTGATCAAAACTGGATTCCTCAGCAAAAAGCTGGCGTGTGGTGGCGCTTTGTTGAATGAGCGGTGGATTGTAACGGCCGCACATTGCGTAGCAACGTAAGTAGATAAATTTTTTTTCAGTTTTTACAAAAGAAAAGAAAGAGTGTCAAAAGGTAAGTTTTTCATCTCGAGCACTTTTTCTTTATAATCCGTAGGATATATCAACCCCCCAAAAAGCAAAATATATCATGTGGAACACGAATAAATTTTTTTTCACTCTTTTAACTTCAAAAATTTTCAAACTCAAAGTACTAAGCAAAGTTGAGATGTTGAAATGTACCAAGTGCAAATTTTAGTGTCTCAGGTGCTACTTTGCTACACTTTGACATGAAAGCTACAATTTTCACAGATTTCCAATATTCTAAGATTACTTAGTAATTTTCAAAATTACTTTTTTCTAGCCCATACCTAGATCTATCTGAAAACATTAAAATGGTTTGAAGTTAATTTACTAGATTATCACTTCCAACCTCAACCTATTTTCCCAAGAACTCTTCATTTGCCCGTATTTCACACAAACTAATTACCCTTGTAAATTTTCTTTACATACACATACTAGACAAACTTCACTTTCCTACAACTGCTTACCACAAACATATTCTCCAACTCTAACATTATCCGTGCGTATCTTCCAGAACAACAAATAGCAACATCCGTGTGCGCCTCGGAGAGTGGGACGTCCGTGATACTGAAGAGCGCCTCAATCACGAGGAGTACTCTGTAGAACGCAAGGAAGTACATCCTTCTTACTCACCCTCCGACTTTAAGAATGATGTAGCTCTAGTGAAACTAGACCGCAATGTACGGTTTAAGCAACATATTATTCCAGTATGTTTGCCATCACCACAGGTGAGTCCCTAATTCAGACTAAATTAATTAATTTGCCTTTGATTGGTATAATTGCTATTGAATACTAATTCAATTGGGATTGTTTTCAGTTAAAATTGTCCGGTAAAATGGCAACTGTAGCAGGCTGGGGACGAACTAGACATGGTCAAGCAACGGTCCCATCTGTTCTGCAAGAAGTAGATGTTGAAGTGATACCTAACGAAAGGTGCCAACGATGGTTCAGAGCTGCTGGGAGAAGGGAAACAATCCATGATGTATTCCTTTGTGCGGGGTATAAAGAGGTATGCAACCCAACACACAAATACTACTCCTACAAGTACTACACTTTATGTAGCAAAACCTTAAATTGTAAATCTCCTTTCAGGGAGGACGTGATTCATGTCAAGGTGATTCAGGTGGGCCACTCACAATGAACGTCGATGGACGTCGTACCCTCATTGGGTTAGTATCCTGGGGCATCGGATGTGGTCGTGAACATTTACCAGGAGTTTACACCAACATCCAGAAGTTTGTGCCTTGGATAGACACGGTGATGGATCGCTAACGAAATTCCAGATTCACTCACTCAATCAGCTAGAATTAAACCGTTCATTGAAGAAAGCTAATTGGTGAAGAACGGAGGATGATTGAATAAACCTTTTGTATGTGCCACACTCGACTAGGTTTTTGCTCATTGCGCAGAAGGCAAGAACAGAAGGAAGGATACACGCTAAGTAAAATATGAATTTCCAAGAAAACAAAAGAAATATATATATATATATATAAAGCAAATAGGAAAGTTCCGGTGAGAAATTACACTCAGACTCAAAGTTAACTTAAAAAATAATTTATTTTTTTACGCTGTTAGCTTTCTAGGATCTACCCAACTTAAGTATTTATGTATTGATTAAGAAGTGAATTATTTAATTATGTGCATAAGAAAAATTAAATTCTAATGATTGAGAGGAGGTTGCTAGAATAAGTAGACAATTCTATTTGTAAAAAATAATAAAAATAGTATTACCATGTTTAATTTGGAGTTAACTACTGACTGAGTTTCTAAAGTTTAGTATACTGTGTTAGTATATATGTGGAAAAGCTTCAGTTTGTGTGTTTGGTTGCCTGTATTAAAATCACTGAACCATTGCATTACCTTCAATTTGAAGGTACCTACCTCTTCAACATCACTGAGTATTATTTATTACCAATGCCACGGCTCTTCCTCAATACCCAAGTCGCGGTAAGTGCTCCGCGAGCAATTAACGGTATCGCAATCAGCTCGCTTCTACTCCGGGTTTTTGCGGCCCCGCGAAGAAGATACCTGCTCACGGTGCAGGCGCGCATCGCCGTCGCCGAAGAGGTCGATGACTCGTTCGCACTGCCCGATGGTCGAACCGACGCGCTCGGCAGCTCTCGCCGCTCAGTTTAAACGCAACGGCGAGCTGGCGACGTCGACCAAGGGCTAACGGCGATGAGGAGTATCATCTGCAACTACCACCAACGCCAGCACTAGCCATCCAAGAACACTTTCAGCGGCTTTTTCAAAGCTGCACCGCAGCAAGCTCGCGCAGTGTGCGCCCGTCCGGCCCGTCGTCGACGCAATGATGACTTAAACGTCCCGCACTCGTCCGCCGCCGGTTTCTTAGTTTATTGTTTACCGGTTGATTGTTGAAATTAATTTCGACAATTACGCCCGTGCGAGAAGTTACAACAACGACGTTACAACGAACACGTGTGCTTTATCTAGTCCGGAATTTTTATTTATTTATACCTAAAGGTATGTATTATGTTCGTGCACTATTTGGTGAAAAGTTGGAAGTTTAAGAGCTTTAACAAAGAATTACCTGCAATATCTACAAATTCTTTTCTGGGTGATAAGAACAGAAAAGATTTATGACTTCCGACAAGAATCAAAAGTAACATGATGTTAGTCATTGTAAAATAAAGTTCTGGGAATTCAACAAGGGATAGCTTTTTTTAACTGATTCGAGTATTCGGCCGAATTTGATTTTATTAATTCCGCTTCCTTTCCTCGAGTTCAAGCTCGGGAAAAATTCGATTACGTAAACTACGTAAAAACTATGGTTGTCTACATCCCAATTGGATTCCAGAATTTTTAACCGTAAGAAACAATATTTAATTTGATTTGGAGGAACTTTAACTCCTAGCTCTTAGCATAAAAATACCAATTACTATTTGTTTGGCGTACTTTAGACATAAAAATGTTGTTACCCCATTAAATGATTGTAGTTAACCTATAACGTTATAAATATACTTTCTTAAAAGTGTAATAAGAAAAATTCAGAAATATCACTTAGTATTCAAAACTATTCATCATTTGTCGAAAGCGTATGATAACCCGTGAATCACCCGCAGAAAAAGTGAAAATTATCAACTAAAACGCAGGATTTCATTTCAATCACCATGTAGACTTGCTGGTACTTTTTAGTTGGTAACGATAGATCTACACAGTACCGGGTTTTCTAGGTCAGTGTCCTGTACCAATGTGCCATGTACGTATTGCTCAAATTTGAATAAATAATGAGTACTATTCATTATTCACACGCCTAAAGAAACACTACATTTCTACATCTCAACAAGTCAACAAAGAAATTAAAGTAACAAAAACTAATTATAGAGACTTATGAAAAAGTGACTTGTTGGTGGGGTAAAGTACCACGTGATGACTGAGAAACAAACAAAAAATGAGAAACGTTGTTGTTCCTCATTTCGCAATAAACTTGAACATGGTGCGAAATAATTTACACTAAGAGAAGTCAAAAGTCAACAGAATTTTAGCACAAATTAAACATTTTTGGCCTGTTGTTTTAATTATGATAACCGGATATTCAACAAGATGAATATTAATAATAAATCAATAAAATAGTAACAAATCGAGTGTGCCTCCGGCACTGACGATGGCCACATGAAAGGTTATTAAACCCGTTAAAGAATTACCGCTTCAGTCGCTCATTCCGCTGAACGATGATTTCTCTCAGAGATAATATGAGCTGCGTACGTACAATTCACAGAAGAGCATCACTTGCCATCGCAGGTAAAACAACCTGTTCGATATTAATTGCTTATTAATTAGTTGAACCGCGTTGCAAGTGTCATTCCACTAAATCCTGTCCATTACCAATTTCCAGAAGACCACAAATCAAACAAAGCTTAATCATTTACTTAGAGGCCAAACTTGGAGGAAAACAAACTAATTTAAGCGGAACTGGTTTAATCCTAACTAATTTTCATTGTTATCAAGTGAATTGGATCACTATCAGTTCAAATTCAGTATAGTCGACCGGAGAATGTAATTAATGGTTGAATTGAAGTATGTGTGTCACAAAATGTGAGACATGTGAGGTTACCTGCCATTGTATTGTTTATGGAACGTGATGGGAGTATTTTATTGTGACCATTTCTTATTTAGATGATCGGAATACTTTTGATTCAACGTAGTTGTACACTTCACAGGTGTTCTTACAATACTCGATTGTAAATGATTTTATGCGCACAATAACCTCGTATTCTGATGATTTGAGGTTAGTCCTAATCTTAAATTTGTTGGTTCTTCTTTCATTTGTACAATCCAATGATGACATTGCTGCCTGATACGAATTATTATTCTATTACACATGATGATCTCGTAATTTGTTTCAGATGTTGCCAAGGACAACTCACCTATTAGCTATGTTAAGTTTCTTAGCGCAGCTGAGCGTCTCATCGCCCGTATATAATATGCAGCCGGCTTATATAACAGCGACAATAGGTAAAACATCTAGATAAATATCAATTAACAAAGCAGTAAGTCGTTAGAAATACGAAATTGTGCGCAAAATAGCTAGGTGCGTAAATGTCATCGCTTGAGTTGTTTTAATAAGATTTAAACATTTGAGGATCTGGTGATCTTAGAATTCACGATCCAATTTTAGTTTAAAGACCTAGTGAGTCATTTTTACGTTGATGTCGTCCAATATGTTTAAAAATTGATTTTAGATTTTGATATTGAGCCTTGAAATATGAAAATAAAACCTTAAAAAAGCTCCAAAAATTAATATTATATACTATATATACTTGATGATTATTTCAAGATAAAAATTGCATGAATCGATTTTCAAGAATCGAAAGTTTGATCGTAGCAACACTCCAACAGTAAAAACCCACATGATGTGATTCAGCACTCTACTTTCAACAGTCATATTTTCTGTAGATCTGGTTAACCCTAAACACAAACCAACTGAACCTAACGAACACAATATCAATTCAATTGATCCTAATTACAAAATTCACCATATTCATTTCTATATTATCCTCTCTATATCGATGAAACCATTACGTTTATACATTATGATGAGTGCAATCTATATTTCATATCTCTATAAACCGCGTAGTCCCGAAACACGGCGACCCAGAGAGACCTAAACCATCGCCGCACACTTATGAATTCCTCCCACGCGTGGCCCAGACGACCTCGATACCGTTCTGATGCGTCGCACAGCAAGCGTTCTTCGTCCAACTAATAAAGGAGTATAATACTGATTGGTTTTCGAACCAACCGAATCTCATATTACAATATTAAGTATGACACGGGGAACAAATATAAACAATGCCATTAAATTTGAACGCTATTAAGCTGATTTTGCCCTTATTGATTATCAAACAATTTATTAAGTTGGCTATAAGTTGACAAGTTAATTAACTTATTCGTTGTTCTCTTTTCTGAGCTGTTGTTTGCAGTGATTGATGAAGAAAGAGTATTAATGACATTCCAACATAAAAATACAATTTTTGCTGTTCTAGTCTTTCTTTCATTACTTGCTTGATAGCAAACAATTATTCTCGTAAACTAAAGTTAGCTCTTTAATCTCTTTGGGTTAGCGCAGTGTCCAAATTTTTGTCGCATCGATTATAACAGTGACTCAGAAAATGTGTAAAACGTAAAGCGGTAAACTCGCCCACGCGCCCAGACAATTTCGAACAGCCGCTCAGTTAATCTCGTTCATGCATTCGACTAGTTTTTGCGTATTTCACATATGTCCGCGTCCACGTAAAAAAAAAACTACTTTACTGACCTACATAAAATGCAAAGTAATAAAACGCGATAACCTAACATAACAATTTCCTCAAGGTCAAGTTTGAACTCAAAATGTTTGTATCGTAAACAACAATAAAACAGGTCAAATCACCGCAGCCACAACCGCAAATTGATATCAATTGGACCAGAGTGTCCAGCGTCTCGATAGATAAGAAGTCAGAATCCAATTTCGATCTATCAAGCCTACGTACACGAATGTTATGTAACGGTGTACACATTCCTGGTTGAAGACTACAACTACAGCACAAACCAGCAGCCTGCTTCGCTCACGTCGTTTGATCTCGCGGCGCTCGCAGTCCAAACAAGTTACACAACACACACCAGTATATCCGCGATGACGTCACGGCGTCCCGTTACCTTGGCCCAGTGGAAGCTGATGCCCAACATCACTGCCATGACCACCATCTCGTCCACTCTATTTGCGCTGTGTGCATTCCATTTTTATTTCAATTTCGTACTCTTTGTTTTGACGGTAATTATCAACGCTGATTGCAATTATGCCGCATGCAAATCACACACATTATTATAGGTCAGTAAGCTAAGTCGCATACCGTTAGCCGAGTACATAGGCAACTGATTTAAAATTCACGGTCTGTGTCATTGGCAGCGCGACCATTTCCCACTTCCTACACGATCCATCACTCAAAGTAACTGACATAACTATGAACTTGCCGCACTAATGCATTAAAGATACGACCAAGTCTAATCTACTTGATACAATTGCAGGTAGCACCGGTAGGAATATCAGAAATCTGCCGTGCATATCCCGGAAGAGCAATCAAAGTGGCGTTTGCATGTTCGCCATCGATTGCCTCAAGGCGAATGGCACGCATTTAGGTACTTGCATCGACCGCTTCTACTTCGGGTCCTGCTGTCATATTGAACCACTGCACGAGATTAATGAAAATACCATAGACGCAGCTTTGATACCATCGAGGGAACCGCCTCATCGGATGACAACACAACCACCATCATCCTCAATTCCTCCCTCAACTGTACAACTCACCAGTACAACTGTTACTCCAAGTACAACCACAACAAACATAACTCTAACCAAACAGGATACACCTTTGGTCACATCCCAAGTTGTCCAAACTACCACACCCGAACCGTCACCCTCAACCATATTAGAAGATCTGGACTCTTATAAAATCACCACATTCCAATCAGTGGATGATGTGCCTGTCACTGTCAAACCCACAACAGTCAGACCCAAACCCACCAAAACAAAAACTTCTACAATCACCACAACAAAACCTACTAAGGCGACAAAACCACGTCCTCAGACAACACCTAAACCGAGCACAACGTACATAAACCGCAATACAACCCAGAAAGTAAATGCCACCCGCCCACAAACCTCTCCACGACCTAGACCCAAACCCACAAAACCCGTAAAGATCACGAAACCTATCCATAACGCGACAGTCACTAATCCTTTTCCAAGTACAACGCCCACTCCTATTACGACCACCCCAACTTCTGTTCCCCAACGTACTACCACCTCAAAAAGTACGAAATTAACAAAGAAGCCCTCTCTGGTAACTAAAGCCACACTAGCTACAAGAAAACCAGTCACTAGTACGACTTCCCGTGTTCCCGTCACTGTCGCAACAACTACACCTACGACAGTGGCATTAAAAACAACTACTAAACTGACCACAACTACAACAAGCACGACCGTGACCAGTGCTGATAGTACTAGTACGCTATCTAACGAAGTGCTTGTTGCTGTAAACACCACGCTCAACGAGGCGCAAAGACCGGACGTTAATGGGAATCCAGCAACGAACGAAATCGAAGCTGCTAAACCACCCGTAATACATGAAGATGTATCTTCGACAGAAGAAAGTGGTGCTACACCAACAACTTCAGCACCAAGTTTGGTAACTTGGAGTGAGATAAATAAGAATGACACTATTAATACCAATGTCAATACTACAAGCACATCACCATCATTAGAAAATGGTAGGCTAGAAATTATTGGGAGACGTTTGTTAATAATTTATCTAATTTTAGTTTCCAACCCGGATGACTGGGTACCAGTGACGGATGGTTGGGTTTTACTACCAAGCTTGACTACAACACCAGAAAGTGTAGAAGTACCTGAAAATCAGACTGAAAAACCTGAAGGAGGTATAAGTTCCAGTACGGACTTGAATCAAAGTACTTCGGATCCTTTGACTAGTTCCACCGAAAGTATTAACACTTCATCAGTGTCCTCTTCAACTGTATCTTCATCTACCGAAGACGTTGCGTCGTCGTCTTCTACAGAGAAAACAATTCCCTCCAGTTCAAGTTCTTCTTCGAGTACTGAAGACGTCAGCGCAGTTCCAGTTGATATTACCTCAACGCCGTCCACAGCCACTTCCGGTCTTAATATGAGTGACTTCACAGATGGTAATTCATTTAATACCATTATTAATTTGTACACTTGATGCAGGTTTCCCAGCACTAGTATTGCGTGCTTTTTATAAATGCGTCGCATCCTTTCCTTCGTCGCAGTTCATGAACCTGACTTACCTTGAAGTCAGTAGCGAGGCGGCCGCCACGCGTATTATGAGCCGAACAGCCTCGACCATCAGCAGCAAGTGGCACTGGGCGTTATAGCCGCCGTAAGTGTGGCTTCAGGTGTTGAATGTCGAGTGTAATCCGGCAGTGAGCATGCGTGGCGAAGCAGTGCACGAAGAAAGAGTCGAGCTTTTTGCTTCCTTAAATGCAGTTGTCAAAAGAACCTAAAAGTAGCTGTAGGAACAAAATTGTGTATTAGTTGTTACCCTATAGTTGTCCTGCATGTGTATAGATTGTGATGATGATGCTAAGTGGTGCACTTTTGTTGAGCGCAGTTTGCGGCCGTCGTATGGTCCCTGAAGGACGCATCGTCGGCGGCGAGAAGTCCGCATTTGGCAAATGGCCCTGGCAGATCTCCCTACGACAATGGCGAACGTCCACCTACCTGCATAAGTGCGGGGCAGCTTTACTGAATGAGAACTGGGCCATCACAGCGGCGCATTGTGTGGACAAGTAAATAAAACTTTTATAACACAATTAGGCACTAACTAACTGAAGCAGAACTTACCAATCTGCATAAAGCAATGATAAAGCTACTGTAGTATATGATGCGCAAGAGCTCATTGCACAAAAACAAATGAGACTCACAGTCAAAATAACCAATAAGTGCAAATTATAACTCACGGGTTTTGCAGTGTACCTCCAAGCGACTTGCTTCTTCGGCTGGGTGAACACGACCTCTCCACGGAATCGGAGCCATACCTGCATCAGGAACGACGAGTACAAATTGTAGCGTCGCATCCGCAATTTGACCCACGCACATTCGAATACGACTTGGCGCTGCTACGCTTCTACGAACCCGTAACATTCCAGCCGAATATCATACCTGTGTGTGTGCCGCAGACTGATGAGAACTTCGTCGGGAGGAATGCACATGTGACGGGTTGGGGGAGGCTGTATGAAGGTAAGAGTTCATTTCACAAATTAAGATGAGGCGGCTAGCGTGTCAAGAAACAGTTGCGAATCGAATACAAAATGATGACAGTCGCAGCTTCCGTTACGACCGGGCGTTACTCTTTGCGCAGTGTTGCCAAACATAAAAAACAAAACACTAATTTAAAAAATAAGCATATTCGATTTATTTCTTTAATGCATTAGATGGATAGTATACATTTCATAATGTCAAAACGGTCTAAAATTACATTTGGTGTTTTATTTGTGAATAATTTTAATTAAAACAGCATCAATGAAATTTGAATGATTTGCAGAAGAATGATTAATTATCTTTAAAATACTAACTTATTTGATTATTTTTAGACGGTCCACTTCCAAGTGTCCTCCAAGAGGTCTCCGTACCCGTGATAAACAACACCGTCTGCGAATCGATGTATCGATCCGCAGGTTACATTGAGCACATCCCGAACATCTTCATCTGCGCTGGTTGGCGTCGTGGGGGTTTTGATTCCTGCGAGGGTGACTCTGGAGGACCTATGGTCATTCAGCGTCCAGATAAGCGCTACCTGCTTGCCGGCGTCATCTCCTGGGGTATCGGATGTGCTGAACCCAACCAGCCCGGTGTCTACACACGCATCAGCGAGTTCCGCGACTGGATCAACCAAATCCTGCAATTCTAACGCCCTGAAACGCATTTGTACTGACTGTACTTAGCTAAAGGTAAAACATGTGATTCTCGAAGTTCTTTGTGTGTGCATATAATTTAATTGTAATTATTATTTATTTATATTGAGAGCGTAACAACGAATGGAATATTTACTTTCTTACTTTGTACAATTGTTCGCGAATAGTACAATATTTGTGGAGACATTTGGAGATTATTTGCGAACGATTTGGACTTGTTATGTGGTTGTAATCTTGTAATTAGTTGATTAGTTGATAAACAAACCGGAAATTACTGTACATAATTTGGTGTTGAGTTTATACCAATATTAGACTATTTTGTACGATTCTATAGATGTCAGTAGAGTGGTTTATATTAAATAGGAAATAAAAATGACTATTATCAATGATTATTTTTTATTTCCACTACGATAATTAAAATACCACTCTCATCACTATCAGAAAATATATTTATCAATCATCTGTACAACCTCCATCTACAGTACAGTCTCCTCCACCATCTTGTCTATCTTCAAAATCACATGCATTATAACACTTCACAGTCTTACTCTCCCTTAACATTTCATCAAAATCATGCTCTCGATGTCTAATCTCTCTTTAATCCTTTCCTCGGTCTCCTGCTGCGTCTCCACCACATGAAGAAGAAAATCAATGGGCTCATCACTACGGCAACAAAGATAATCGTCAACAGTACCTCAAACACAACCAAGTCCAATTTAGCCGAACTGTCAATTGCGTTGCGGGCACTGCTATCATTGCCGTAGATAGTTAAAGTAGTTCCATTACCATTCGGTAATGCGAGCTGGTGGTCGTTGTCAAACTGGATGTCGTATTTGTGCACAGCGACGCTCAGCAAGAGTACAGCGATGAAGCAAAGGCCGACATAAATTACCAATTGAAGTGACAATGAAAACACTTGGATGGGGCAACATCTCGCAGGGTGTTGCTTTAGTTGCAACTCGGGCGACATTATTTTAATTTATAAATGCCGCGAATGAATTCTAATGGTGTTTTCAGTTAATTAATTAATTTGGTAGAGCGATTAATGACGAGAATGCGAGAAAGTGTGGATTTCCGTTTGTGATAAAAATTGCTTTGCTTTGAATTGAAAGGAATTGAAGCGAATTGATTAAAAAAAAAATAATGATTTGCTTCTAATGAATGGCACACGACAAGTGCTATCATTGTTTCTCTGGCACCTTCTCGAAATAAAAAAAATGTAATGAAGAAAAGTAGTTCTCATTCAATTAGGATTTGATATTGTTGACTACTTTTCTTCTACTACTCATTCATCATCATTCTAATTACCTCCAACAAGAAACAGCTCAAGAGAAGAAAGACGAGATTTACTCAATAAGAAAGTTATTAGTTCATAACCCAATTGTCTCATTTCTGCCTTTTTGGTTTAATGAATAAAATGAGTTGCGTTGAAGCAAGGAAAAAGTTGTGGCAGAATGGAAGGAAGTAAAGCACGAATGCTGTGTTTTTTTTTTACTGCTGTGCATTTATAAATAAATGAATCAATAAGTTATTAAACTGCGCAAAAGAGGTCATCTATCTAGCGACAGCAGTTATTTTTAATGAGCGTTAATCTAACATTGATTTCAACCGGATGGGCGGATAATTTCGGTAGTAATAAACCTCTAGGAGTAGAAGTTTATTAATTGGGTTCTGTGACTTTCTAGCAATTTTCCAAAGTCTCACGCAGGCTGAAATTATCTGAAAATCACAGTGAATTTGTATGATTCTATTGGTGTCAAGTGAACAGAATACAATAAAGTCAAATAACAAAAGATTAAAGTTTCACCGATAACCTCTATGCAATCGTATTCTACTTTCCCATTTTCTCCAGCTGATAGACACTTGCTTTTTCCCAGCGCTGTCTTTCCAATAGCATGATAATGGCACACGCGTGGGGTTAATAGGGATGCAAAGGTCACGGCGAGGAAGTCGGAAATGCAGGTGGCGGCGGAAGGCGAAAGAAGGTGAAGCGTGAGAGACCGGTGAAATGCGAGCGGAGACCAAATCGTGCGCAGACTGAAGTGAATGCACTCAGCGAAAGCGGCGCGATGAACAACACAGAAATTCACGGTGCAGGTAATACGGTGTGTCCATGACCTTAAAATTTCATAGTACAGGTACTGCTCACATCTTACTAGTCAGTTATCGCGTATTTTCAACAGCTGGATACCACCCAAAATTGGCATCTGCGGATACCTCTTGTAGATGGTAGCCAAATCTTATAATCTCCAGCTAATCAATTCATCTCTGTTGGTTCGTAAGTCAATGCGACGACGGTATTCTCGAAGAAGTTAAGGTAGGTGTGGATCGGTGCTTGGAGTCAAGCAGGTGTGTCGAGTAGAGGGGTTACCAGGAACACCGCTATTGCGTCCCAGTGACCCACTTTGCCTGCTCCGGTGGCCGATAGAGACGCCGGCGTGTCGCTTCAGTCACACGCCGGCTGGCTCTTCAGCGAGAGTTCGCCGCACCACATCCTCGCCGAGACCAAGGCCGGTCGATAGAAGACGCACCTCGTGCGCAGTGTTTACAATGTTGCGATAAGAAGACATCCCCAGGAAGAGACAAGTCCACCGAGAAAAGTCCACTGCGCCAAAAGGAGGAAGGCTTGTAGAAAATAATTGGGACAATTAAAGAGTTTAGGCAGTTGCCAGCAAAATGGATAAATCAAGTGCAATCACAATTAGTTTACTTAGTTTACTGAGTGTAGTGAAATGGACCGATTCCGTTGATCTAGAAGCAAGCAGCTATAGTCACACAGGAATTAAAGGTAATTATTAAAGTCGTCATTTTAAGGTACCCTCAACCTTTACAGTCCTTTCAACCTTTCTACAGTCATTGACTTTCTCACATTCTTGAATTCCACGCGGTCAACAAACCCTTCAATCACCAGACAACCTAATAAGGTATCAAACAACTTTGAAAGTTTTGTTGATTAAACGCGCATCATGAACGAAAACTAAACACACTTAAGAGTGAAACTTTATTGGGAATCGAAGCCGATGATGATCGGTGATCAGTTATAAGCAACGGTGAATGCTGCAGCACTGCGCGAACTTGATTAACCAGTTGACGAATAGTGTTCGAGTGAAAAATGTTACCTACGGTCATTTTGCTTACCAAATGACACTCATTACCAGCATTTACAATCGTTTAAACATCATTCAAGGAAGTACGTTGCATCTGCAATTGATACACATTGATTTCCAACATACAAACCGCAGGAAAGGAAATGATAGGAATTTGGATATTGCTGATTACAATGTTTGCGAAGATATCATGATTACAATTGAGTTATGTTGTACAATTGGTTTTAACACACTTTATCCTGCTTCAACACACAATAATTCACTTGATTTGAGTTGAACTTACTGATTTACTTACTACTTGAGCTTACGGTACATCTATACCTAACAATTTGCCTAATATTATTTATTGAGCTTCTTAATGGAGCATAATGCTTTATATTAACCGAAAAAATTTGATAAAGGAGTGTGTTCTATGTGCTATTTAAATCCTCCTTTAAGCTTTATCTGCTTAAATCGGGTGTGCGCTTCCGCACACGCTCTTTGATACGATCAGCTTGACATGGAGCACGCCAATTTTCCGTCTTCTTGCGCGCTCTGAATTCCATATTCATGACTTGATCATAATGAAGTACTTTATGCCATGAACACAACACCGATATGAATCTAATCTTATTGAAGGTCGCAATTTTTTATTTTGAAATTATGATTTAGCAATTTGAAGTAAATCGAAATCAATTCGAAATACTTACAGGTAGAAAGTCGCAGCTACACATGCCATTTCTCTTTGCAAGTCATCTCAAGCAAATAACATCGCATCACATTTATTCAGTGAGCAAGCAGGTAGCCTACAAATCGATGACGAAGACGCGCGTCTCTTCAGTTTGTTTGCATGTCATAAAATGGAAAATTATTATGGGCATGCGAGGAATTGCGATGCGCATTGTTTCTACTGCTTGGTGCCGTAATAACGTCAAATTAAAATCAAAATGTAGTAAATGCAGGTTGGAAAAGAAAAACAAATAGATAATAATGGAAATGTTATTTTAACACTATTCTGTACGATTAGAAGTGTAATGAAGTAATGCAGGTAAAAAAATACTGGGAATTCCAGTAGTGGAATAAAAGCAGTCAGTGGCAATTTAAAGAAGTAGAATTAAAGATATTTTTTGGAGAACATAGAATTTTATAATGAAATTAATTATATCTTAGTTATGTTTTCTTTTCTATTGAAGTGTAGATAATAAAATGTTTTATAGCACTATTAACAAGGGAATAAATTTAAATTTAATTCTAACTTTTCAACAAATACCTCTAAGTAAGTTTGTATTTGTCTGAAATTATGTTAGATCTGTAACTGTAACAAAATGATTATGCTACTCATTGTAACATCCTATTCACAAACTTTGTAGTAATTCCTCGCATAGAGTCATAGAGTAATTCGGCGCTAGAGTATAATAAATTAGCAAACCACAAATGCCACTACTTCACGTTTCTCAAGTAAATGGAATTATTTAGTTATGATGATGAGAAATGGCACATTAGCGGCAGCGGCAGCGGCAGAGAAAAGTAACAAAAGCTGTTTACTGATGAAAGCAAAGCCCCGATTCATTAGAGGCAAACTAAAGAAAAACTGAAGGTCGGTTTTTGTTTTTGTTTCACGATACAAATGTGAAGGTGGAAAAGGCGCCGATTTGTTTAGATTCGATTTTCGCGCAGAATTCCAAGGAAAGTTATTGAACCACATATGTGAAGTTAATGTCTGGAAACACATAATAATGCTTGGGAGATGACCTGGGAACAGCAGAGAAACAGTTATAAACGAACCTGATACATTGTCGATAGCAATGCAAACATGTGTGATGGACATGGGTATGATGTGGAGCAAATAACATAAGGTGGAGGATGCTAATTAACGCAAGTTGTCATTACCGCCTTTTCACTAATGACTTAAATACATTTACCTGCAAGGGTGGGAAGTGGAATTAAGTAGAGTTTCCAAATATGAAGTGAAAATGTCCCGACAAAGTCAAATAACTGACTAATCGATAGGTAACAGAAATTATGATTCGATTTATAATGTGAGAAAGGTGATAATCCTGGAAAGCACAAATAAAGCCATTGATCAATGTAATTCAGATATAACAAGGATTGTTTTGAAAAATTGACTTTGTGTTTTGTTTTTTTATGAAAAAATGAGTATCTGGGAATATGTGGTAGTAACATTTGAATGGTGAGTAGTTTTGTTTCCAAATTGGTATCACCAGTAACAAACCTAAATTATAAAATATGTAAGGATTTTCTATGTCTGGCAATCAACTTTTTTCTTGTATTCTAGACTTGCATAGCCTTTTAAAAGAAAACAAACAACAAAAAGATTTATTAACCATCTTGTGGTGCCTGTAAACTTTTAAAACTTTGTCCAGGCAAACAGTGCGCAAATAACTTTACTTCTTCTTTTTGTGTTTTCTAAACCTACAAACAGTCAGAGAATCTTACTATAATTCACAAATTTAATCAAAAAAAGAGTTCTTTATTCTGAAGAAATAAAATTTTTATATCATTACAAGCCAAACCAGTTCACTCTATTCTTCTTCTTTTTTACCCAGAAAACGTAATAAATATACATAGTTCAGGTCTATTTCTTCCTTATTAATAGCTTAGCAAGATATTTCTAATGAAATATGATTGAACCAGGTGCATAATTTGCATAGTTTGATTCACCAAGGTTTACTCTACTTAATTTAATTCATTCAGGTGTTTTCTGCTATCTTTAGCTGCATTTGATACTTATTTGAGCGTTGTTTTAAAGCACATGTGACCCAACTAACCAATGAACACAAAATTCACTTGTATACAGGCTGTTGCGTGACGGCAGACGAATTTGTAATCGCCGCCTGCCAGCAGTATGGCAAGACATCCAAACCATAATATGACCCGATGGCATAGATTTCGCCCGGCGGCGATGGGCCCGACCTGCAACGCAATCCATCTAACGGTTGACGATGCGCGGAGGAAGTTCTGCCACCATTGATCATACCAACGCCAAAAAAAAAAGCAACAAAATGGTGGCTAATTAATTCGCTGATGATTATTTCTATTAGTATTTTATTAGGTGAATTAAAATAAAGAAAAAAGTTAATTAAGAAGTTGATCAAAGGAACGCCACAACGAGCTACAAAACTATACTCAATTCAGATAAGTATTTGATGCATTTTGGTGATATTTTTATTCCTCATGGGTAGTTTAGTTAGGCATCTAGAAAGTAATTTCTTGCTTTGTCATTGGTGTCGTGAAACTTTCAAACTAAATGGATTATTGTTCACTTAGTCATCGACAGTTCAATTTGCATTAGCTGTAAAGTCCACGCGCGTTGCGGCAGTTTATTAATAACTGTGAATCGAATTAAGGCACAGTTCACGAGCTGCGATCATACTGAAGAACTCATTTAACACCAATCTGGTTGTACAATGTACGTTAGTCTTTAGCGAACAAAATGAAGTGAAACGCGGCTAAGATGAATTCGGCGTGAGCACGAAAACGAGAGTCGATTCTCAATTTCAAACATTCTTGTGAAAAAATTCTCAATTTCGTTCAAAGTTTCAAACATTTCAAACTCAATTAAAACCTAGACATCAAGAATTATCAAGAAAAAAGCTTTGAATTTTTCATTATTCTTCATGTTGAAATGATAAATGTCTTGCAAACATGCAAAGCTTCGAAAGCACGCAAATTATTAAAGCTAAATGATTTTTACAATTTACATCATGATACATTGTATTAGTAATTCGAAAAGCAGAAATTTTGGTACTAATTTTATAGTTTATTTATTTAAATGTAAAAATGAGTAAATTTTTGTAATTTCTAAGAAAATAATTTGCAACCCGTATAACCCGTATAATGTCTCGAAATAGGTGGCAAGTGCATTTGTGCAAATTGAGTTTACCACAAAATTTAATTATATTTCATATGAGATAAAACGTACTGAAAAAAATAAATAAATTTAATCCAAGTCCATAAAATTATCTCAAATTAAATGCCAAGTAATGTGGAAAGGTGATAATAATATCAACTTTACTTTAGAACAGGATATTTAAAGCAAGAAAAAAGTTTTATGATGGTTTCATCCAAGTTATACTAGTGTTACGATGTTAACATAAACATTTTGTGTCATTTGATTAAATGTGCGAATTGTCAGCTTACTTTCTAATTTTCTAAAACATTCATAAGTTGACAGTACATCTTCAAATATTTACATGCGGAGAATATCAACAATCCGTGCTTGCGATCCAAATTGTTGCCGACATTGAACCTGCAAATGGCTGACCGTCCTTTTGAAGTGTTAGACATGCAGTCTAAAGGGCCGGTAAAAACAGCGGCGGCGGCGGCTAGTATCGATCCGGATCCCGGCGCACAGCTCAACATGTTGCAGCTGAGCTAATGCCACGCAGGAAGCGCGGACCTGCGCCGAAACGGAAATTAGCTGGAATGAGGGTCACGATGTCGTCACAGCGCTACGTTTATATAACCTACGTCACTGTGCCACTCGTAATTATTCACAATTTGCTATATCATTTCAAATGTATTGCAAAGCATGCATTAAATATGTCATACTGGTTGTGCAAATTCCAGCAAATGTAAAGAGAATTAAATATTTTTTATTCTTTCTTATTACTTTGCCTTTAGTTAAATCAGCAACTTTTAATGTTCTAATGTTTTATTGCTTGGACTTGTCGGTTGAGAGAAAGAGGGTCACATAGACTTGTGGCTTGAATTACTCCGCATTAACACGTCTTTCAGTCATCTCACTGACTTCCTCATTTTTGGCTTAGTATCTCAAACACAATAAAAAAGGCACAAAAAATTTCCATGATGTTTTGTTGGTTTCATAGTGTTTAAATAAATTAAAAACGCTGCAAGTGAAAATGTACAGGCACGGAAAAGGATCAGTCGTGCTTACTTTCCTGCGCAGTTGCGCTCACGTTCTAGGACACGCGGTCGCGAAGAAAGCTTTTATCATCTGTCATCTGCTACTAGCCAACAACTGCCAACTAATTAAAAACTGCCAAGAAAAAGTTTTAAATTGCCAATAAATTTAATTAAACATCATCAACTTTGAATTAAAATTATTTTCATTTGTTGCAGACACAAGAAAACTCTTTGGAGGGTACAGAATAACCCCCAGGTATTGCCAGCCCACCCGTGAATTATCCCAAGAACTAAAAGGCCCCAACATCTGCATGTTTAACCATGAATGCATACAAAGAAACGGAATAGTTGTGGGTGCTTGTATGGACGGATTCCTCTTTGGAGCATGCTGTCAACTTCCAGCTGGAACCGCAGGAGAACTACTTATGCAGTCAGCCTTCCATCAAGCACAACCTTCCAATACAGTCTACCATATAAAACCTTCAACCACTATCAACCATAACAATCAGAACTTCCAAGGAGATGACATCACATCCAGTGGATTTCACAAAATAACGCAATCGCTTCTCTATGGCAACCAGCCTTTGAGTAATGGAGTCCTTCCTACAGCAGCAGACAACACAGTAGTACAAATCAATGGACAAGATGTTTTTGTATCTGGTGGCGTAACACATCAACAATTCCCAGACACCGATACAGTTGTCGTTACAGCAGGAGCCAATGAAATCAATGGTGATCAGTTTGAAAACCCAGATGTAATTGAAGATAGGCGAACGACTCATGGACTAGACTTGACTACCCAGCCTTACACACCAGATGTATCACCTTATATTCATATCAGTATCTCAAATGCTCCGTCGTGGTACACTCCAGCTCCCATTATAGGAGGAATGAATGGAAATGGTGGGGAAAGTATAGGTAGTAAACCTGTATTTAAACCAAAACCCAAACCTGGTAATGATGAGTATGTTCTCGTTCCAACTATAAATAATCCACAAACAAGGAATAAAACCGAATCATTTGATACTATCATTAATATTGTACAGTTGGTTAATGAAACTAGGAAGCCAACAAATCCTTCTGTTTATTCGTACAGCACTGCAACCACCAAGAAGCCAGCCACAACCTATGGAACCACATTAACATCATCTACTCTTGGTAAGACTACTATTACCACATTAGCTCCAAGAAGGACAACATCCAAGGTTAAACTGACTACTAAAAAACGACTTGGGACTACAACAAAGAAAAAAGTTACAACACCAACTACAACGTGGGGAACGACAACACCTACAATTACAACCACCTCAATCAATACTAAGAAACCTACCTATCAGTATGTCAGCAGTACTACATTCAGACCTGGGTATACGTCGAAGAAACCTCCAAGTACGTCCTATATCTACAGCAGTACTATCTCGAAACGTCCAGGGTCAGGATCAGTGACGACTACAGTTCCAGGCTATGCAGTCACACGTCCCCCGAATGCTCCAACGATAATAGTCCTTGGTTCCACTTTAGCCAATACAAGTCCTGAGCCTGTTGCTCATAGTCCATCTTCTAACTCCTACAGTCCTACAAAGTACACCACTTTAAAGCCCAATACGTACACTGCTTCAACCAGTACAAAACATCCTGTGACCGTCACCATCAATAATCACATCTTGCAACATATTTATAATACTAGTGAGCGACCGTCTCCAACTGTGTTGATCACACCTAAACCCAGCATTACCACACCAACACCAACAATAAATACCTACAGTGCTGAGGATGCTACAACTAATGGCGATAATCTGATCAATTTCCCACCAGTGAGAAATCCCAACTTGAACATGTCTATTCCTGTATTTGATCAGGATAATGATATAACAACACCTGATTTTATTGAGGATGATGCATTGAATACTAAGGTGGAGTCATTCGTGAATAAGATCATTGCAGGCCTCCAAGAACCTTTTGATGGATTGAAAGATATTGTATATGCTGGAGTAAATAAAACAGAGACCACAACAAAGAAACCAGTAAAGAAGACTACTACAAAAAGTAGTACAAGAAAACCAACTACTAGGGTGCCAGCAACTACTCCTGTTACAACCACGGAGAAGATCCGAACTACAACCAAGAAAGTCAAAACGACTAAACCTACCGAGAAGAAGAAAATTACTACTACTATTCAGACCACAGAAAGTTTCATTGAGCATGATGATGTTAGTCAGGATTATAGACAACGTAAGTAATGATCATCAAACTGTCAAACGTCAAACAAATCTCCCAATTTTTACTTTTGTTTTTTATTCATCTATGTTTTTTGCTAGAATGTGGTATAAGACCCTTGATGAAATCTGGAAGAATTGTTGGAGGTAAAGGTGCCACTTTTGGTGAATTTCCATGGCAGGTCCTTGTCCGTGAAAGTACCTGGTTAGGGCTCTTCACAAAAAACAAATGTGGTGGGGTCCTGATTAGTAACAAATATGTAATGACAGCTGCTCATTGTCAACCTGGATTCTTGGCTTCTCTGGTAGCTGTTTTCGGGGAGTTTGACATTTCGGGTGACTTGGAGCAGAAGAAGGCTATTAGTAGGAATGTGAAGAGAGTCATCGTGCATCGTCAGTATGACGCGGCAACTTTCGAAAACGATCTGGCACTCTTGGAGCTGGAGCATCCGATTCAGTTCGATGCGCATATAGGTGAGTGAAAGAAAACTTTTTCGATAAGCAACCAAATAGAAATTCTTTAGGTATCTTCTTCTATTGAGATATTTACATGTTTGATTTGATAGTCTCTCAATTAAGCAGTTTATCTGATTGATTTATTTGTTATTCTTTGTAGTACCTATCTGTCTACCACGTGACCATGAAGACTTCACCGGTCGTATGGCGACTGTCACCGGATGGGGCCGTCTTAAATATGGAGGCGGCGTTCCATCCGTGCTTCAAGAAGTGCAAGTGCCCATCATGGAGAATGTCGTATGCCAAGAGATGTTCCGAACAGCAGGCCATCAGAAAGTCATTTTAGAGTCATTCCTCTGTGCAGGGTATGCCAATGGGCAGAAAGATTCCTGCGAGGTAAGCTAACCTAAGCAGGGTGTGTTTACCATGAACACCCTACATTCCACAATTACTTAAAATGCTAAACAAATCTATTATTGTTCGGTAGGGTGATTCTGGAGGTCCATTAGTTCTTCAGCGCCCAGATGGTCGCTACCAACTAGCTGGTACTGTCTCTCACGGCATCAAATGCGCAGCGCCTTATCTTCCAGGCGTCTACATGCGGACAACGTATTACAAACCCTGGATTGAGTCCATCACCGGTGTGCATTAATTTTGTACAATTAGTGAATAGCGTGAACGAACGTTAATTGCAAAGACAGTGCACGCGATACAAAAATGATTAAGAAGGACAAGACTTTGTGTGGTAGATTTTCGACACTTATATATAATTTGTTTGGCGCGGTGTGTATTTTTGTGTATAAATACTTATTTATTTAATATTTGTTGTGAGTATTTGTTGCATTCTCTTTTGGAAGCATGTGCAGGCAGAAGAGGAGAAAGCAGAGAGTAATATATTTAAATAAATTAATTTATTTTATTACAACTTGAATTTTATTTACGTAATCATATCGTTGAAACGTGATTTAATTGAGTTAATATTTATAGACAGTTACCCCGGTAGATGATCTAATAATTTAGGAATAGAAGGAAAGTAGATAAACATCTATATTTAAGTCCACTTATGTCGCAAATAAATTGCGTATCAGTAAAGTTTAATACTATTTATGTTCTTTGCCAAGTAATCAATACCTTGTCGATTGATCAAAAACCAAAAGTCTTTCTTACTCCAAAATAAATGCTACGTCAATATCAATTGTTGAGACTCTTCTTCTAAAATAAACTCCTCTCACATTTTTCTATTCTTCATCACGTGTTCTTATCAACAATAAACAATTCAATTTGTTCTTCAGCTCACTGCTCTTTCGTTTTTTTTTTTTTTTTTGTACGTCGCATGGGTGTCGAATCTGCACGGCATTTCACGCGTGATTAACATATTAGTATGAGGGGCTCCAGCGGCGGCGGCGCGGCTGCTTCCGGTCCCGTTGCAACATGGCCACCCACGCATCCTTACCTAGGACTTTACGCGCTGCTCCGTCCAACCAGCGGCGGCAACTGTTGCGATGTGCGACGATTGAAGACGAATAGGGACGAAGGCTGCCGCCGCTTTTATATAATCACCCGTCATCGTATGGATTGCCCAACTAAAGTGCTGCGCTCCGTCGGGTTTAGTTCCCGCTCGTTGTGCTAGTCCTCATCCTGAAACAAGCAAACGAGAAGATCACACCAGGCAGAAAATTAGTTTAAAATTTGAAGAAAGTCCAATTGACACCTTGAATTGTTTTGAGTATTTGCGAAGATATTCATTCAGTGATATCGTGAGGATTCAGTGCACGTATAGTGGGAACTAAACTGCTTGATTGGCGGACAAGCAAATAAGGTAAGTGAGGAGGCAGTAAAGAGTCGGAGTAATTGTTGGCAGATCAATATTTGATTCGAATTTTTATAGTGGTTTCTCTTAGTTGCTTGTTTGCTTTACCATTAAACTGCGAACTGTTGTGCTTTAAACGTGGAGTAGTTCTGAGAATTAAGTGTTGAGATTATTTCAAGGACAAAAATGACGTAATCAACGTTGAGTTAAAAATTAATTCAAATTCATTTAGCAATAGAAATGAGTGCAAATTCGTTCCAGATTTGAAACAAACTTATTTTATTTGAATTTGAAAGAAAATAATTTTATCAGCGTTTGTCCCTAACTTGTTAATTAGATTTTTATGAAGTTTCAACCAGTATTTAAGTTTTTTTTTATGCGTTTAGCAGATTTAACAACTTCAGATGGTTTTTACTTTGGTATTTTATTTAATGCTTGTTGAGATTAATCCTTAACGCCATGAATATTAAATAAATTAATTATATACTTCCATAAATTTCATTTCACACATTAATAAAACTTCTTAAAAATGACGCCATCTTCTATACGTTCTCCCATTCCTTCGTCTATTTTTAATATTTCCATTTTATATTATCAAACATAAGAGTGCTTTGAAAGTTAATGATGCTCTAAATGCTTTCCCCACCCTGATATAACTAACCATCACGAAAACCCAATTTCGCCCCGTCGGTTACGACACACTTGAGGCAAGCCACGAAGGCAAAATTTAATATCATCGCGACATCGTCTTCCTCCATAATATTGCCAAACAAAATAAAAAACAGCACAGCAAACCATTTGCAATTTCGAGAAAAGATGCTCGCAAAGCAAAACGTAAAGGAAAAATTAAATTCCAAAATTCCAAATCCACTTATGCTACAGTTTTCTTTATATTTAATAAAAACCAATCTCCATGATTTCTAATATAAAACTTTGTTCTTGTATTTACAGTAATTCTTCATTTCTGCAACTGGGAAACTCGTCAGCAACTTCCTAGTAATTAGATTTTCTTTGAAAAACAGCTTGAAATCAGGATGAAGGCCATCATCGCACTATTGGCGCTGTGTCTGTTAGGTCGACAAGCGGAGGCCTGGGGCGGGTTATTCAACAGATTCTCGCCGGAAATGCTCGCAAACATGGGCTACGGTGCACACGGGGGCGGCATACCGGTGAGTGATGAACATGCTTCTCGAACTATTCAATATTTAATCCGTTGCACTCGAGTACTTTTTCGCTTGCGTAAACCTGCAACTCGAGATGATAATTACTTATCACAAATCTTATAAAGGAGATCGAATTGCAAAAGACCGCTAGTGCCGATTCAGCACCAGTCGATAAGACTTCACACTTGAAATCGGTCGCGCCCTAATCGTTGTCAATCGAGTGCAGAGGATTAATTCAAGCGTGAACGTGTTTTATCTTGTTTAGCGTGGGGCTGATGAAGGCATCATGGAGGAGTTTGAGGTAGAGGAAGACAGCGAGTCTTGTTATGAAAGGAAATGCTCTGCTAATGAACACTGCTGTCCAGGCCAAATCTGCATTGACCTTGACGGAAGTAAGTTGCAAGTATTAATTAAAAGCAGTGAATTGAAATTAGAAATCATTAATTTCTGCAGAATTTAACGAGTCTTTGACAACCGCTATCTAGCGATTTAAAAAATCTTATTCGAATGAAAACATACCGTTATGTCACCATTATTTGGTCACTATTCTCATCCAACCAAACTGGATACATTATACAGTATTTACTTTGTGTGCTGCGCGTTAAATTAATTTATTAGAGTGCACTTAATGATCCATATGGTTACCAAGACTGATACTAATGACTAGAGCATGAATAGCAAAAAGAGGCTCAATTTTGGAGTAAATAATTAATTGATTTTACATGAGTTTACTTTACTTGATAGACTTAGATAAAAAGCGACTAATCAAGTTTATTTTATTATGTTTACAAAAAGTAAAATAACTAAATAGGACTTGACTAGACACATAGAAAGGTAAAAGATAATCACCACAGAATAAATCGATATTTAAAAAAAGCTACAAATTGGAAAATTGAAACTATGACTCAGTATATATTCAAGTATATATTTTCGTTTTATTTCCAACATTTTTTGATAGGACTAGAAATGAATTAAAAACTTGTTCGCATACAATATATGCAGGTCTTTTCAATGAAAGCAACTTGATTAAAACATAGTCTAGAAACAACTGTAATATTGAAAAATTAGAACAAAGTGTACGTTGTAACTGAACTGTTGTTCATCATCTTATTTTTTTGGTCTACTGTAAATGAAATCAACTCTCTTTGCAGCAAATTCTTTGTTGACACCAACTAAATCTTTCACTCCTTGGATCATTATTAATCTTATTGATAGAAACAACCCCATTTCCATTAAGCAATTTAGAAAATTGTACGTAGTTAATTACTCTTAAAACAGATCAATAATACTCTTTCAAAATTAATCAGTTACTGATTTTAATTGGGGAGTATACAAAGAAATGTTACCGGAACAAAGTAAAAAAAGTGAAAAACCATGAAGTTTTAAATCCAATTTCCACGATTTACAACCCTTTAAAAGCATATTAACTTGGAAAATGTATGTTGCATATAAATGGTTGTTTATGCCGTGTATAATTGCACAATTACCTAATTGCTTTTACATTGTTGTATATAATGCAGTTTCAGAAAATTCTGAATCCATAATCCTTATTTATATTTACATCAAAGTAACAAGAAAATGAAACTAATTCATTCATTATTCAAGAAAATGTTGAAAACGGAAACTAAAGTCAACCTTGCGATAAAATATTCTGCAAAGTAGAAAATATACTTTATTTCAGTTTTATAGAGAAAACAAATTATGAAAGTTCCTCTAGTAAAATATGAAATTTCTTTGCTCTGAAATCATATTTATCTTTAATATAAATTTAAGTATTAGTCGTCAAAGTTTCTTTATTCCTCTTTTTAGTAATCGGCCAATGTATGTTCACTTATGGTCGGCGCGTGGGAGAACTTTGCCGCCGGGACAGCGACTGTGAATCTGGGCTAGTTTGTGCTGAAGCTGAGCAGGGCATTTCCACCCGCGTCTGCCGCCCTCCAGTGCAGCAGGACAAGCAGTACTCGGAGCCCTGCAGCATGTCCAGCGAATGCGACATCTCGCGGGGACTCTGCTGCCAATTGCAGCGTCGTCATCGACAAGCCCCACGAAAGGTAAGCTACTCATGAGGAGAGAACAGCAAATTTATATTAACATTATATAAGATTATTTTGGAATTTTAATGAGTTCTGGAAATATCATAAAGCTCGAACTAAAACATCTCTAGGTAGATTATAGACACGTGCTAGCTGGTTAAAACGGAAATAAATGGAATTCCTTATCTACAACATGCGCATTTAATTTACGTCACAAATTGCGGAAATTAATTATTCAGAATAAAGTACAAAGTGTAGGGAATCGGGTCGGACAAAAGGCAAAAGTTGAAAGTTGAGTTTCTATAATAACCAAAGCATGAAATAATAAATTTAATTATTGTTGGTTTCATTTCCCGTTGTTGGTTGATATATGTATAATTTGCCACTTTATATATTAAAGTAAAATATGATTTGCCATGTTTAACCTACGCAACCAATTGAACATATGCAGAAAATACAAATGTATTACTTATGCAAACAATAAAGTGCCTGACACAACCTTCATCGCTTGAATTTGGAGCACTCCGAATGCAATAAATGGATCGCAATGAGAGGAAAACTGGGTCATGACCTATTTTCCACAACAATTTACATTCCTTAACATGTTGCACGGCCCTCTCCCTTGGCAATTTACGTAAACTCAGTTTAACCAACATATTCAACACGTTACATAAACTCAGCATTGTTATCACAAAGCAAGAGGAGAGGGTGGAAATGAAACTAATGGTTTATGCATATTCAATTTTGAGTTGAAATATGCAATCACAAGTAGATATATTGTTGTAACAAAATATATTTTCTCCCCAGATGTGCTCCTACTTCAAGGATCCCTTGGTCTGCATAGGCCCAGTCGCTTCCGATCAAATCAAGAATTCAATTCAGCACACTGCTGGTGAAAAGCGACTCACCGGTCTTACCAACTTCAAGCGCCCCATGCACTAAACCAGATAGCCGCACGAGTAATCCTAGAGTAAGAGAAAAAATCCTGAATCAAAGCCTAGACAAAAAAGGAAACTACTTGATTAAACAGTAAATAATAGAGTAGCTTACATTTAAAGCCGGATGTTTAAATGAAAATGATGATGCGTTGCGATATTTTTGTGAGCTTATCGAAGGCGAACGAGGCATAAATCCTTTTTAAACGGACAAGCGAAAAAGAATGATGAATTGTCTACTGTCAACGCATGAAAACATGAAAATACGAGGCAAATATAAATGGAAAACATGCATATCAATGCTAATCAGAATAACAGTGTTGTTTTAAGCAGAATTTATGCCTTTGGTTGATTATGCAAATGAATGCAAACACAATGCAAGAGTCTAGAATTCGAGCCCAGAGCGATTAAAAGTGACGCGTAATTATTGATGTCATCGGAGATTAAGGCGACGGCAGAAAGCTCTTGCATTGTGGATGGCAATTTGCAGCATTCAACTGGTTTTCTTCCTGACACACATCAATGTGTACTAGAATTAAATGTAGAAGATACTGTTAGCAAGTCTAAAGTAAGAAGACGACGTTGAAACATATCATGAAGGAAAAATCTCTATATTTAAACAAATTATATAAGCAAAGTGCTTGGATTTTGACTTTCTATAATAACTGTGATGTTTAACTTGTTGTAATTGGATGGAAATGTTTGCGATGCGAGGGAAGTGCAAGTGCAGGCTGGACGCAAATGGAGATGAAGAGATGAAGGCCTACGTGTTTTTGGTGTGAATGCACTAAAAGAGTTTGTTTGTCAGTCCGTAAAACAAGCAACAAACTGAAACTAAACATATCATATCAAGACATATTGTACTTACATGTAACGAAACATATCACTAATATACTATTAAATTATACAAAGATATACATATAGAAATATATATTATTATTATTATTATTATACATCTCTATTTGATGATTGCGTACGAGGATAACTAAATAGACGGATACAATATAAATTAGTGGTGTATTTACGTGCAGAAATTGAAAGGGAAACAAGAAATTTATATTGTAATCGTACTAATACTGTAATTAATCTAACTTGAAACTAATAAATGTCTTGAGCAACTTATTTTCATTCACGTAGCAAATTGCAATAGAAAGAATCTGGCATTCAATGTGTGTGTATCAAATCACTTTATTTAAAATTATTTACAGCAAATCACAGATCTTCTTTTTAAAGAAAAATCCGTCGCCGACAACGTCTTGAATTAATTCAAAAGAAACTCCTGAATTAAGAACGATGTTTGTCAGCTGGTTTGAAAGCCTCATCAGTCCAAGAATTGGAAAGTGGACATGGCGAACATAGGTGCAGAAAGGAGTTAATGGCAGAATGGGTAGTTGGGGCAGGAGTGTGGGTCAACGCCAGCAGGAACTTGAGCAGCGTGGCCACCAGCATGAGCACCGTTCCAGCCACCGGCGCCAGCGCCATTCCATGCACCGCTATTGTCGCTATTGTAGTTGTGGCTGATGTCACCGTACGCACCGGATTCGGCAAGACCTTCACCGCGGTAGTCGCCATCTCCAGTGTATTCTCCGTTGTCAAGGGCATTGCCGTTCCAGCCGCCAGCTCCAGCACCATTCCAGCCACCAGCACCAGCACCGTTCCAGCCACCAGCGCCAGCCCCGTTCCAGGCGCCGGCATGGGCACCGTTCCATCCACCGTTCCAGGCTCCGTGAGAGGGAGCGCTGGGGTTGGCAGCAATAGCGGGGTTGTCACAGTGTGGGTAGTTGGGGCAGGCTTGTGGGCTCACACCAGCTGGATACATATCAGCTGGGGAACCACCGGCGAGTGGGCCATGCCATGCGGCAAGCGAGACTCCCATCAAGCACGCGAAAGTAACCTAGTGTAGAAAGTAATCAAATGATGAGCAGTCTTACTAGTTAACAAACACTACTTACCAGTTTTACAAACATCTTTTCAGCTAGTTGTTGTCGCCTTGCTGTACTATTACACAGTGACAATCCATGATTGAAATTAAGACTATTTATACCATTTGCTGTCTGCACCACACCCTGCTCTGGCGGGCAATTTTTCTAAATCTCGATCGCACAATAAGCCGTCGTCCGCTCATTTTTCCGCCGATCCCACTCGCACACGCCACAATCCATGTCTTTATCACAAACGCGCTAACTGCGTGCACATGCACAATATACGTGACTTTTTCGCATTCACCTGACTACCTCTTAAAGTGCGCCTACATTGAGCACCAACAAGAATTCATCCATCTTAGGAGATGCCTCTAGTCGATGCAAGCTGATTGAAAGCAGAGCATGAGAAACAATCAAAGATCATTCAGTTAGCGCTTAATATGAGCACAATGCGTAATGTGTATAATTGAATCAATAAAAACGCGAAATACCATCGCGAGGTGAGGCTCTTTTCCCTCTTCCTTCTTGCGCGCAACGAGCGCATTAATTGTGGGAGAGCCGCACATATAGTGACACCCATCATTGTCTTGACCTTATTAAATCATCTATTCCAATGCCTATTCGCGGTTTTTTGCCGGTTGGCAAGAGACGTCTCTTTGCATTTATTGGCCTCCCATCAATTAATTGATGGTCAATTTCTTTTCCAGCGATTTCCCGCTCGGACGACAAGTGTCTCTATCATTCTAGAATTTAATTCTCTCAGAAGAATTCTTTCTTCAGGTGTGAGGTGTCGTTCTGCATCATTTCACGGGCGCCGCGGCGACAATGACAAGTCGAGGAAAAGCGCGGTGCAAGAACTCAAGGCCGGCGCGGGGCGTGCGGATCAAAATTTTCGCTGCATTTTTGCCAGGTGAGGCATGTGCTGGCTGCACATTAGCGTAATCAAGGTGATGGAGCGCAAAAATTCAACTCTAGCCGATTAATAATTCTAATATCGAGCATGAACAGCAGAATAATAGGAATGGTGGTAGTGCTATTCAAGTAGAACTATTCAAAGTAGGTAACATTCTCCTTTTATCTTTGTTAACCAAAGCGGAGTAAAGTACGAAGTAAACGTTCGTTTCGCAACAAAACAAAAAAAAAAGGACAAAAGGATTTATTGGAAAATCCATTTTGACAACTACACCCCCACCCAAGACTATCGCATTGATCCAATCCACGCTCAATTATTTCGTACTCCAACATTAAACAACTCATAAACTCCACAACGTCCACACGTTCCGCTTCATGCAATCCATGAGAGCCAAGGATCTTGATCACATTAAACACATTACGAGGGACTACATTAGCAGTACACCCATGCACGGCGTATAATTGCAGTGTGTAAATCATTGGAGCTTATTTAATTTTTCCTCTGCACCACCCACCTCTGCTAATGACACAAAGCCAGTGCAACAATAAAGCAAATCACTGTGACATTTTCATTGCGGTATTAAATTATTGTTTATTTACATCTCGTCACATTCTTGCAACATTCGACAACATGGAAAGCAGGTAAAACTCATGTAATTGGAATGAGATAGACGTTAATTAATCGGAAACTTAGAGGAGATTGAAATCAAGAGACGCATAAAGACGTTTACCCCTTTTTATTTCCGGCTATTTCGGAGCATATAAAATATGTATTTTAAACCAGTAGATTGAATTTTCTTGGTGTGCAATGCAATTTTAATTAGATTGCTTGCAAACTGTTTATCGCCACAAACATTCGAATGAATTTCGTTCATTTCCTACTTGGTTATTGCACTGTTTATTCACTGCTCACCATTTGCTAATAGCAGGTAATAATCGAATAGATTTCAGAGGTGTGCGGCAAGATAATAAGCGCATTTATTATTACGCGCTAAGTGAGTCAGGGTCGCGCAACCTTGATATTTCCGTCAAGTGTTCGCTTTAAATAATATTGTAATAATAAAGTATGCGACAAAACACACACGTACAGAGTGGTTGCACACATTGCGCAACCCTTCTTCGCACGAATCGCGCAGAGAGTGCACCGACTGCATTTGCAGGCGCAACGCACGAAACGCTGAACCACACTACGCAGCAAATTAAATGTTTACAACATTGTAATTAGTAGAAAAGATGTTTGCATTTGCTAGTTTTATTTATAGAAAATTGAACGTCCTTATATGGAAAGTTCGCTTTAATATTTGTTGAGAAGTTGTTTCCCGTGCGGTTTGTGAGAACAGCCAGTAAACCAACAAAATTAATAGAATGGGCATGACCACGCTCTGCATGTTTATGCGTGCAAAATGAAAAGTTCAATTTTATCATTTTAAATATTACAAGTAATATGCATAATGAGACAATGCATTAAAGCACCTACTTGTAGAACGCATGCAAGAACGCATGAACGATTGATCAGAGACCGATTTTAATTGCAGTCTAGTGCAATTGCAACAGTGAGTTGCATTTGATTAGCAAGAGATATTACAAAAATAAAAATTATTTCCATCTGTTCACTCTCTGAAACAACATTCTCACACTTTTTAATTACCTCTTCCTCTGTTTTATACATTCCCCTGCGTTAAAACATAAATTAATCAAAATATTTGTTTGCCTTTCCGAAAACGTTCAACAAAAACAAATTAACACGTACAATGCGCCATCTGCATTCTCGGTACCTAAGTTCGTACCCAACCAGCACCGATCTCACTTCGGCCTCGTTCGCCCGCAATCCATCTAACCACAAATTTCCTACCCACTGCTTACGAATCCGACTAACACCAACGAAAACACACCCGACAATGGTACGTGCGCTGTTTTTCGCTAGTTTTCCACCCCGCGCGCCCCAATCCACTTCGCATATCACTAACAATGTCTTCCGTGTTGCAGGCCAACTACACCGAGGACCAGATGGCCGGTAAGTCCTTCCTGAACGCAATTCTGGCTTAACTCGCATGGCCCCACCTTCCACAACGCAAACACTGCAATTATTTTCGCGTGTCATGTTTTCTCGCGATTATTGTCACCTGAAACTTACCGTATCCGTAGTCCAACTTGGTCATCTGAGATTCGGCAACGCTATCGAAATGCAGATGAAATTCTTTTGGTCTTATTCACTTTCTTTTGTTAAGTAGATGACTCATCTTTGAGGAATTTCCTGGATTTACTTAATGATAGTTTGATAACTTACTGCTGATAACAGCTGTGGAGGTGTATTGAATGTCCTGGATTGAATGATGTTGATATGTAAACAGTTGTGCTGTAAGTGCTGGACTTGTTTGCAAGTTTCCAATTTTGGCACTGACATGAAACAGTTGCTCAATGACCAGGGCAAGATTTGTGTCCATTTATGGTCAAAAATACTTTCCACAAGTCATCCAGTGAGCTGGTGTTAAGATGACTTGAGTTGTTTTAGTACCATCAAGTCATTCAGAGTAAACAGATGTTCTTAGTTGATGTGCAGAAGTGGTCTAAAATATTGCTGATCATTTTCAATAATAATGTATCTTTATGAACCAATGAACAAAATCAGTTTCTCATCTGTTGAAGGTTGCAACAACTTTAAAAAAGGTTTCTAAACTGTTAATATGTGTTTGTAGAGTTTCAGGAGGCCTTCCAGCTTTTCGATAGTCGTGGTGATGGCAAAATCCATGTTTCACAAATCGGTGACGCTCTTAGAGCATTGGGCCAAAATCCAACTGAATCGGATGTGAAGAAGTACACCTTCCAACATAAATCTGATGAAAGAGTATCATTTGAGGTCTTTCTTCCAATCTACCAAGTAATTGCAACAAGTTTTATACAATGTCTGATGATAAAGAGTACTCATTAATTGGTTTATTCTAGCAAATTTCAAAAGGTCGTATTCCTGACACCGCTGATGACTTCATTGAAGGCTTACGTCATTTTGACAAAGACGGCAACGGTTACATTAGCTCAGCTGAATTGCGGCACTTGCTAACCACCCTGGGCGAAAAACTCACAGACGATGAAGTAGAGCAGCTTCTCCAGGGCCAGGAAGATTCGCAAGGCAACGTCAATTACGAGGACTTTGTGCGCCTCATCATGTCGGGTTAAATACACATAACAGAGAGCTAATCAATATATCAATTCTCCTTAACTTAACAACTTATATTTAGCACATATTTATTCGTAAATTTTGGATGAGTTGGAGAACTTTGTATTTAGACATGGTTTTAATAAGTGCCTTCTTTCGCGGCGAACTGTTGAGGTTTTAGAAATTTTTCATTCCAATAATTGTGCATTGGTTGGTCATAACATTGTACATGCATTTATTATGACATTTTCAAGTTATTTTTTGTGAAAGTTTTACTGCTCTTTCATTTTTACCCATTTTTGCTGTATTAAAATATTAGAGAATAAAAAAAATATATAGATACATAAACTGGGACCGTAGTTTGCTACCAAATTCATTTGTGAGATTAGATTTTTATTCAATGCAAAGGTTACTGTTCGGAAAATTGTTCCGTCTTTATAATTATAAATTTAAAAGAAGATTGAAGCGGTTTCTTAAAGTCAAGTTTTAAACTATAAGTTTGTCCTTAGTGACTCATGTCGTCTGTCATTTTAAATGAAATTTGTCGCTAAATATTGAATGCAATAAATAAGTTAACTTGTAACACACAATGTGAACTGTCGCGAAAGTGACGACTTAAGATTCAGAGTATAAAACCACATTTCTTTTGACATTTATTACTGATCTCAAACCAAGATTTTAAAAACAATGTTATCCCCACCGATTGCAACCGTTTTAACCATCTCATCAAATTCGGCGCGAATTTACCAACAAATCCCGCCCGTTTTTGGCTGACTATAAATGCGAACCCTTGTGAGAACCCCACGTTTCGCGCCAATACACTCAGAGGGGAGCATCCGTCGCAAGTCCTGCGCATTTTAAATTTCAAGTTTGCAACAATGCCATCCCTTGGAGATGTTGTTCGTCCAGTGCTTAAATTCACCAAAGCCATCCCCGAAGCGTTCGCGCCAGTTCGAGGTTCTGCAAAAGCAGCCGGCTTCGACCTCAAGAGTGTCGTAGATTGCATTGTCCCTGCTCATGGTAAGGCTCTCGTGAATACCGGTCTCAAGGTGCAACTACCAGAAGGTTGCTATGGACGTGTCGCTCCTAGGTCTGGTCTTGCCGTAAAGAATTTTATTGATGTTGGAGGTTAGCACAATTATCCTACTTCTTGTTTAACAAGCATTTTTTGTTGCATGTTACTTGCACTGCATACTAACATGGGTCAATTTATGTTTAGCTGGTGTTATTGATGAAGACTACAGAGGCATTGTCAATGTAGTACTTTTCAATCACTCTCATGAAGACTTTATGGTAAACAAAGGTGACAGGATTGCTCAGTTAATCTGTGAAAGGGTCTGTTATCCTGATTTACAAGAGGAACAAGAGTTGTCTGAGACAACTCGAGGTGAAGGAGGCTTTGGATCAACTGGAATTAACTAATATGTACTTTATGGAAGGGGATTTCATCACCTTTATTTTTCTTTTTAATCACTACTTTTGTTAATGGAATGCCTAATGGAACTGAGTGTGATTCATGAATCTCTCAAATGCTGCCAGTATTATTGATTACTGTCAGAAGTACTTTCTAAAATAAATAAAACAGTTTATTTTAAATTTGTTAATTACGTTTATTATCAGTGATGGTGGGTTACAATGATCATTAAACTGTGATAATAAAGGTTTATATCTTAATGTGATTTAATACACAAATGGGTTTTGAATGAATTAAAATAGTGGTGCGTAATTTGGCTGAGGTGATTATACCGTTATCTTCACACCTTACCTCAAAGTACTAAACTTGTTTGGATTTTTTTTTCTTTATTAGAATTTGTTGCTTTGTAATCAATTAATAAATTGGCATAAATAGCCAAGAAGAAGCTGCACAAAGGCAGAAACATTTAAAACGTATTCAGAGTACAAGCAAGAAGTAACAACACTGAAAATGAATAAATTAGTAAGAAAATTTCCGTACCTTAATATTTTTATAATTGTACTAATATTGTTTAATTGTTAGGCTTTTGTGATGTTCATTACTCTTGGAGTAACTATGGAAACATTCGCGAGCCCTCTGTTAATTCTTGAAAATATGCCTGAAGATAAAGTTAAGATTTCAACCGAAAAGGAATCATGGGAAGCAAATGACAAAGAGTTGGAAAGAGCTTTCACAAATGCCCATTCTCACGGACTTGAGTTTTATGGTAACTTGGAGATTCTGTCTGATGGTGTTGAGGAAATTGGTGGACTAAATGAAGATATTGTGGCTGTGGAGATGGGGGATAATAACACCTTGAAAGAAGTACCATTTGATTTGGTATAATTATATATTTTGAATAATAAATGCTATATTTCTTATTCAAAACATAATGTATAGAGTATTGTTGAGTGTGGTTACAGAGTGTTTAAGATTCATTACGCTGATAAAATTTCACTATAACACTGGTAAAAGTTTATCAACATAATAAATATTAAGCACTTTGTAACCTTACTCAATGATACTCGAAATAATTATTACTTAATTCTATTCTATTATCTTAGTTGAGGTAACGCATTAATACTGTTCGTGAACTCTGCGAGGTCGCGCGATAAGTCACGACGAGTTCTTCTTCGCATCGCCAGCGCCACAAAACACCGAGGTCTAATGGCTACGAATCCTGGAAATTTGAGCACAGTCGAGAATCTACCTCAGAGCAAGCAACATCTTTTCCAAGTTACTCTCCTCAATTTAAAATCCACATGTTGACATATACCATTAGAAGTACGAATTCATAAGTAGCAATACAAGTCAAAGCAACATAATACAATATAGAATCATATACCTATTTCTATAGGCATAGTTAAGCAAGCAACATCATATAACTATAACACTACTTCAGTATCTGATACTGAAGAAGGCAACATGTCGAAAACGTTTTAACAGGTGACTAAATGTAAGTGATAATGAAATTTTATCAACATAATAATGTACTTAGTTTGGGTAAAATACATATGATTGCATCGAAATTAAATTAATATTAAGTTCCAATTGGATTTCGCAGGCAGCGGTCCTGTTAAACTATATTACACTATAAGGAGGATTAGGGATTACCCCCGCGTGTCTGGATTTCCAATGAGATTACCGATTGAGCATTTTAAATTGATTTCAATTAATTTCTCTAACTGAGCGCCACCTACTCGTATTTCAATTCCACACGTGTTTGGAGACTGAGGTTATCCGTAAATAAACACTGCGAGGTAGACTTGTGCAACTGGGAAGCGTGTATCAGAATGACCGAAAGGGAATCATTAGCAGATAAAATCGCTGGATTATTAAATTCTGCCCCGTCATACAACCCGGATGAAAATGATACTGAAACAGCAGCTAAAGTAGTTGACTATGATGCAGTGGAACATGATGAAGATGCCAAGGTAATACAAAGTGCATTCCGGAAAAATAATGTCAGTTTACTTGTTGAAGTTGATGCAAAGTATGCTGGAAAGAAAAGCTCCAGGAAAGATCTATATGATTCTGATGAGGAAGATGATTTGCCACTGGAACACATTGACCAAGAAAGTGATTCAGGGGCTGAAGAAGATAGTGAAAGCACGGATGGAGATGATGATAGTGAGGAAGGTAGTGGCAATGAAAAAGATCAAGCCAATTTTAAACATATGAATGAAGCTAACTTGAAAGTAATCAATAAGAAAAGTCAGTGTGTACAGAATCAAATACAAATGTGGGAGAATTTATTAGAGATGAGGATACAACTTCAGAAGTGTCTGCTTGCATCGAATAAATTACCAGGAGTTGAAGTTTATAAGGAGATGAAGATAAATAATGAATTTAGAGAGAAATCTGAGTGTACCAAGGATGTTTTGATGGGAACTTTAGGGAACATGATTGAGTTACAAGAGTTGCTAGTTAAAAGGTTCCCAGAATCAAAGAATGTTTTGAAGGATAAAGGACAGAAAAAGAATGAAACTGGGGATGAAGAAGATGAGCTTGATATTGATATATCAACTGATACAGAAGATGAAGAAGGCAATGAGGAAGATGTTGAAGAAAGTGAGGATGAGAGCAAACCACCAGCAAAGAGAAAGAAATTCACCCCACATGAACTTGAACAGAGGACTGTCAAGCTTCATAAGAACTATACAACTTTCAGAAACACGACTATTCAGAAGTGGAATGATAGGACACAAATTGCACATGGGAAAACCGCAAATACAAATCCAGTTTTGAAACAAATTGAGTTCAATTTGACTGATAAACCAAGGCTTATCAGGAGAACGCAACTTAAGCGCTCAGAATATAAAATTATAGGTGAAAATCACCAAGATTCTCATGATGAAGTCAAAGCGGAAGAAGAGGAACAACCGAAAACGAATGAACATGATTACAATAAGAATATTTTCGATGATGACGATTTCTATCATCAATTACTACGTGAATTAATCGAAGTTAAATCTGCTGATATCACAGACCCTGTTCAACTCAGTCGACAATGGATTCAACTGCAGAATTTACGCAGTAAAATGAAGCGGAAAATTGACACACGAGCAACAAAGGGTCGGAGAATGCGTTTCGGTGTCCACACCAAGTTAATCAACTTCATGGCACCTATTAACAATGAATTAATCACTGATGAGGCACAAACAGAGCTGTTTTCTTCTCTATTTGGAAAGAGAGGTTGATATGTTAAACAAAACTTTCTATTATAGAAATATCTTAAACTAGAATTGTTTCAACTGTGCCATCTTGTTGTTCCTCCTCATTGCCATTTTCCTTACCCTCAAGTAATACTCCTTGGAGTTGGGCTCTAGCTCTTCTAATTTAAGGGCTGGTCCAGTGTGAAGATTCCATAGCCACTCAGGATACTCAGAGTCAGGTTTGAGTTTGATATCTTCACCAGTTTTGAAGATGTTGGAGCCACAGCAGTAATTGACTAGTTTGTTTGGGTCGGTTTCAACTGGAAGAACTCTTTTCTCCATGATTGGACCCAGTTTTCCTGCCTTTTTCTTCTTTAATACACCACCGACCATATTTACAGCTGAAAAGTAAGATAATTATCATAAAATAGTAAATAAATTTATATTGTTTTGAAGTTTGTAATAACTAAAAGCTTCAAATACCTGCAGACTCCTTTTTGGCGTATGTATTGCATGGTAAATTGATGGAGAATTTAATGGGCACTAAACTGCGACGGCAGAAGTTAATTACACTCATTGTTTAATTTATTATTTTAGTTTAACACGTTTATCAATAACAAGTAAAGTTAAAGTGAGTTTTGTGGTTATTTAACATGTGCGACGAAAGCGCACCCTAACGGGGTGGTGATATTTGAAAAGTTTTGAAATATCGCACTTACTTCCATGGAAACCAAATAAACCTATTTTTCATCCCCGTTTGCTCCTTCTGGCCTTTTGACTTCTTTTTGCTTTAAACAAACCAGGCAAAGAAATATCGGTTCTTTGTCTATAGGCTTAACCTCAATAAACATCAATAAACATTCAATCAAATGCAAATCGCGTCAACAGCGAAATTTAATAACTTAAATCAATATTCCTGCCCTAAAGATGATTTATTGTAGTTTCGGTGTTTGTTATTTGGTAAACAAGTTGTTAATAAATATAATAACGCTTTGAAATACTGAAAAAGTGTGTTACATAAATGCCAACAAGCAGTAGTGCCTACTCAATAGTAAATAAAATAAATATCTACAAATAACTCCAACCCATTATATTATTTTTTAGCAAGAAAAAAAGAAGGTTTTAAGATGTAAGAACAAGTCACTTACACCCAATTCTCAACCCAAAGCATGCAATGTTTTGTCAAACAATGTCAATCAAGTGAGTCAAATAAAGAGGTCTCATAGCAGTTTAAGCATCACAAACAAGTGCAACAGGAACAATGAACTACTGGTACTTAAGAGATATTCAGATGGGTCTGTGCACATATCCAGAAGTCAGGAGGAAAAAGAGAAGAATCCGGACAAGATTTGTCTGGATCGTAGAGCATTAACGCTGTTGCCGATTTTAGACGACGAGCAGAATTTGCGCTTGTTGTCATTACAGCACAATTTGATTACATCCTTGGAGAATTTAGTGAAGCAAAGTTATCCTGTCTTAGTGTTCCTTGATGTCTATGATAATCAGATTGAGATGATCAATTTTTTGGAGCATGTGACTAGTTTACGGGTGCTATTGTTGGGCAAAAACAGGTAACACAATTTTTTAAAGGCTTTATTAGCTGAAGATTGGGATTTTTATTATTTGTAGGATTAGAAAAATAGAAGGACTTGATAATTTGAGCAAATTAGAGGTTTTGGATCTTCATGGAAATCAAATATCTACTGTAAATGGACTCAAGAGATGTAAATCATTGAAAGTGTTGAACTTAGCTGGGAATCAGATTCGTACAATTGGTGAACAAGACTTGGAGGGACTAAAAACTCTACAGGAGTTGAATTTACGAAGAAATCGACTGAGGAAATTGACGGGATTTAGTGAAGCTACAAGTCTACAGAAATTGTTCTTGAGTAATAATGATATTCAGAGGTATGAAGTTTTTTCTTTATCTTTTTATTTCATAGTTGATACTTATATATTCTGCTAGTCTTGATGATATTTACAACATTGCAAAATCTCCGATTCTTCGCGAGATTACAATCGACAATAATCCAGTTTTTCAAAATGGAAATTGCATCTCATTCCTCATTTCTTACCTGCCAAAACTAACAAACTTGAACACGATGATAGTCAACGATCAAGCTAGGAAATCAGCAATGGCATGGCGTCGAAATAAAGAATCCTCCAATGACCTTTTCAAAGACCTATCTCAAAACATTCGTTTTAATGGCAGACGTGAAGAAGTTATTTCCAATGCCAGAACAAATTGGGAACTGCTACGCACACAAACAAAAATGTGCTTCTCCACATCTTCTTCCAACATAGAAAAGGAAAAATCGACGATGGTAAAACCAGATTGTGACTTTATCACGACTAAACTAGTAAAAGTAAAAAAGGATAAGTCTTTAGGGAGAGCAAGGTCCAGTTTAAGTCTGCTTCCAGATAAAAGAATATTTGGTGTAAGAACGAACTCAATGGAGACGGAGATTGATTCATCCAGTAATCAATCGGATCAATTTCGGCTACCACCAATTCTAGTCCCGATAATTAACAAGTTAGAGACGGGGAGCATGTCGAGTGTTGGCCCCAATGTGGATAGTTCCGTGAGTTCTATGATTAGCAGTAATCTGTCACATTCTGAAGAGGAATCTGATGATGAAGAGGAGGCAGTGCCGGAAATGGTGCCAACCGAAGAGACTCCGGAAAAACTTGTTCCAATTGGAACTTTGGATAAAGAGCAATCTAAATATGAAAATCAGGAGAAAACAACGGAGAATAAAATACAGTCTGCTGAGAATACAGAAACAGCTAGTAATTTATCCTCAAACACCAACTCCAGTAACAATGCCAGTGGAAATGGAAGTGATATTAGTACGGCAAGTAAAAAACGTCAAACTAGACTAAAACGAGCTGTTAAAAGCGCAATGAGCGCTGGAAATAAAGTTAATATCCGCGCAAATCGTGCTATTACGGCTAAAGTAAATTCCAGAAGAATTGTGACTGAAAATCCTGGAGTTCCCATTGCTATATCACGTGAAAGAGAACAAGGTATGATATTCGTTATACTGTTTTACTCTTTATCACTTTAAATTAATTTTTTTGTCTATGGTATAGGTGGGGATTATTTAATAGAAATTTGCGGTCGTCATCTTAATATTTACGGGCATGGTGCCCTTCGTTTCGTAGACAAAGCATGGTGTCAAACCAAAGCCAACGACGTCCTTACAGTAAACTTCAACTACACCAACTTCAACGGAATCTGTACTGTTTTAACCAAGATAAAACAACGTTTTCCTAACGCAGAGAACTTCATCTTCAAGGACACAAACATTTATTGCCTAGGTCAACTAAACGCTTTAGCCGAGATCCAAGGATTCACTTCCCTAACAATTTTAGAAGATGGAAATCCAATTGTCAACAAGGAATGGCGAGTATACGCCATTTATAGATTGGCACATTGGGGACTCAAGGTTTTGAATGACAAAGAGATTAATGAGGATGAAGTTACTACCGCCAATGATTCCTACAAAAGTCTTAGTGATATTGTGTTGTGGTCACTGCCAAATGAAACACTTCAACCACTTCTGTCCAGGATGCATATTGATGTGACAAGTGAGGATCTAACTAATCCCAAACAATGGCTAATGAAAGCAGACCCGGCCCTGAGGAGTGTTGTCAGCAAAGAAGCACTACAGTGGAAGAAAACAACGTCGTCTTTGCATGAGGATATTATTATGAGGCAGAGAGCTCGTCTGCATATGAATCGACTTATAAATGATCTTTGCAACACGTTACGGAAAGTTCAATTGTTTGAAGAGCGGTGGAATAGTATACTACATGAAATTGTGAGCAATGCGCTAAACGATTACTCACAGATTGAACTTTATACCAAACGGAAAATTTTAGAGTTGATGAAGAGTTGTAATTCTTGATATACTATTAGAAAACTTGTTTAAATAGTTTTTGTTGTTTCAAGTCTTTGCTAGGCAACCGAAACATCACAAGTAGTTAGGAAAACTTTCATTCTCATTTTCAAATCAAAAGTCATCATATAATCATCATAAAAATGTTTGGCCGTTTCTCAAAATTATTTGTGCTGTTTGTTTCTTGTTTAATACTCTTTTGTAAGTATTCTATTCACATTGAGAATATTTTTGGCTTATTTTAAACCAATTTCAGCGCTATTTGACGGAACGTTATCGCAGGCATGTGAGCCTAAAAATGAATGTGGTACTAAAACATGCTCTAAATGTTGTTCAAAATGCTCTCAAGGTGGACATAGATCAGAATCAGGAGTTGATTCAAGATGTACAAATCGAATTTGTGTTGGAAAGTGTGGAAGACCAGCTTGTACTAAAAACTATAGGCAACCGTGCAAAGATTCTAAACCACCGCCGCCACCGTGCACAGTTCCCAAATGCACTGGAGAATGCAGAAGTCCCGGATGTTTAGGAAACAGACAAGAAAATAAGCTCCGGGAAGAATGTGAGGTCGATAAACCGGTGGTAAGTGTCAATTCGTATATATTTTTGATGAATTCACAATGTAAATAACAAAATCTAAGCAATCAAAGATGGCGTCATGGCAACGGCTATTTTGTTTAACTATTTTCATTGTTTTTCGTTTTGTGTCAACCCTTCTGCCATCCATGCCCTTTTTATCATACACCAACTCAAATTTAGTGTAAAAATACGACCGATACGAGACAGCCTTTAAGCGGAAGCCTCAACTGCCAGAAGTTGCTTTTCTCTAAAGACCGAGTCGGTCCAATTTTCACTTCCGACTCGAAGAATCCCAACCCGTTCGCACAGTGCACCAAATGTAGTCTGCAAACAACACAGGATAATTCAGCGGTGCTCCTCTCATGCTACGATTGTACCGACTTGAAGCCAGTCGATGATCCTTGCCCAGAGAAACAAAAACCAAGCACAAAAAGCTGCAGAGACGACTCAAAACAGAAGAAAAGCGGTTGCACACTGAACTATAAGGTAAATATTGGATTATTTCTTTTGCAATTTTAAAAACCTAGTAAATTGCCCGGTTTATCATATAACAACATAACCACAACCACTTCTGCGTAGAGTAGTGGTGTTAAACTCAGTTGTGGACAAGGAAATTCAAGAAAAAGTAGTGTAATATCAGAAAATAAATCTAATGGCGGCGTAGGAACTGAAGCAGAAACCAATGGTAAAAGTTGTACAGATAGTAAACCATATGTTTTCCTAGTACGCTACATTGAAATCCCAAGCTATACCGCGTTGAAAAGTAACGATATTTGTTGCAACGACTGCTAACAACAATAACGGACGTATACTTATAATTATTGATTAATGAAGTGCGAAAAGTGAAGATTAGTGCAATCATTACTCATTATTTCATAAGAAATGTAAGTTAAATCAAATTAGAATAGGTTAGGTTCATAAGTTTCTTCTAGAAATTAACTTTCAAACTACTTTAAAAACCTGCAGATCATTAACTGCACAAAATGTTTCGGCGGTTTGGCCTCGGTAAAAACCTCCTCAAGTCCTACTATGCATCATCACGCTACTCATCGCAACTTGTCCGTAAGCAACTCATCAGTGAGGAACAAACTGATGTACACAACTTCCACATGGGTATATCAGTTCATGGCTTCACAGTAAAAGATGTCCAGAGAATTGAAGAATTTAATCTCACTGCAATTAAATTGATACATGACAAAACACAAGCAGAGTATTTACATCTATACAGAAAAGATACTAATAATGTATTCTCTATCAACTTTCGTACAACCCCAATGGATTCAACTGGATTACCTCACATCCTAGAGCACACTGTTCTATGTGGCTCTAAGTTGTATCCTGTAAGAGATCCATTCTTCAAGATGTTGAACAGATCACTTGCAACATTCATGAATGCATTTACTGCTCCTGACTTCACAATGTACCCCTTCAGCACACAGAATCTGTCAGATTACAGAAACCTACAGAGAATTTATTTGGATGCAGTCTTTAGACCTAATTTAAAGGAAACAGACTTTATGCAAGAGGGTTGGCGATTGGAGAACACATCACTGCAAGACATCAAGTCTGATTTGGTTATCAAAGGAGTGGTGTACAATGAGATGAAGGGAGCTTTCACTGAGAATGATTCAATTATACAACATAAGCTACTGAATTCTATTTTGCCTGATCATACCTACGGCGTTATTTCTGGTGGGGACCCTGTGAAGATTCCAGATTTGACATGGGACATGTTAAAGAAGTTTCACCAGGATCATTATCATCCCAGTAATTCGCGGTTCTTTTCTTATGGTAACTTTCCATTAGCACCTTCTTTGGAATACGTCAATAGTGAGTATTTAGCCAATGTTCACTGGCAGGATACTAAGCACACTGAAGTGCCGGTTCATGAAACTTGGGATAAACCGAAGAGTATTCACATTAAGGGCAAGTTCGATAAACTTGGGGAGCCTTTTGAGACGCAGAATTCTATTGTGATATCTTACAAGATGACGGATATTACTGGGATTTATGAGACGTTCCTACTACAAGTAAGTTATCCTTAAATTAACAATTAATTTTGTCATTGTATGATTATTATTCATTTTCAGTTTGTATGTGAACTCTTAATAAAAGGTCCCAATTCACCATTCTACAAATCCATGATTGAACCTAATTTCTCAGGTGGTTACACCCCTTCAACTGGATTTGACACTCAACTACGCAACTCTATCTTCTCTCTTGGTCTACAAGGCATCAAAATTGAAGACTTTGCGAAAATCGAGAAGATCTTCAATGACACCATCGACAAAGTTATTGAAACTGGTTTTGACGAGAAGCACATCGAATCAGTTTTGCATACTTATGAACTAGGCTTGAAGCACGAAGCTTCCAACTTTGGTTTGGCTCTCCTTTATTTTACAGGACCTATTTGGAACCACAACGGCGATGTGATTGATCAGCTGCGATGCAATCGAATGATTAACAGACTACGACAGGAGATTAAAAAGGAATCTAATTATCTTATAAACGTTGTGAAGAAATACTTTAAGGATAACACCCATAAATTGGTATTAACGATGTCTCCTGACAAGGAGTATGAAAGTAAGCAACAGCAACTAGAAAATGACATCATTACGAAGAAGTCAACATCTTTATCGGATGAGGATCGACAGGTTATCTTTAAAAAGTCTTTGCAATTGGAAGAGGAACAGAAACAGGTTCAAGATACAAATATCCTGCCTTCGTTGGACATGAACGATATCTGTAATGATGTTCCAAAGCTGAATTCAGAGAAGCTCCAAGATAAAACGCAGACGGTTGTGTATAAAGTCAACGCGAATGGTTTGATTTATTTCAGAGGTCTTCTAAACACATCACAACTATCACCAGAGCAACAAATGATGTTGCCACTCTTTTGTTCTGTTATTACTAAACTAGGAACGGATAAATTGGACTTCAGGGAGTTTGATAGCTTAACCCAGAGGAAGACATCGGGACTCAGCTTTGCAGTTCATATTGGCGATAGTTTATATCAACTACACTCCTATGAACCTGGTCTTATTATCGGCAGTTATTGCTTAAAGGAGAATGTGGAACACATGTGGGATTTGTGGACACAGCTATTTAATATGTCTGCCTTAAAGGATGTATCACGGTTTGAAATGTTGTGTAAGTTATATATGGCGAATTTGACACATGGCATTGCGGATGCAGGTCATTACTACGCCATGTTGGCTGCGCAAGGGTTAATTTCCGGCTCTGCGTATCAAAAGGATTTATTGAGTGGACTACAGCACATTTCATACATGAGGAGACTGGTAAAAACATCGAGTTATGCTCCTATTTTGAACGAATTGACGAATATTTCCAAGATTTTATTCGATAGGAATAATTTAAGGTTGGTAACTTTTTAATTGCTACTATCTAGAAGTAAAATTAAATGTTTGCGTCTTTTCTCTTAGATGTTCACTCAACATTGAAGACGCAAACCGTGATACAACAGTTTCTTCATATGAGAAATTTATGGCGACAGTACCAGTTGTTTCACCTCCAACTACATTAGGACAAAAGTACACGACGACCAAAGTTTGGGCTCCAACTGATTCTATCAACTGTCATCATCATGTTTTTAATTTCCCAGTTAACTACTGCGCCAAATCCATTCTCTCCGTTCCTTACACTCATGCCGACTTCTCCAAATTACAAGTCCTTGCGAAACTTCTTTCGGCGAAGTATTTACACCCTGAAATTCGTGAGAAAAACTGCGCTTACGGTGGGGGCGCTCGTCTTAGTCCTGAAGGCGTGTTTACCTTTTTCAGCTACCGTGATCCGCGAAGTACCGAAACGTTAAACGTATTTGACAATACTCACAATTGGTTGAGTAATTATTTCCCCACGATGACCGCTCAAGATATTACGGAGGCGAAACTGGGTGTGTTCCAGAGCGTGGACGCACCAGTTCCGCCTGGAGCGAAAGGTTCAAGCGAATTTTTCAATGGGTTGACTAGGGATATATTGCAACGGCATCGCGCTGCCTTGATGACGGTGAATGCGGATAATCTAAAAGAAATGGCAGAGAAATATCTGCTGGTTATGGAACCTGCAAAGGTGGGGAAGGTTATACTAGCTCCAAAATCGGTAGATACTTCGGGAAGGAAAGATGAGCTGTGGACGATTGTAGATAATGACTAAATTTGATTGGGGCGTTAAGGAATAAAGGACGAGTATTAAATAAAGTATATTGTTAACCATAAGAGGTTGTGGTTGATGTTCTGGGGGCTGAGTGTGTAGAAGTCAGATTAATTGCGGATTGTTGTTACAGTTTGTTAATTTGGCGTATAATGGCGCTGCCTGAGGAATATTTAGATGAAAAGGAGTATTTTAGAGAGTTGGTAGATTTCTTATATGAATTTAGATGGTTACACGTTCATCCTAATACGGATATATTTACGTGTAATGTTCTTGAGTGTATTCCTAAAGAGTGGAGTGACTATTTTGATTCACTTATGACTCAAGATAGTTTGAAAATGTTGGGATTGGGTTTAGAAATCGTAAGTTGAACTTAATAGTGGGGTGCGAATCAAGTATTTCTTTCTTTTGAAATTTTTTTTAGTCTGATGCACCTACCTCTCTCAATGCATTCATCAAACGATCCAATTCTCTAACTCCCCGGTACACATTCAAAAACGAAACTATACAGCTTGAAAACATCAAAGGGCTGTCAGTCAAAAAGCAACATGAAATCTCGCTGCTCGCGTCTTTGATTTATAACTTTTGCCAAGAAAGTTGCATTGATTATGTAGTTGACGTTGGATGTGGTCTTGTAAGTTGTTTTATTACGCCAAAATTAGCAAATATTAATTTCACGCATTTTATTTCTGTTGCATAGGGTTATTTAACAAATCTATTACATGAAAAAGGCATACGAATCATGGGAATTGATTGCAACCTAAAATTTGTTCAAACTGCTAAAGAGAAATATCCAGTGGTTCCATTTAAACATCTTTTTGTTACTAATGAGTCTTCTAAGATGGTTACGAAATTATTATCGAAGAATTTTCTGGAATTTGATGAGAATGTGCATACAGTTTGTTTGGTTGCTTTGCACGCATGTGCGGATTTAACAGTAGACATGCTGAAGCTGTCTTTGGGTATGGAATGTTTGAAAATGGGGGTTGTAATGCCATGCTGCTATCACAGAATGAAAATAATCGATAATCTAAATGATACGGGGATAGAGCACCATCAAATCAATAAGCAGTATGTCAATTTCCCTCTAAGTGGAATTTTGATAGAGATTCTTAATGATAAGTACGATGTTTTCTTGGGAGGGTCTTTTTTGAGGCTTGCTTGTCAACGTGCTAATTGGACGCAACAACCTCCAGAGGAAACTGAAACTGTGGCGAGGAATTTATTGTTTAGAAATTTGTTGCAGTTGGTTGCAAAGCAAGGTAAATAAGCATATTTACAATGATTCATTATTAAGGCATTTTGTTATATACACATGTGGCTATTTACACCAAATGCCACGGAATTTTAAGGGTGTGGTAGAAATTGAAGAAACAAAAAGTTAGAAATGCTTTAATTTGGTTATATTTTGACTACATTAATCAGAATTAACATAGAATTGTTTTGCGAAATTTTTACAGAAAATTACTCTCTTCAAAGACGCCACCGAAAAACAGGCAGCTCTCGGGATAATTACACCATTGACAATTTTGTATCTACATTATCATCATCGTATAATATTACTTCAAACTCATCATCAATTAGTGCGGAAGCACTATCCCATCTAATATTGAAACTTCGCCAACAATTCGACAAGTACGCTGCGCGAAACTACACGCTTGCAGCGTTTGTTGCTCTTCAAACCTTGGTACAACCTATAAGTGAGAATCTTGTGTTGTTGGACAGGTGCGTTTACGTCCAGCAGGCGGCAGGCGTGCAGTGTAAAACCCTAAAAGTCACGGATCCATGCATTTCACCCCGCTGCTTTGCCTTAGTGATTACTAAACAAAACAGCAACATAAACGATCCCAGTGTCTGCAGACAATGTGCACCCGGTGCACCGTGTAGCATTTGTTACAAGAGGAGCAAATTTAATTGACTACAATTGACGTAATATTTTTATTCTTAGGAACAAGGTAAGAAACTGAGAAATTAATTATTACGCTGTTCTTACTCTTGAAAATGCGGTACTGCATTAATTGATGTGAAGTAAAGTTTTTGTGTTTAGTCGGCGCTCGCCCTCGTTGGTACTTTTAATTAATTACAGTAGAACATTGATAATTGATTTAATTACATCAAGGCCCATACTTTTGAGTATGAATTCTGTTGGGTTATTGTTGGAATACTTCTGAATCAGTTATTCTGTTGACATTTGTTTTGTCTTATAACTGTTATAATAGATTCTGGAAAATCTGTATTTATCAAGTAATGCTTTAGTCTAAAGTTTGGTGTGAGTGTTGATTAAAATGTTGGATTATATTCTTGGGGCGCTATTATTTACTGGTGATTTTGAATAGTATAATTATGATATTTTTCTGTCTTCCTATTCTTGAATTACATCAATATCAGGTATTTCATATGTAGTTGATTCCGCAATGTTTTTAGATGCAGAAATTGGGGATTGTTGGCGTGGTTTAGCCAAAAGTTTATCTTGTGTCTTAGATAACAAATCTTCGAAGATTTTATAAAATGGATTGTCTTTGTGTTTGAGTGCATCTTCGTGAATTTGTGCAAATTTTTTTATCAGGTCTTCTTCTGGGTTAGATACTACTTCAGATTGGGCATTGGCTTCACTTTGTTTAGTTACTTCTGCTTTCATTGTTGTCGTTTTATTAACATCATTTTGAGTTTGATCTAGTGGCGACGGAATGATTTTGAGATCATTTCTTTCAGTGGTCTCTTTACCAATTTCCTCATCTTGTTCCTCAACTGGAATCACAAGAAATTCTTTTCTTATTATATACATTGGAATAAGCACGGCAGTCTTTTCTTCTATTAAATCCAATTCAACTCTTTCATCATTACCTTCAGTTGTAGTCTTGTCATCATTTTCTGTAGTCATATCAAGAGTACTTCTTGTGATAATTTCATCGTAATGTTCAAATTTCTTTTCTTTTTCATATGCATATCTAAATGGTATGTCACCGTCATGACTTTTATCATTGCTAGAATAATCTGGGAAATCTTCTTGAAGCCATATCTCTGGCTCAAAAAAATCAAAATCATGTGTTTTATCATTGGCGACAACAACAGACTTTTCTGTATATATTTCTTCTGTGCTGTTTCTATCTATTATAATTAGGTCTTCGTCCGTATCCGCAGCAAAATAATCCTTGACCCTTTGATGTTGGGATGAGATCAGCACGAAGAGGACAATTGCAGTCGTGATAAAAACAATAAAGAGAAACTTGGGATCGAAACTTTTATTTAACCGCATTTTTCGTTGCCTTTATTCAGTTTAAATTGCGACTTGGTTGGAATTTTAAGAGAGGTTTTCATGAAATTACCTTTTCACTTAATAAGACCTGAATACAACACATTTTGGTATGAAACGGCGGCGACAATATTTAATCGCATTAAGGACAAAACAACATGTTTGTTTATCATACGATATTTGCAGTGTTTGTTTGTAGTTATTTTAATGAATGTTTAACGTATTCTGATGAAGAAATTATTGGCTTTGGTTTATTTTTGCAAATTTATCATTGTTGATATATGCACTATACATTACTTTATGGTATTTGCGGGAAATTAGGGTGCACTATAAAAGTCATCAATTAATCAATTAATAACACATGTCGTATTATCATAATATTTATTATTGATTGAACAGCTTAAGGATTACTAAACACTAAAATGGCGAAAATTAATGATATTATCTGTATCAAATAAAAAGAGGGGAACTATTTATAATTGCAGCCAGAACATCATTTAAACTGACTTTAACACCAACTAGTTAATGCATTAAGTAATTTAGCGTAGTTTGTGCTTCTTTGAGGACAATGTGCTTCAGAAGGGCGATGAACATTTTCCAGCCTTTAATATCCATCGATCGAAGCATCATCTCTTATTTATTGAATAATACTGCATATTATGTTTCTTTGGAATGTTTTAACGAATTTCGTAAAGTGAGGAAAGACTTTTGATGACTTAATCTTTGCGGTCTTTGATATCCACTTCATTCCCGTAGCTGCAAGGCAAACATTATGTTGCCAACTTTTAGTGTAAATAGATTTAATTTCGTAATAACAAGTACCTGTGATTGCAACGGTAGATATTCTCAACTCCAGTGTGGCTGCAAGCTAGGTCTTCATTCTCACCACAAAAGAAGGACTTTGGTGGCTTTGGGTAGATCAATGTTTCTGGGATTTCTCCGTCGATGTTTGATCTCTTTCCGTACCTGAAAAGAATTTCAATAGGAAATTGTTCTGTAATCGACAATCAGAAATAATCTTATATTAATATTGGGGTTAATTTGCTCTTATTACCTTGTACCCAGTTCGAAGCGTTCATTACGCGGTGCGAAGATTTTCTTAGCGCTTGCACGACCACCCCGGCCATAACGAGGTCCAGTGTGAAAGGTTCTGGAACCTGGAAGAGTGAAAGTTCTCAAAGTTCTGTCAATTTAGGTTGATTTTTATTGAGGGATAAATTGAAATAAATTATGATTCTCAATTTAAAGTCAACAGAAGTTTTCAATTGGAATGTTTATTCTTCTCTTATTGCAAAAAGAGGAACCATATTATTATTACTCTTCACTTCAAACGCTTAAAAGTTTAGAAATCAATTAGAAAAATATAAAAAGAGAAGCAATTAATTAAAGTGATGGACTTATGAGTTCATATAAAGGATAATCTTTATCACGATCTTGATTGCATGGATAACTAGAAAATCAACATGATCAACTTCCAAATTGCCAAAAAGTACTAGAGTAAGCTTTAGTATGAAACGAAGTAATTACAGTATTGTTGAGTGTGTTTACGAAGTGTTTAAGATTCATTATGTTGATAAAACTTTACTATAACACTTAAGTTTAGTCACTTGGTAAAACGTTTTCGGCATGTTGCTTTCTTCAGTATCAGATACTGAAGTACTGTTATAGTTATATGATGTTTCAGTGGTTTATTAGTATTATGCGTATTGTATTAGATAGCATGTTTTACATATACTTGCTTTGCATTAGTTGATATGGGAGATATGATCTTGCTTGCTTAACTGGGTTTCAATAGGTATATGATTCTATATTGTATTGTGTTGCTTTGACTTGTATTGCTACTTATAGATGATGCATTGAATTCGTGCTTCTAATAGTATATGGCAACATATGGATTTCAAATCGAGGAGAGTAACTTGGAAAAGATGTTGCTTGCTTTGAAGGAGATTCTCGACTGTGCTCAAATTTCCAGGATTCGTAGCCATTAGACCTCGGTGTCTTTGTGGCGCTCGTGTCGACAACGCGAAGGTCGTGACTTATCGCGCGACTTCGCAGATTTCACGAACAGTATTAATGTCTTACCTCAACTAAGATAATACAATACAAAGAAGAAGTAGATATTGTAGATACAGAAAAAAATAACTAACAACATAACGAACTAATTACATAATTTTACGTGTATAGTTTTGCTTTAATTGAGTTTATTTACTTTCATACGCGACTAAAAGGTATTGATTTGGCAGTTCTCGTTACTTATTTCTAATCCACTTTAATTAACTTGTGACTCACCCCATTGCGATGAGGAGTAGGCATCCGTCTGGACGAACATGTTGAGGGCAACGAGCAGGAATGCAGTAAGCCCGATTATTTTTTGAATATTCATCTATAATAAGCACAAAGAAATGCATTTCGCCAAACTTGTGAGTTTTCAGTTATGTATATTAGATTTCCTCAATACGAGTCTTGCCGTCTTTGCATAATGTGAATATGAAAAGGAAAGAAATTTATAAAAAGCGACAACAGGTTCCATGCCTTGTGTTGCCTTATTATGTTACAACAGTATCAATGTTACTCCACGTGCTTATTTTGCGCATACTCTTTTCCTTTTAATTCTGCTTTACCTTCTTGTTTCATGTTATTTAAAATATATTTGATATTTCAGGTGAAGGTCAATAGAACAGGAATTTAACATTAATTTTGGTCTTGTTGATTTTTACTAAGTCATTTGCTGGGTAACAATGAAAAACTAGTTAACTTTTCATTTATTTGTTGCAAATTATTATTTTCCGTAGACATGAAATTGAATTTGCAAGCTACATTAAAAATTCAATTCCCGCATTAGAATTTTGCAAATATATTTTTATGGTGTATTAATCTGAATCAGATACAAACATGTGGATTCATAAATGCCAGGCGACGGCACAAAGTAAACGGTGTAAGGAACTAACATAAACGTTAATTTGTGTCTAATTTACGAGCGTTAATTCGCTTTCGTGGAGAAATCCTTCCAACCCTTAATGCCGCATGATATTGCTCAATGTTCACTGCTTGTGACATTGTAATAGCTGCAATACACAGCGAGTACAAAAAAGTTTAATCAAGTTCAATCTAAAGAAATTAGAATTGATAATTTCTCATTTAAAGACCTAAGAAATTTCAATATATAATTTTATGAATTGTGACTTGAGGCGAATTCAATTTCTAGACGTCATAATTTCATTTCATCAAGTTAGTCAGTTGATTTAACTGTTGAAAAGAACTTATAGAAAGTGATTTTAAAATGACTTCAAGGAAATTGCTATGTAATTACCTTGAAAATTACTTGTTATTATATTTATTTATTGTAGATAATTTAAGAAGTTTCCATTATTATTACTATTACCATTTTGGAGTTTGGTGTTTCTAAACACAAACTACGACTTTATTTGGGGTTTGTGATTTTCAAATTTAAATGATTCCTACCTGTATTATTTGTTGTTCGCTGTTACACTTTTCGTAAATTATATTCACACGATATCTTTTTGGCGGCGGCAGCGTTTATATCTTTTAGTAGAAAGAGCACCAGCACAGCAATAACGTCGTGTCGGGGGCGGCGCGCTGTTTTATAGCATCACAAGCGCTGCCAGGCGCTTTGAGTGCGCCGTCAACGCACTCACACCGGCGGCGGCAGTATAGTTCCGAAAAACGCGCAACAGATGAAAGTTTATTCAAATTTTATAGTTCAATTTGTTGTTTCTCGTATATGCAATATTTGAGCTCAGAGAAAAAGGAAATATGCTTCTTAAAATACTATTTTTGAGAGTTTGGCTTCTTAAAGTATATTGATTGTCTGTGAAAATTCGGGAAATTAAACTCTTTCGTTAGCTGCTATTAAGAGAACAGCAGTTTATTCATCAGCATCACGTGTGTATCGCAAGTAATAGTATCCGCGCATATCAAAGCACTGCGTTGCGAAGGTGCTGATGGCCTGAGGAGGTGATTATAATTAAATCAATTAAATTACGTCTTCTTTAAAGCCACTAACGAGTTCGCGTAAAACACAAATAGCGTGCGGTGCGTTATCTATCATCAGCGCAAACTAATTGAATGCATTGTGCGTTTGAACAACTTAATCAGTATTTGCATATGCTGATGGTATGATCACATTCTCCTAAAGTCTGTAAAGTGATTTTTTTACTTTGAAATCTAATAGGATACTAAGCTGCTATCGTAGTGACATTTATTACGCTACATCATAGAATATTAATTATTTTTTCAAACTAAACTGAATTCTTACGTTTGCTTGTATTCGCTTATTAAGGCTGCATCAAGTGCACGCCAGAAATTGAATTCAGACACCAAGCTTGTCTCATTAGCAAGTTTGTAATAAACCCGTGCTCTGGCGTTTAGTGCAAATATGCCAGAGACGATGTGAATTGATCCCTGAACTTCTCCATGATTGAGGAAGAGACGAATAGTGAAGGAGGATTGCAATTTTCACAACTGTATAAATGTTATCTATCTAAACAAGTGACATCGCTCTTGACTAAACAAATCCACATCCAATTCCACTATGCACAACACATGAACACAACTTGATTCAACAAAAAGATGTTTTTCAAACGAAAAACAGATCTAAGGATAGCAGAAGAAAAGCATATTTTAAGTCATTACTTCCACCAAAATTTTACAATATTACCTATTTTATGTTTTATACTCACATTTTTAGGACAGTCGGTTGATGTGATCATGGTCCATAAGGAAAGCGAGTGGAAATCACTGCTACAATTTGTTCATATTCTAATTAATACTTTCTCGGAGTCCTGCAATTGTGTCTCTTTTCATCAAACACAGTAAACCTACATATTGTAATATGATGTGCAATTGTTTTGTCCACATGACGAGAAACTTCTCTGACTTATATACGGTTTTATTCCCGTTTTATTATGATCATGTAGAAAAGTGCTATGTTGGAAATATCGATTTTTCTAAAAAGTGTGTACGAAACATCGTGTATTCTGATCGATATATTATTTTTTATTGAAACGAAGATTTGACTTCACAACCACAAGCTTTGAAAAATTTTCTATGTACTCAAAAAGAACATTATCACTTTGCGTAAATCTATTATTTTATTTTATGCATATTAGATTGAGTAGTCTATTCTTTTCTCTTGCTTTTCTTTGTTTTTCTTTACTGAGTAGTCTCGAGACACTTCCCTTCACTCTCATTACAATTGAATTGTCACTTGTCATTTTACATTTTAACTTGTCGATTGTTTAACGATTTATTTCCAGTTCTAACCTGTTCCCAAAATGTGCAATCCGGACTATGACTACAACTTCAAGCTCTCCTTCAAAACCGAGTGGTTGGACCCAGCCGCCCAAGTCAAGAGACAATTCCTCATGGGTTTCTACCCTAGCGATAACACAGTAGATCTCTATGACATCACCTTTCGGAAAAGCTTCCTCAAGCGTTCATTCTACGAAAATTTACGTCTTAAAGATCTCTATCTTGGCAACACAATTACAATCTACGACCGTCTTATCAAAATTTTGGACTATGCAGACAGCACAACTAAAAATCTAATTGGAACATGGAAGCAGTTTACCTTCGCCATAATAAAACCATCAGGAATGCCCCATTTGGGAGATATTTTGAATGAAATTCACGCAGGTGGTTTTACTATTGAACAATTAAGGATGTGTAAACCCCCCAGAGAGGAAGTGATCAAGATCTACAGGGATCTACAAGGTATTCCTCAACTACCTTTTATTCTAGATCACATGTGTTCAGCTCCAGTCGTCGCGATGAGTATAGTGGGAGAGAATGCCATTCAAAAATGGAGGGAAATGATGGGACCTATGGATTCCCTGGAAGCGAAAAAAACTGCACCTGCTTCAATTAGAGCAAGATTTGGATATGATCTGGCTTGTAATGTTGTTCATGGATCTGAGACCTATGAGAAAGTAATTGAAAGTTCTGGCTATTTTTTTCCGCGCGAAGTAAGAAATGAGGGCGTAGCACCCAAAATGAAACCACCTCCGAACACAGCCAGACTGCAAGGGAGCACGTGTTGTATTGTAAAACCACATGCAGTGGATGAGGGGAAATTAGGTCGGATCATCAATGTGATTGTTAGAGATTTTGATATTACTGCAATCCAGATGTATCACATGTGTCCAGAGAATGTGGAGGAGTTTGTTGAGGTTTACAAGGGTGTCATTAAAGACTATCATTCCTTTTTGAGGAGTTTTATGAATGGGGCATGTGTAGCAATGGAGATCTCAAGGAAAGCAGAAGACTCAGAAAATCGAGATGTGCATGGCGAGTTTAGAAGGTTATGTGGACCAATGGATTGTGATGTGGCGAAGAATATCAGGCCCAATACACTAAGAGCTATGTTTGGGAATGAACGGTATTTTAATGCGGTGCATTGCACTGATTTGGAGGAGTGTTGTGAGCAGGAGTTGGAGTACTTTTTTAAAATTCTAGATAATTAAGCAACGATTATTAAACGGTTGTATTATGAAAAATAACATTTTCTTTAATTCGGAATTTAAAACACGTAAACATAAATACTATTTGGTTGTTGATAATACATACAATCACGTTAATATATACATTAATAATCAGTGTTTTAATTCTGTATTATACTTTACTCTTAGTGATAACACTTGAACTCGTTGCAGGCATTTATAAATAACAGAGCAGATATAATTTTTGACAGTGACGTATATATAATAACTAGTTATTTATTCTTACTATCCAAGACTGAATAATCGGTGCAGCAATGTATGAGCAAGTGAGTAAATCGCTTCATGTTCCCATCAATCCCAATGGGCTTGGAGTTGAAATATTCGAAAGTTTGCAGAGGCATCAAACTGCAGACTCTTCAAGAATCGCACTGGTAATTAATTCACTTCACTAATGAAGTTGCTAAATTTTGTAATATCATGGTAACATGATTATTCTAGATAGATCCCAAGACAAATCAATCATTAACCTACGCTGAACTATTGAAAACTTCGATCCATCTAGCTCAAGCTCTGGAAAGTGAAAAACTCACCGACAATGATTATATATCAATTTTCAGTGAAAACCACATCAACTTTTTCTTTCCGGTTTTTGCTGCGTTATACATTGGGACACCATTGTCTCCCATAAATTTTGGATACCAAAGTGATGAATTAGTGCATTTGTTGATGATTTCTAAAGCTACGATTATCTTCACTTCATCAACTGTACTGGAAACGGTTTTGAAAATCAAAGAGGATTGTTATTGGCTCAGGAAAATTATCGTGATTGATGTAGATAATTGTCCAATTAATGGTGTAACAACTTTAACGGAATATTTGAGAAGTCATTACTCTTCACTGGAATGGAGGCCTAGGTCTGTAGACTGTGCAAATCACCCTTTGGGTATTTTATGCTCTTCGGGGACTACTGGTTTGCCGAAGGGTGTGGAGTTGTCTCATCAGAATCTTCTAGTGAGGATTATACAGAGTTTGTAAGTCGTTCTTTTTTACTTTACACTTACTAAGTATTGATTTATAAAACGTTTTCGGCTTGCTGTCTCCTTCAATTTCATCTACGTAATGTTTTTTTAGAGATCCTAGATACAATGATATTGTCCTGAATGATACTAAAATAGCACTGCTTCCTTTCTTCCATGGCTACGGTTTTGTTGCCACTCTGGGGTACATAATTGGAGGTGACATGGTGGTTGTAATGAAACGCTTTGAAGAGCAGCTATTTTTGCAATATGTACAAGATTTTAAAGTAAGGACAATTTTTGTTGTACCTCCGATTATTGTTGCTCTTGCGAAGAGTCCCCACATTGAAAAATATGACTTTTCTGCTTTGAAAAACATTTACAGTGGAGCAGCCCCACTTGATAAGGATATTGAATTGGAAGCAAAAAGAAGGCAGGTGGCACTTCTCTTTCTCCATGCATAATATACTTTTATCAAACCATAGATTATTTTTAGAATGAACGTAGACAACATTTTACAAGGCTACGGCCTTACTGAAGCAACCCAAGCTACTTTAGCACCCCCAATGCCGTTCCGACAAGATAAATCTGGTTCTGTTGGAGTTGTTCTTCCTGGTATGATCGGAGCTATCATGGACTATGAAACTGGTGAACTATTAGGACCAAATAAAGTCGGAGAAATTTGTTTCAAAGGTCTCACTGTAATGAAGGGCTATCTCCACAACCCGGTGGCAACTGCGGAGAGTTTTAAAAATGGCTGGTTGGTTACAGGAGATATAGGATACTATGATGATGATGCGTATTTTTATGTCATTGATAGAAGAAAGGAGTTGATCAAGTATAAGTCGTTCCAAGTTTCACCTGCTGAGCTGGAAGCGATTTTATTGGCTCATCCGATGATTCGAGATGCAGCAGTTATTGGTGTACCGGATTTATTGGCTGGGGAATTACCAATGGCGTTTGTTGTGAAACAAACTGCTGGGGCATGTGTATTAAGTGAGAAGGGGGTGATGGAGTTTATTGAGAAGCGAGTATCCAACCCTAAGAGATTACGCGGTGGGGTACGATTTGTGGACAGTATTCCGAAGAATCTGAGTGGGAAGATATTAAGAAAGAATTTAAGAGAAATAGCGGAAAAATATCAACTTAAGTCGAAATATTAGTTTCAATAATAAATATAAACCTTCAGGCATTTTTTCCTTCTTACAATTAACTTCAAAGTCAATGAATTGTGTGGGTGTACACCAATTGCACACATAATTGAGCTTTGAGCATGAAACTTAACGAGTCTTTTTCTGCAGTATTCTTTAAAGATTGCTGCCAGGTTTGGGTTAAAATTAAAATTTGAGAAATTGTGGATAAATACCCCCTATGGTATGTATATCTTAGGGTTGAATTGACGCCACAGCCACGTCTTCTGCATGCTTAAATAACCTTTCAAACCGAAACATCCAATTCCAAATAATTACTTGAACCGTTTAGTAAAAATTAGAACAGTTTATTCACAATAATATAATTACGAATTGATTACACTGAAATAGCACATACTTGCATCATCGCAAAACGTATCTTTTAAACATATCCATAACATTGTTTTAAACAATCTGCACGCTATATTTGGCCAAATACCCTTGTAAAATATTCAAAGTATCGGGATTACACGCGTTCACGTAAGATCCCATCATGCCTTGTTGACTCGCACTTAATGTACCCAAACTTTGGGCCAAAAATTGCCGAGGTTCAGAAATACCTGAAAAACAATAGAATCAGTATTTTAAAGCCTACTTTCTACCTCTACTACTTAGTTACCTTGGAGTGGATCTGATTTTACATTATTGGCAAAATTCAACTTTGCATTGGCGCTTTGATACGTAGGGGCATCATCTACTTCAACAAAATGATCATCGGGAAAAGTGCTTTCATCACGGGGCATTTCGAAGAAGCAAAGAAGTGATTGCAGTAAAGGCGACCAGTGTTTCTGATATGGTCCTGTGTACATTGCTGGACACTCACAGAGCAATTTAGTAACGCCACACGCGACAATTTTACGCTCGATAATACCAGAAATTTTCTGAAGTTCTGAGATGAAGAGTTTCTCGAGAACCATTCCAAACATACTGAAGTGTAACCATAGTTAGCAACATATAAATGTATAGATGTAAACAATTATTTACTTTGCTTGAATGTCATCAATAGTAGCCACTAGTTGAACAGGCGAGTATTTCACAGCATACATCGAGAAAAACACGATTAAACTGATGACATACTTTGTAGTTTTACTCGAAGACAGCCTTTGAAACAATAGGAAGAAGATTTGTTTGTGGAACGGTGTTAAAGCCTCCCTAAACAGGTAAAGAATAAATTAAGAAACCAGTAAGCAGTTAATTATTAACTCATTTGACTTACGTGGGCATATGTTGCATCATATTCTGCATTAAATGAAAACCTTCATGATCGTTACTTTTTGAAGCAATAAGTTTCTGGAACACCCCTAGGAAACCTCCCAGCTTATCATTCGCTATAATCTGCGGCGCAGCTTGTGTCGCATACGCACTCAACAGCCTCACCAATGGACTGATATTGGCTGGTCTTTCCCAAAGCACAGGTGCCAATAAGCAAGGTAATAGCTGCATATACGGTTCAAGAATGGAACCAGTCGGTGTCATCTCCATCAACATAGACAACAGTTGAAAGACGTACGGGATGAATTCTTGAATATCTTGCTGTAGAATTCCTTGGAAAATAGGAAAGAGGACTGCTTCAAATGAAGATACTGCTTGGGTATTGTTAGCGCAGACAATTCTAATCGCCAACGAGAAAGTCTCGAAGAGGTAGTGGTTAAAGTGCGGTTTTGATGGATTTTTGCAAACCGCTTCCAGTTTAGTTGTGAGTTTGGGTAAGACTGCACCCAGAAAAGGTACCACTTTGTCTTGGAGAGTCGAGAATGTACGCATTATGGCTTTCATCACATATTCATTCTCTTCAGAGACAGGTTTCTCAAGTGTGAGGAGAAGATGGTTGAGAAGATCGTTTGCGTATGGTGCGAGGTCGTCACTGCCTACACTAAGAAACAAAATATAAATTGGGATAAGTTTTAAAAACAATGATGAATAACCTACATAAGTGCGTTGCTTCCACTATCTCGCATAATCAAGATTTTCTCGAGGGCACAAGCAGCGTATGTGTGAATAACAGCACTTTCAGATGTAATATGCCGGATTAACTGTGGAATAGTAGAAACAACCATTTCTTTTGGTAATAAAGTACGGAAAGTCATCACGTATTTAATCGCATCAGCCTTTAAGACGGGTAATTCATTAACTAAAACACACAACATCCATCATGCATCCGCTAAGATCACTTTACGTATCTTACCATCGGCTCTTTGCAATTCAGGCAAAATATGCTCTTGGCAAAACTGTGGAAGAGACACAAGTTGACTACTCTTAGTCACGCCATGCTTCTGAGTTGCACCTCTGCTGACCAAAGAAGTAACCAAATACAAAGCAGCGTCTTTACTGCGCCAGTTTGCTTGTGTGTTCTCTGAATATTTCTGCATCATGACCTGAAGATATTGTCCGAAGATCTGCATGATTCGCTCTTCAAAGTTCATGCTGAGTGTATTGACCAAATCGCAGGCGGCTCGCCGCCTTGTATCGATGTCGCTGCCTTCAATATCGCGTCGTGTGTATTCTTCAGGGTTGTCTTCAAAAAGTTCCTGGTCAGATACGCGGAACTCCATATTGGGGATGATTACCTTCTCGCAGATGCTGTTGAGGACGTTGTTGTCTTCGAAGAGATTGCGGTAATGCGCACGGTCTGCGACTGAGGCTAAGAATTGAAGTGCGTTTGATACCAACTAGAACACAATTTATGTTAGATATTGAAATATCTATGTTGGTGACAATTTACGAGATCATATTTAGGTTGTAGGCCTGTCGAGACCAAGAGAGACCAAATTGCAGTGACAAATTCAGGCAAATAAGGCTGAAATTCTTCATCGTATTTCTGTGCGTAGAGTGCGACATTATCGCAAACTTGTGACTTCAATTGTTCAAGAACACCAGCTTCTTCATCAACCTGAAAATGAACAATTAATGAGTACAACTAGAAGAATTAAATCAAAAAATTCATACTCCCGTTTCCAGTAACTTGACTTCCACAGTCAGCAACTGATGAAAGTTAGTCATCCATGTGCCCATGTTATCTTCGAAAAACTCCGGCAAATCTTGAAAATTCAGTGAGTAAAATACTTTACACACAAGTGTAAGTGAATTATAAATGATTTTCAATGCGTTAGCGTCGTTGGCATGTGTTTGAGCCAGCGCCATTGTTGCCTAAACATTTATTTCAATTAATAATCAAATAATATCAATTTTCAGGAATAACTTACTGTAAGTAGGTCTGTTAACGGCTGCGCTAACTTCTCAAGTACAAATTTAATCTCAGTCCATAACTCATTTGACTTAAATTCATATCTGTACTTCTTAAATAGTGAATGGCCTGTTCGAAGCACTCCATTGATAACATTAAAATCACCTGTTGCAAACTTCTCCACCATCTGCACAATCAACTCAGGCCACTTCATTGGGAAATCTGTCTTGCCAATGATACTGATTGCATCACTTAGCTGCTTTTGAATAGACTCTGGAGATGATAACATCAGTGTGACTATAAGATTTTTGATGGCATCTCTGTCTGTGGCATGAATTCTGTCTTGTTGATCTTCCTCCACATACCAATTTCGCTTAATGAAATTCTTAAATGCCACAGCGCCGGCGACTCGAATTGTCATGTCCATTTCAGGTTTGTGGACAAGGTGTAACAGCAGAAGTGAGTAATTTTGATTGACTTCTACCCCTTCAAGGAATTTTTCAGCTGTGAAAAATACATGTTTAAGTTTTCATAAACATGTAAATGTGGTAATACTTAGTATAACTGAAGACTACTTACCAGGCCTTCGTACGTTCACATCGGGGCTCAACGTTTGCTGCAAGTATTGGCTAAGGGTTTGCAAGTTCTCTTCAGAAACTTCCATTGTAAATTGGTGAGTAGAGTAATTTCAAGACACAAATAATCTAAAATTTTGAAGCTTTGTTTGCCGAAAGAATCGAATTTCGTTGTGGCAACCAGCACCGCGTCGGTTAAAATTCAAGATGCTTTTTGCCAGGCGACGAAACGGCAAATAATCCTAACCCTGATTGGTTGATAAAGAAAGGGAAAGGAAGGACAATTTCAGTGTTGCTCGAGCGCGAAACTTTCTGTGATATGGCAACATTGTGAAAACAAATAAATTAACTCGCGTATATATGCGCATTAATTTTGGGTAAAAACTATCTGAGTTTCGGACTCAGCTCGTGAGAATATAAAAAGAAAATGTTCTTTTTACTTAGATGATTATCTCTTATAGTTAAAAAATATATTTGAAAATTATACTTTGTACGGTATTTGCTTTTGATACGCTTGAAAATTATGAATTATTTTAAAGGTATAGATGAAATTTACACTTGAAAATTAAACCATTCGTTATCACGAAAAATAGTCTAGAGTAGACTTTGCAGAATTTACATTTACAATTATATATTATTGCTCGGCACAAAACAACGTAACCTAATACTACTGTTAAGTTGCGTTACTTCTTTGCGCGACTTTACAAAAAGTAAACGATTTAAAAATGAATAAGTTAAGAAACAAACTCTTCTTGATTAATAAAATATCAAAACAATTTATCCGTTACAAGAGCAATAAACATAAAGTTATATCTTACATGGAAGAAGAAGCACAATTAAAAGAAATTCTTCAATACATACCTGCAAAATATTTTTCACCACAAAGACAAAGTTCCATTGATAGTCTATATTTGGTTGATGCACGCATTGCTCGCCAAGTAATTCGTCACATCTTACCAGCTGCTCAAGAACACAACCAAATTGTGGCTGAAACTGGTGCTGGCTTAGGATTAATTGCGTCTGCACTACTAGACAATAAAGTAAAGCGAGTGAGATTATATGAAAGTTGTCCTGAATTTAGAGCAGCATTACATGTAAGTTTTTATGAATTAACTTAGATACAGTTCAAAGGACTATTTCTTTAGGACTTTAACAATCACTACCCAGGAAGAGTAGAACTATTTACCAAAAACCTACTTAATCTTGGGCGGATTTCTGCTCAGGATAAGTATGACAGAGGAAATAGAGTCTCACAAATGCTGAAGAATATTCCTAGGAAACCATGGAACATGGGTTTCTGCATGACAGTCGTTGGATGCATGGCAAACAGGAGTTTTATTTATTATCTGCTGAAAATGATGGCATTCCAAGCCGAGATTATTGCCTATGGAAGGTTTCAGTTGTTTGTTATGATGAGACCAGCTGACTACATTGTAACTTGATGTAGTTCATTCTATATCACCTTAATTACTTGAATTTTCCATTATAGAAATTAACAGCAGGTCCCCAAAATGATCTTCACACATACATTGCAACATCAGTTCTCTTTCAGACATTATTTAATCACAAGTTAATTGAAAAGTATCCGAGAAAATCGTTTCTTCCGTGGGAAACGCAACGTAATATGAAGATAAAAATACGATATGCCGATTCAATTGATAAGGATCAGATGTATTTTGTTAAAATATCGCCGAAAAGGACGTTACCTATGCCGACGGAGCACATTATGGCGTATTATTACTTTGTTAAACAATTATTTGGTCGTGGAAAGGCACGAATTATACCAACAATTGAGTAAGATTGTACAGATATAATATTGCATATATTGGCTAACTTGTTTTGAAATTTTTTAGAAAATGGTTACCTGACTTTGGGAAATATTTAATTGTACCATCACAGAAGTACAGCAACTATTATCAAGATATTAGTATATATACCAAGTTTGGGGACTTAAGTCCACAAGAAATTTTATCTGTATTTCAGTAAGCTATCATTTATTTATCAAACTCTGTTTATTGCGTTAAAATGTGATTGTTTTCATATAGGGAAATGATTCGACATGAAGGATACAACGGCAGTGCATTTGAAGCAATGGTCCAATCTGAATTAATTAAGTACGAAACACGTGAATCAGACAACAGTTATTTATTAGAAGATTATCTAGAAAACTTTGACATCGAAGACCTCGAAGAAAAATTCAAGTAAAGTGTAAGATAAATTTTACACTTGTTTTACATAGTTTACATTCATTACATTTATCTTAAACTTTTTAAGTTACTTGGTCAGCTGGTTCAGTAACCATCAGTTGTATCAGTGTGATACAACTTGCAAATGAAAGGATGACAGCATTGTAGTTGTAGTAAATGTGTATTTGTTTCACTATCAATTCTCAAGCTAGATCTTTGATAAGATAGTAAGATATTTACATAGTACATGATGATATAAATCGCAATGAGTGGACGCACACTATGTGTACTTGGACGAGTGTGGCGGTCCAAAGAGCAAACACTGATAGCTATCCAGTGAAGCATACTGCAGACCATGTACATCAGTGTAGTTGTTGTGCGCGGGCATCGACACTCTAGGTCAGAATTTGAGGTCCTTGATTGCCTGCGGCAGATCGGGTAGTTTCATATCTTTGATCTGCTGTGGAATGTTCATGTTTTTCACCGCGGAGACGGCGCGTGCAGGTGCTGCACTGATTCCAGCCTAAAAACACACCAATCATGTGAGATCTAAGATCATTTTCTGATGATCTGATGAGGACTCACCTCTTTGTTTTCAAGTTTATTCTGCTCTTCTATTCGATTCAAAATCTCATTCATATTGGTCTCCAACACCATACCACCCATCACCAATTCATTGAGAATGTAGTGCACTTTGTCCACATGAAAGATAAGATCCAACTCACAGACATTCTCAAAGCATTTATCAAGTGTCTCAACAAATACTTGAATCAAGTCTAGGATACCCAACTCGCTCTCAGAAGAGTCCACACAAAACACAAAGTATAGAGTAGCATAATGTCTGTAGATTAGTTTGTAGTCACTGCCTCCAATGAGACTTCCACCCTCTAGGAAGTTGCAGACGTTGTCGTCACGTTTAGAGACTAATTGAAATGTTTCTTTGATAATTTGCTGTTGGAGGTCTTCATTCTGTAATTGCTACTTATTTAATCCATAGAAATAATGGTTGAATTTGAACTCCTGTAAACTGAAAAGAATACTTACAAAGTATTGGTAGAATTTTGAGAGTCTGGGCTTTCCATGATTGTTGAAGACTAGAATTGCTTTAATCATGGTGGAATATGTAGTTGGATGTCTTCTTGTTGGAACAGTTCGATAAAGTTGATGTTTGAGCACGAAATTGTTGATCAACACATTCTGAGACGTCGAGACGAGCTAAATATCACAAGCACTTCAATATTGAGGTTCAGTTCAGTTTGCTGTCGTTGCGAATGTTCCTCTATGTCTCTTTGTGGTAGATGCAAACAGAGAACTGCGGGCGACGTAATGAGAGTAGCGTGAAGATAAAAGCCGTATAAATATTCATTCTAAACATATATAAATATATAAAATACATTAATATAAATTCGAGATTAGATTTAATTACATTCAATCAAATATATTGGCTTGACTAGTAGCCAAGAGATGGATGGTAAATCGTTAGCAAAAAAGTAAAATCATCCAGTTTCAAAAAAATTGCGGCATTTTTGATCATTTTGCGACTAACTATGACACTAAACAATATTAGAATCAGTGAATTAAAACAAGAATAATCAATCACATTTATTCGTAATTTGTTTATGCATAGAATTGCTTCCTACAGATTTCACATATTTTTGTTTTACAACATTTGTTATATTGTTTGCAACATTTGATGAATCAAGTTTTTTGCAGAATGTCGTTAATCATGATTTTCAGTTTATTACATACTTATTACATTTATTAGGATTGAGGAAACGTTAGATTAAGTTAAATGTTCCCATTTCGTGCATACGTTGCACTTTTACGTACGTTTTTATTCTAATTCGGTGAGTAAATTACTTGTTTGTATTGTGAGCAACACTAAATCACATTTAGAGCATAAATAGAGTCTTCCCTTAGTGGTCAATGCAGGATTACATCATTTAGAATGAGGAAAATCACTCCTTGTTATATAGTCTCCAATATAAGTTTCCAATCGGATAAAAGTCGTACATATTATTTTTACTTTTATTCATTACAAAAAGTATTAAAGTGATTTAATATAAATAACGGAATATAAATAAATATATTGTTTTCACACTTTATATGCTCTCAAAATATTGCTTTAAGTTCAACATCAAAATGAGTAATGTAGGCCCGTTTAAGTTCGTTGAAACATTTTTAATATTCTCAACGTATAAAACAGTGAAAACATAACTTTCAATATGAATATGATATGAATCATATTGTGAATCAATTCATTAAATGAATGATATAGCAGCCTAACTGGAATCAATAATAGTATGTACAAAAGTCCAAAAATTAATAAATAATTCAAAAAGTTTAAAATTATATACAAGAATCAGTGATAACTGCCTATGAAGATCGGCTTTGCATCTGATTGTAATCTCATTTAGAATCAGTGTGCGCCGAAATTAAAGCTGCCACAAAAATTAAGTAACAATTTCAGCGCTGTACTCTGCTACGTTGTACGGCGATTTTAGCGTTAACCAATGGTCTCCTTTACACTACTTGACTTCTTCCATTTTGGTTGGGTTCAACCTTTTCATTGAAGGCATCGTCAGTGGTGAAGAGTTTGGCGACGCATAATCCCTGAAAATTAAATAATACCTAATTTAAATTGGTCTAGATTCATAAAAAGCTTAAACAATGACGGACAACATTAATCAAGGACGATGACCTAACTTAATCGTAATGAGTATTATGTAGTTACCAATGACATAATCTAGCATTCAAGATTTCTTATAATTAATGGTGTTTCTTGAGTCGGCAAAAGAGTGTATGTTGTGTTATTTGTTACACCAAACCAACGAATCTATAAAAGCAAAATGCGTTCGATTGTATCCCTAGTGGCCCATTTGGAACTTATAAAATACGTACGTTCACAATAGCGGACACTGTCCCAATCGTTAATCCGCCCAAGACATCGCTCCAGTGATGCTTGTAATCCGACACCCTTGTCATTCCCACCCACAATGCGCCTAATACTGCAATGTACTGCACTAAGTGCTTGGTGATATTCCAATTCCGGCATTTGTACTTCGCCCCGATGAAGAGCTACAACAGAATGAACAAAATTAACATTTTATTGGTATCAAGGATTCATTTAATCCGCCTTCTTTCTTACCGCTAAGTATAACATTGAATACATGGCGAATGAAGAATGTCCTGAAGGAAAGGATAATCTAAAATATAAGTATATGTAGTGTCAAGCGTATGAACCTTTTTGATTAGTACCTCATTTCTTTCAATTGCCTTGGTGTAATATCAGGATTTGAGCATGTATAGTCCGTGATATATTTGTGCAAGGAATCATTACTTCCACAGTAGCCTCCTTTGAACACGGGCGCGCAGATTGCGTAGAAATGTGGACGCAGCCGTCCAATTGTGTATTTTAGCGTGTCAGTGATAAGTTGGGAACAGACGGCCCCGAAACAGAAGAAGATGAAAGCTTTATATGCCTGGAATATCCATCGAGGTATCGTCCATTTGTGGATGGTGATGGTGGCATTACGATCTCCCAAAAGTTCCGAGATAAGTATCTGCAAACAATTCAGTTTCAGAGTTCATTACAGCAAGTAATAAAATGCGCCTACAGACTATGTTTAGCTTTTATTACTTTATTAGTAAGCATATGTGGGACATGTTGTTAAGGTCCGTTGTGTAATTTGTCATAATGAACACCTTCCGGGAATCGTCTTCCTACTTATCTTGTCTGCACATGCAACTTCTAAAGAAACATTGCTAAATGAATCATCGGCTTGAAGCAGAGTAAAATGGAATAATGGTAATTTCGGTTAAAATGATGATTCCGGAAAAGCAATACTCTACATTGTTTCTTTCAACTTTTACGACTCGCACAATCCGCCGCACGCAGAAAACATATTTTCCTATGGATAGACGGATAATGCATAGAATTAAGTGGAAGTATTTTGTATTCATGATTCTCTTGCAATACACTTTACGACCATTCTCAGCTTCTTATTGTTTACGATTTGCTCATTTGTGCCCCTTATGGCCCTATAATTTATTTTGAATTTCATGCCGCTCATTGAGAATGTCACCAGCGGAGACAGCTTATAACAACAAACAGCGGAGAGTGAAGCAACTGGCACTCAGTATGGAAATGAATATCGGGTGCTAACTGAATGTGCCTGGTTTGTTTTTATATATAAAAAAAGACAATCACAGCGTCTGAAAACAATTCGTGACAAATTGCTGCTGCTGAATGGTGCGTACAAGTCCTTTGAGTATATTTGAGCATTTAATGAGTTTGTATGGCTGGAGTATTGTTGAGTATGTCAGGGAATCGAATGTGAGCGTGTGCAAGGCAGCTACATAAGCGAGCAGCAAGCAGTTTGCCCTGACCCTTTTTTTTTTTTTTTGTTAATTTCGAATCAGATTACCATAAATGGTTGACTCTCTGTAAGCTAGTTAAGTGTGTGATGGGACACTACAAGTGGTCTAATGTGACATTACAATATTTTTCGTGTTGTTTCTTTTTCCCACTGAATAGATAAAAATAAGATCTACTGAGTATTTTTATGTCCAACATTGATTCACGTGATAGTTACATGGGTCATAAATTAAAATAGCAATACAAATTACTTAATTTTTCATTTCGAAATGGTATCCACGCGACCACGTCGTAAAAATATCCGTAAACACTATAGTTTTTAACACTAGAAAATAGAAATATAACTTTCCTCAATACTTCTTTTGTTTGGGTAGCAAGTTTTAATTAAATATACAAATTGCGAATATGTGCTAAAACATTCGCAAAGGCCTCACTAAAATCAGCCCGTGTGTTAGTGAATATCGGAAGTACTTCCATAAAAAATTAGATGAAACATCGCCGCTTTGTTAACAAAATCGCATTTGCATTTTTGTAGCCGCCGGTATTGACACAAAAGCTGATTATCCAAAACCACGAAGTTTCCAGCAGACATACAAGCAGATGCTGATCGAACCCAAGCCATAAAATAAAAGGAGCCATCCACTTCGTGAGAGTGTATCGCTTTACGCCCGTCATGCACGACTGCCAATTAATTTCCTTCTTGATAAGGCGCTTAATATATGCACGCTATTAAACCGCGACAGTACGAAAGTCCTTGGGGCTTGTCGTGATTTGAGTACTAGGCGTGGTGGTACTGTGATTTTGGGATGGATTTTTGCGTGGTGCATCAAGTTATCGATTTTTCACCCACGCAGACATCCGGTTCGTCAATGTCGAGCGAGATAGCAAGCTTTTAAGAGCATTACCTCTTTATTATTGTTACGCTTTGCATACAATATGTCAGATTGACGCACAAAAGATGCTTGCTTATCAGAAAGGTGGTATTTCTGAATGTTGTAAAGTGGGTTTTTATTTGTTTTTTGTCCTGACATTCTTTTGTTGGACGTAATTGGATTTTGTTGATAAAAAAAAAACAGCAAATAAAAATAACTCAAACATTTTTTATACGTTCCTCGATTGTTCTTTTGTTGAGTAAGTATTTTTGGTCGGTTCAGCATCAACATATTATTTAACTTTAATACTGCGCTCTTTGTACGTAGACATGATTATTGCAATCTCTACACCTTGCTTATTGGCTGTCTGTGCAAAAGTGTAAATCAATATAATCGTCTCCCCAGCAGACACCAGTTTCTCTGCATTATTCAGCATATGATAAAATCACAATGCGGTATTACAACCCACAATTTCGAATTTGCTAGCTGCAACATTCAGCTCAATGCGTGCAAGAACATGGAATTTAATTAATATTATGTTAGTGCATCGATTTACGATGCGTCGACCATGTGGCATACAACTTAGCATACAATTTCCTCACGTCTGCGAATCGCGAATCAAAACGTAAATCGTAACAAATTATATTACCCTTGCTCTGAACTGCACTCCCCGATTTTTTTACGACTAAAACTTGTTCAATACGCTGATGTTAAAAATATATAAATGGTAAGTGGTGTCGACTTGTGCACTTAGTAAATTAGCATTCAACGCAAAGATCGTAAAAAGCGTGCATGGAAGAGGCTAACTGTTCGCTTGGGAGTCCCTGATTGAAAGTGAATGATTGATTCTCACCGCTAACAGATTGCCCCCAATGCCGAAAATGTACAGATAGTAACTGGGCACTGTTGAGTCGTGGTACGGATGTCGTAGGCTCTCGTCGTCGCAATAATATCCTCGGTGGAATGCCTTGCCCCATAGAAAGAAGAAAAGAATACAGAGGCCCACTGCAACATAGAAAGCAAATTAGAAACGGCAATTCACAGCCGTGGGTGATTGAATTCAGATGGTAAGCTTTGTGCAATACAGTGCCATAAAGGTACCAGGTAGAGTGGAGGTGCTTTTTGTTGTGTTATACAAGTAGTCCTGGTCAGGTGAGCCGGGAGGCTGATCATCTTCTAGGTGTTTAGCAACTTATATAGGGAGAAAGACATCTCTATTTTATAAGTCACTTCTACGAGTGAAAATGTGTAGCTTGACAAACCTATATTCAGGATTATCATCCCCCTATTCGCATTCGGATCTCTAGTTCATTGAATGGCTTTAATACTGAAATGCACACGTCCTTTCGCCGCGTGGGACTCATTCGAATAACGCAAATGAGGAGTGAAACTTCACCCTTTTGGGTAGAAATAGAATGAGGGAAAATACATCACATTAAGAATTTTAATGCCGTTGGTGCTTGACTCATAAAGGGTGAATAATGAGACATACGCGCATGACTTATTCCCCATTTGTACAAGCTGGTTTTGATCAGTGGTGAACTTGCTACTTGTAAAATGAGAGCCAGTGTCACAAAGTCACAGTGCAGTAGCTAAATAGTAAGTAATACTTGCGTGTTGAATGAGTACGCATCAATAATTTAGGAATATGACTCATTGCATGACATTTGCTTAGAATACGGTGTACGGTACATTCACTCGCGGTGAGGCAATTTGATGAATGAATGCAATAGAAAGGAGAGAAAGTTAATTTCTAAATTAGATGCGGTTGAGGCCATGGATAAAGTGAGTACGATCATGGTAATTAAATTATGTGACGTGGAATTTGAGATGTTTACTGAAGGATGCGTTTATCTAAGATAATAATCAAGTTTAGAGAGATAACATGTGATTGAAGATAAGAAAATAGGAGCAGAGGCAAGTTATTGAAATGTTTCGAGTCAATGTCAACTGGATTTTACATGTTTTCATGGCGGGAATAATTACATAACTCGAAAAGTGAAAGATAAGTTATTAACTCAGTTTCGAAAAACTGTAGAAAATAAAAGTTTTCTTTTTATTCTAGGCCAAGTTTAAATGAGTGCGGTTCTTGTCCGTGACGGTAATCTAACTTAATTTATTGCTGTGGTTTTAAAAAGAAAGTTTTCTGGTTACAACCTATGATTTGAATGAAACTAATCAAAAGAGCGGCGAGTCCGGCAGCAATTAACAATAGAAATTTTCATATTGGACACAAATCTATTAATATCCATTTGCCAATCACCTAATTAAACACGCACATGCAGGTGCCAACATAAATACAACACCAACAGTTTAAAAATCAGGCAATAAGCAACTAGACATTAAAGAAAATTTATAAACAACAACTGAAAAACCGAAAACATACAGTTCTTAAACCTATAGAATAGAAACAGGCAACCACCCCACCCTGCCTCATTTAAAAACAAATCAAATATTAAATAAACTATAACCTAACTGAAGTAGGCAACAGGCCGGCAATGTTTTTGTCGATAAATTTTTAGTAAGTGTTATAGTGTATATTTTATCCATAATCCATAATCAAAACACTATCAACTTTTCTCTGCATCGCGAAATAAGTGTCTCATTTCCAATTTAGTTCAGGTTCCAATTATAGCCGACATTGACTCTGATCTTGGTCCGGTTCGTCGACGAAGGACATGCCACCGATTCATAATAAAATTCCGCGACTTTTCCAGCGATAAACATGCACCGCACATGAGCACAGATTTAATGAGGCTAACGAACCGCGATTAAGCCGGGTGCCACCCGCGCGTTATATTTACGCCTATCAAAACCCTAAAAAAGCGCTAATGTGCAATTCATAAACGGCTACTGTTTCGCCAGCAATCGCGCACTTGCGAGGAATTTATTTAGACGCCGCGGCGAGTACTGAACAAATATTTACATTTATTAGGCCGCGCAGCTCCTTGGGCAAATAGACCTTAGTGTGCATTGTGTTTCATTTGCTCTATTTGCCTCGTTTCTTAATATAAGTGATAATAATCACATGTGCGGTCTACGGACGAATTCAGCCAGCATTGTTATGACTGTGGCAGTTCTAGCAAGATATTGTTTAAGCATAGTGTTGGGATGTTTGGAAAAAGCATTCCACTGGTACTAACTACAAGTACTTAGGAAACATTCGCATAAATATAATGTAGGATGATATGAATGTTACTTGATGAGTCATTATGCAATTTTTCGTGAAATGATAACTATGATGATAATAGAATTTACACATTTTTTAGAGTTACAACAGAGGCAGCTGAAAGAGCAGATCATAGATAACTCATTACTGAAATAATGATCAATAATATATCATTTGTTGATAGCAAACAATTACACATAAATCACACGATAAGCTGATATCTTGCAATATATAAATTCACACTTTATTTTCTTCACACTTTTCCCAATTGCAGTCGAGCAAAGTGCGTAATTATATATTGCGCAAGTACGCTTGTGACATTGAATATATGAACAATATTGTCCCTGAAATTAAACAGGTGATGATGATATCGCTGTTAACAAAGCTATACAACGCCAACAAGTTGCACGTCATTACAATTTATTTCGAATGGTGCACACATCACCAATCAATTATATTTACCTGCCAAGACAATAAATAACTCGACGATTAGCGCTGACAGGCTCTTTTTGTTTTCCTCGGCCATCCTGATCGCCAAGTCATTTGCTCGCATTCGACCTAGTGGTGGCAGGTTGATGCTGCCACTGTCAGCATCGGTCGAGGATGTAACTAAAGGATGTCCACCGCCTTATTTATAAAAACTGGTGGTTATGCACAGCTGATTTTGACGCGAGGTGAGGTTGCGTAGAACGCACGCGCGCGTTCAATCGGACCGCTCAACAGCACGGGCACGGAGTGACTGACGGGGGAACGCTGCCGCCGCACAGTTGGACTGCGAAAAGCGTGGCGGGAGCGGGACCCTGGTAAGAGCTGGAGAGCATGTGAGGTCACAGGGACTGGCGAATGTGGATCTATGAATGAACTGCTAGTGGAGTGGAGAGAACGAGTTAAGGGTTGGATTCTACCTGAGGCTTGGTTTTTGTGTTTTCATTGTAATTAAGGGCAAAAAACGATTAGAAGGTGGTAATTAAAAGCCAGGATCTAGTATAATGAAGTTGAAATTGATTTGACATATTTTAATAAAATGTAGGGAGTATCGTTTTTCTCATTTCGATAGGCTTAAAATGTTTTGTTTTTTACGCCTTTCGTTAGCAAAATTTAGGTCCTTTTTTAACTTGTCTGTAGTAATTCCTTGTGGAAAATTAAAATTAGAGTTTCAGCTCCGTATAAGGCGATTGTTATATTAATACACTACAACGCTTCAGAAAACAACTACCAGTTTTAATGGTCCTCGCATGTGATTAAAAATAGCCTATTTTGTAATTCAATTCTCATCCTCCGACCACCACTCCCTTGGTAAAAATATACAGCATGATTTATACTAATACGATAAATCAACTATCAAGAAAACTTATTTGAAAAAGTTAGTTTTTGAAAATAATAAATATAAATTTATTTATTTACCACCAGTAAATTTATAAACATCACCAGTAGAGAAACATACTATTGGATTTAGAAAGAAATTTTATATAATATATGTGAAAGTTATTTAAAAATCTGTCTAAACTTGATTATCTCATTATCTAAACATAAATTGCAAATATATTACAATTTGGTTTAATTAAATTATCATACTATCGATAACTCGACTTGAGGTTGATTTAATATTGGGTGGTCCACTTTCCAACCTTACTATCAACATTGTTCTAAAGCAAATTTGTTCCAATTTGCTACCAAATCTAAACAAATGATATTTATAAAACCTATATTTTATTAATCTTTACAATTGAATCAGTATTGAACTGTAATTAAATTAAATGGATAATTCTTTAAACCAACAGCTTGCTCTATATTTAATACCAATTTGCGATGGAATAAATTTCCGGTAATTGCGTAATACAGTAAATCATTACGCAGTTCCGCAAGCCAGCCGCTCATCTGTGTCTTACTATTTTCTTATTTCTGCATCCTGCCGTCGGCACACCTGCTTCCAATTCCCTCCAGTAGTCACGCAGTGTTAATTCCGGCTCGGTAATTCTCAGTTTTTATCTCAGCTAATTGCAACCTGCTGTATCTGTTGCCAATGTTGTGCGTGTCGTTTTTCAACACTTTCTTATGCTGTTTCATTCAAGGTATTGCCGGCGGCTATAATTGGGTATTGAGCTTAAATTGCGGAAATTAATAACGTCGACATATTGTAGAGTTGAAACCTGGATGTGATATTCAGAAAAGGGTGTGGTATTTTGCGAGAATGTCAACGGGACCGAACCCTGCTATTTCCTGCCGGCAGAAAATGTCGACGACGTGAAAGAGAAGAGGGTTGGGATTATGATAGACCAGAAGTATTTAAACTTTTCGTAAAAAAAAAAGATATGTTGAAAACAGCACTTACAATATAGATTGATTGATGTTTGTTTTCGGATTTCCTTTTTTATGAGTATCGCTCACGGAAAGAAAAATTTGCATATCAAGGGATAACAGTGACAATTTTGTTTGAGAATTTCTGGTTTATGTTGCGTAGCCCATTCTACGAGGATGGAACTTGAAAAGCTATGAATGAATACAAAAACCCTCGATGTATGTTCCATGTTCATGATTTTTCCCTATTGCTCATGCCACGCGCCAAGTTGTCTTCTTTGTGTGTCCTTTATCGAACCAACATTCAACTTGCGCCACCCACACGGTATCACCTCCAAATGATTATTTTCCATCTTGGTTCTCATGTTTCTCATTTTCATGCATACCACATTGTCATATGTATTCCATATACGCTATACTCATTCCCGGAACGTAAACCAACTGAAGTTGCCTTAGTATACAGGATGTTCGACGCGGTTTTATGTTTCTTTTATGAAAGCGCATATTAAGATAAACTAACATGAATCTGCTTTTATTGCATTTTGATTGGATAAATACGAGTTGACAGCCATCGACTGCAGGAAGAACTCCAGCAGTGAAGCAATTTCATTGAAATATCTTATCGGGATTATGACGAATTGCTAGATTATGTAATAATGGAATTAATCTGAATAATGCACTTGATTTACTTTCCAAATCATATTTTATAATGTGTTCAAAGTGATTAAGAAGCATGAATTGCTTTTAAAGTCGCATTTTATTTGTTTTTGATGGATCTCTCAGTGGCATTTAACGGATTTCTCCGACTTTAGCTTTTATTGCTTTCGGCGTCGGGGCATAATGCATTCCATGTTCTGTTCTTGTTTCGGGCGTGTTTATATTATAACACAGGGGTGAAATCATATTTTATGGCTTTGGCGCAAGTAATTTTCAACCTGGGGCGACGACGCTTTGAGTTTAACGACTTCGCCTTTGATGGCACCGTCTATACCGTCTATCAACGCACATGCGTTTCTAATAATGTATTGCATTAGTGTGCAATATCTCTCTAAGAAGCACACCGAGGCGCGATACACTGTCTGGATTTAATGGCTTTGTGATATTTGTAATTCGAGGCGCTTTCGACATTCCAGGTCGATTCGATGCTTGATTGCACAAAGACCTATCTGATTGGTTTATTGGGTGTACTTTAGGCGACAGTGGTTTGCTCAAAGCAGTTGTTGCGATCTTGAAATAAACTGTTGATGTGTGCGGCACGCAGAGCACTTTAGAAGTGTAGTTCATTAAGGCGTTAAGTGGAATTAACAGATTTGCGGTGAGAATCTGATAGAGAAAAGGTAGTAACGATAGTGCGGAAAGTAAAAATATAATTTGGAGTTTAAGGAATAGAGAATGTTTTTTGCTAGAAAAAGAGAAGCAGAGTGAAAACTAATAGAATATATAAATTAAATAGTTTTCTTGCAAATGAAACTATTTAATACTAGTTGAGTTTTCTGGTGTCAAATAGAAATCCTATGTTCAAGCTCTAAATAGAAACTATAGCAGGAACCATCTTTAAAGCTTTTCTATCTACCGTTTCTCATCACTAGATGCCACTACGCACATTAATAAAATAAGCTTTTCGAATATTTTCCAAATCAATACGCAAACTTTTTTATATTTAAACATATAACTTGAACATATATTATTATTATTATTAAAATAATCAATCTCTATCATAAATAACCCTAATGAAATTATAATTTGAAAGGGAAGAAGTAATCCGATTAAGCACAATGACCACATTTGATGTGTCCTTGTCTTGCTCTAAATCGCTCAGCTGACAAATTGCCCGTCGAATTGGGCAATCCGTTCAAACAGACAGGATTAAAAGCATCCCACTGTTCTTTTACATCGCGCCAAACTTTGATTCTATTCATGTTTAACATATTCCATTCGTGCATGTGCTCGGTGCATTTGTAATGTGCAAAGTGCACATTAGCGTCAGTAGGTTGGAAATTCATCGGTGGCATCAACGCCAGGGGGTGCAGGCGCTGCGATTTCAGAACTAATAAAGTGTCTGCAAATAGATCGGAACGCATCGCGGTTCAACTATTTTTAATCCTCGAGAAGAATGACGCCGAGTGTTCTATTATTCGCACTGTTTGCGCGCAGCTTGGCACCACTTGCGCGGTATTGCAGGAGGTGCAGCAGAACAATGGAGATGAAGTGAAGTATGTAGAATTAATATCAGCAGGATAATAAAAATTTACTTTTTTTTAAAGAGTTTTTCTGTTTGAATAAAAGAAATACAGAGGCTTCAGTCGGAATTCAGTGCAGTGAAAGAGGGTTTTCGTCGAATATTTAATTTAAGAACGATACGATCAGGAAAGTGTGAAAGCGTATGATGCAAATTCTCATCGGGCGTAAAATGGAAAAGCGCCGGTGTCGTGTGGGCACCGACACGTGCCACCGGAATTGACACTGGCAATGTAAATAGCGCGCATCCTCGAAGGCAGCGGCGGCGGATCGCATTCACCAACCGAGTAATGAATATACACCGTCGCTTTGTACGTCCGCCGCACACATGCTCCGGAGACGAGACACAAAGGCGATGATATTAGTGCCGCGGGCCGCAGTCAGGATATATATTACATTTCGTTCCGTGTCGTAATCCTTTGTTCAGGCGCACAGCCTCTCGACGCTTTGGCTCCTTCGCGCCGCCTCCCTCGTCGTATTTGCGTGCGCCCGGGAAACAAAAGGCCCGCTTTGCGGCCCACGCTGCCTAGAGAACCAATATATCAGTTCACCAAAACCTCCGGCAAACAGAGTATGTGTTGTGCGCAGCAATAAGCAAACAAGCGCAGTAAACAAATTCCTTTGCGACATGAAAGTAATTTTATCGAGTTACACCACTCAGATTACATGAGCTGTATTTTTGTCCATTTATTTGTTTGGGACACATTATCGTCCTGATTGTGATTCTGATTCGTATGTCGACATGCTTCAGAATGAATCCAATGAATTCATACGAGCATGCATGGATGCATTCCAATTTCTCGTCTTTATGTTCTGGACGCATCTTCTCCTCGCCTCTACAAGGTTTACAATGCGAGCATAAATTCCAGCAAATTCCTATCTTATTCCAACATATCTGGCGTATAAAATGCTTGTAAGTTATTGATTTTATTGTTTGCTTGCTTGTTTTCTCATCTTCCATCTAAATTGTCTTAAATTCAAAACCGCAGTGTCTCCTGCTACCAGCATTCTTGCAGGCCACATCCTACATTCACATTGTTGATAAATAGCGCGTTCCAGAACTCACTGCCTCTCCGTCACTCTCTCAGCAGGATAAAGGTGTATACATTGTGCAAAATATTATTTACGTTAGCACAAAAGCGGTCGGAACGCGGCCCGGCCTCCGAGTCTCCGCCCTAATACTAAGCTGAAAGCCAAAGCTGAAATCCTATGAACCAACCCCAACACACCACATGAATGGTGGGGATATTGCCACTCTACACCGAAACTAGCAAAATATTCATGGATTATTATTAAAATAAGATAATATTGTACTGAAAACCTATATAATATTAATTTATTTGCAGTCAACCGCTTCAAACATTTAACAAACATAGTTTTGTGCCATTTTTTAAGAGAAAATGTTTATAATTTACCAAAAGGATAATTTTTGTTCACAACTTTTGTTGCGTTCTCACGAGCGGATATTTAATGTCGTAGAGTCGGAGAGAAAAAACTCGCTTTTCTTACTTCCAACCCCACGTTTATAAACTTTCCGTCATTTTCTCGAAAGATGGAAAGGGGAGAAGACATTAGAGCGCCATAGCATTTCGTTTTCTTTGTTCTGGCTTCGCGAAGGCGGTGGTGGAAATACTTGAGTTGAGAGAATGTGGTTGTATTAAGGGACATGATGTTGGATAAAGTTTGATTGTTTAGAAAATATACATTTATTTTTCTTTAAAAAGAGATATTTAAGTACGAGGAAAAGTACTTATAACTAGTAAGATATACCATTTATAATGGATAATTTACAAAGTTTCTTAAAGATTATTACTTTCATTTATATTTTATGAAAGTTTTTGAAAGCATTAAATTGGTTTGAGTTTATTATGTGATTAAATTTGCATTGGAAACATGTCATCTCATCTCTTTTTGTTACTTAGGAATTTATGAACAAAAGATCAAAATTTCACCCATACATTTTGGATAAAGACACCAAGATTCATAAACATTTATATTTGAATCACAGTGAATAATATTTAATTTTGCTAGCTAGTTTCTTTAAGTATGAATTTCAAGGCAGAAAGGATTTCGTTTTCTGGTTGTCTGTCTTTGAATGTGGTTGTCATTACGATATTCGGAAATTTCACTCCAAACTTCTGCAAATCATGCACAAAACGCGAAACACAGGAGAGGTATTATGGCATTTGCGCCACGTATTTGTCACACATTCTCTGCTTTCGACGGCGACAAACACAGACCGCGTCAACAAAACGTCGACCACCCCCGCTGCCGCCTGCGCGTATTTGAAAGGACCCGGTACCGGTCCGAAGGACATGCCTTCACATTCTCTGCACGGCGGAACGAGCGAAAAGCCCTGCTTCGGCGTACATCTCTCTCATAATTTCCACAGCCGTTCAGCGCCGCCCCACCAAGGGGTTAGCGTTGCCAAGGGTGATTTACCCACACGCGCAAATGGCGCGTGAGGCGGAGTTTTCCCATTTCCACCAGCGCGCAGAAAGAACGGCATTTCTCGCATGCAAAAAACCTGAAGAAAACATTGACATTATTGATATTGTGTTTGTTGCTCCGTTTATGTGGATTTAGCTTTGGTTATTGAAGAATTTAACTTAGTTTCAATTGAAAGGAATTTCAGCAGTGGAGATTTCATAGTTTTTACGATTTTTTGTTTAGAAATTGTTGTTTTAGAAATTAGACGACAATCTTGACGGACGAATTTGCATATTAAACTGCGCCGCAACCGGAAAAATCCGTAGCCGCAATATTTAATTTAAGGATGGCCGTGACTGTCAAGCCTCCGTGTTGACTGCGTCTCATTCTAGATAATAATAAGATTTACTCGCGTTCAAGACGAGGGAATCCGGGTCGTAGGAATCTGCATCGCATGGCGACGGCAAACATTTCCCACTCCGGGTAATACGAATCCAATAAAAATATTTTTACATCCGCGCCGTCGTGTTGACAAATTTGCACAAAGAGCCCAGCTTGATTCTAATCTCTTGCAATTAAAGGATTCTCTCTCGGGTCGCATGAAATAATTCTTTGTGCTTGGCGCAAATTGTGCGTGATTGAGAGTGGTAGTCCCTAATGCACACCGGCGCACGATTAAAGCCACTCCAGCGCAAAGCTCAAAGCGCCTGAAAGGTGTGGAGCGAAGCGTACGCAATAAAAGACTTTCCCATTGACTCTCTGTCGTTTTTTTTTTTGTATCTTCGACGACCTGCATGATTATTTTCGCTGTCATCATATACGAGCGCCATAATGTGCGCGCACAATGTGCGCATACTGTCGTGAAAGCTCTGTACAGTAGCTTTAAGCTGGCTAACATCAAATGCGGATGGTGTACAAACGTGTATATTGATCAAAGCAGCAACGCGGCGGTTGAATGAAGTCAAAACGGCGTATAATTTCTACCCAGGCTCTTGACAACACAACAAAATGCATACCAGGTGTTATGGAAAGACGTTTAGTAGCTACCTAAGAAAAATACAACATACAAGCATTAAATTCACCTCGCACAATTTGACACTTGAAAAATTAGAGATGACGCATTTTTAAATTGGTACAAATATATTTTAGTATGGTTTGTAATGTGTTAAGGTGTCGCAGAGCTTTTTTTGAGTTTTCAGGTACATTATGTAGTTATCTGTGAGAGAAAGCAAAGCTCGCGTCGTTTTAGTCATTAATCCAGCACACTAGACTTGAGTCAGAAGCTTGCTCGGTATTATATCGTGCGTGAAATAAGCACTCGCTTGATTTTACTAAATTCAACAATGTATTCAATCGCAAATCGTGCGGCACAAAGCTGCCCACCACAACAAATAAATATTTGCTTATTTTTCATGGCTACCGAATAACTCCACCAGCTACAACAATCAGTTAACTGTAAAGTCACGACTTTATTTACAAAGTTTTTTTATAGTTTACACATTTTTCTATTGGTGAAACTCAACAAAAGTAAAGCACGTCGATGCTCAAAGTAGAGAATTGCGTCTGAAATGAATAATGTATAATGTGGCCGTGAACAACGCGCGGATCAATTCCCCAGCATCTCGATTCGCAGCATACACCAAAATCCACTATCCGTCCCCGCAATGCGGGGATGGATCTCTCCGGACAAGATTGAGCCGCCTGCAGACTGCTGGTGAGGCGATTTGATATATTAAAGTGCGGATTGCTTTTCGGACCGCGCACAATTGTCCACTCGCCATTCTTAAATTGAATTCATTCATTACCTGTGCCGATGTCCGGTTGGCCGAGGATATATTGTTTGTTACGCCGCACAAAGAAATGTTACTCGCCGTGATTACAAAGGATATTTGCTGCTGGCGTTTACTGAAGGGCACTAAATAAACCTGAAAAAGGCATCCGCTCAAAATAGCTTTACTTTAGTAAGAAAAAGTATGATTGAGATAAAAAATAGCCAAAAAATAAAATTAATAAATGATGTAATTATTGATTGAAATTGATATATATATATTAATTTTAATCAAGTGCAAGTCCTTAAATTGTTACTTATTCAATAAAATCAGTTCAATTCATATTCACACATATCTCGTCGCTTGAAATAAAAACTGGCTGAAGAATTCGAAAAAATTTCTTCTACTCTAGCAAACAATAAACATTTAATTTCTATTCAGCACCATCGCGACGCGCAATAAAAGTGATTAGAATCCTGCGCGACTGACGCACCAAGAATTCGTTAAAGTGTTGTAAAGAGGGTGTGCGGCAGGCGCGTAATCGAGAGGGTGTCACGCCGCTTAAGGGTGGTTATCCCTCGGCAGACGCATTACACACCCGTTTTATTAGATTGTTGTTATCAACTCGCTCGTTATAAGTTATAACTGATACTTCAATTATCTCCTGCTCGCTCTCCACCCATCACCGTATGCACTCAGCAATAAATAGTACTTTACCAAGGTGATATTGGATGATTTTTCTGAAGATTGACACAGATTTGAATGCTTTAAGTCATCTGATCGATGAAAATGAACACTAAAAAAGCTTTTGATATGACACGTGTCAACACGTTATTACGTTGCAACAATAAGGGTGTGCTATTAATGATTATCAAAGGTGCACACGTCAACTTAGCGCAATATCAGCTATAACTATCACAAGAGAGTGATGCATGTGTTAGATTTAACACTTGATGCAAATTACAACTCCGCTATCAGTTTCATTTTAGACTGAAAGTAGTTCTCTTTTTTTTTGATATGTTGTCATGCATGTTATCGATTACTGTAATAATATTATCAGTAGTTTTGTGTGAAGTAAGCTTATGGAGCAATTAATCTTAAAAGATTTTCGAAGTCCTTATAACAAATTTCATAACTTTTTAAGGTCTCAACTGGGAACAGTTAAGGTTAACTTTATCGAATAATATCTCATTTTAATTCAAATTCATTAAATTACTGAGAACAATATTGAATAACAAAATTCATTCCTGAAATAGCAAATAGATATCAATCCTGTAAATTGAGAAATTTATTTGAAAAATCTGCCCCAAATCTTGTTTTGTAGTTGCGCTCAAATAAAATATATTGTCATGTATTCTTCCCGTTCAAGTGTCAACAATTTAGACACATTTCACTGTTTGCATTAGAGATGAAGCGCACTGCACTCCAACGCCTTGGAGCCATGTCCCCATTCTTGAAATCTACGCCTGTCGTGTTTGTCTTCCATCCTCAACTCAGTCGGCACTGATATTACACCTAGAGGGCCCTTTTTTAGTCCTTCTGCACCCTGGGATAATCAGGATGTTATCAGCGATGTCGTGTGACCACCGCACGTGTCCCAACTCCACTACTTTGTAATCCACGATGCTAATCCATTCGATAAATATCCAACTTGAATTAGAAACTGCAAACATTAGTTTGCAATTTCCTCAAACAGCACTGTGCAAATACCATTTAAGCAAAATCGTATTTTTAATCACCGGGATTTATCTAAGTCTAAAATTGATTTAATGCAACTGATAGAGATCTAATCTGGCCCAAGTTGTTTTAAATTCAGTTTAACGCATATAGTCACACCTGATGCACAATTAGATGGAGATTGAAGGCGAAGAGATACCAGTTGGGTTTATTGAATTAGATCTAATATTATCATGTGTTAAACACTTGAATTGCTTGGAAATTTGCGAGTTTGTGACACTGATTTGCATCTGATGGCTTCCTGCCGGGTTAGAAATAAGGTTTTAGATTTAGGGGTTGTTTGCTTCCCGGAGAGCAGTGAGAAATATAGTGATGTCACTCAAAGTGAGTTGAGTTTTCAAGTGACACTAATATCAGAGGTACCACATGTACACAACCACTTTGAATGGCTGTAACTGAATTAATAAAGACCCGCTTGGGATACTTTCACTTATAGGGTGCAATTGTAATAAATTTAGATCTGATTGGTAAGAGTGGTGACAGATATTAAAGAGTAATACACTTCTGTATCAAGTGCGCAATGATGGAAAACAATATATATTATATTTTAATGAAGCTTCAATTATCAAATCAATAAAATATCAGAAAATTATCAATTTCATTTACTGTCAGAGTTTAATGTATTTTATCTTTCGGAAGTAAATACGTAGAAGATAAAAATATCCCTGAAATATAATTTGTTTTTTACATTAGTATATTATATTTCTAACAAAAATACTTGAATAAACTTTCTCATTTTGTTGAAATTTTAATTAAAACTTATTTCTACTCTGAAAGACACGTCTATAAAGCAGGATTAGTCTAATGGTTCCAAATATTTATCAAAGTGTAAAAGATAATCCTGTCATTATGATTCATTTGTTGGTTCTGTTGGGGTAAGTACAGCGCGCCAACTTCCAACAAAGACTCATCCAACGTTCAAAATTAATTACATCCAATAGAATCCACTACATTATTGTTCGCAAACTAAATATCCTCTATCAACACCCAGGTCAACAAAATTTTAATGTATGATGAACCGCACTTTTTGTTCCATTTGCAGTAATAGAGCGCAATTGTTTCAACGCGCTAAAGCTCTCTCGGTGTGTTTTTGAGAACTTGCCTAGTTAAATTATCCCCTCGTTATACGCTCGTGCAAATAACGCACAATACAAATCTCGATCCACACTTGAACAACTGCGCGCAGCAAAGTCTCTTTGCTGCTGCTGGAGTATCGTCCTTGCGCGCTTCAAGTCGAACAACATCAAGTGCCACCCATATATCCTGTGCATATTTGCACCGCGTGTAAACAATACGCATGCAGCGATGAATATGTATTACACTTTATTACATCACATTCGGCAGACATTCTGAGAGCTTTTAGAAATAGTTCAAGTGCAGTGAAAGCAGGAAAAAGAAGGAAGAAAATGAGTAATTCGCAGTCTTACTCTTTATAGCATGCTTTGAAACTTTCCCCAGCGCAGAGCAACAATAACATTGTCATAAATTACCTGCTGGTTTGTGCTTTATGTTGTTTAAAGGTTTGGAGTGAGTAAATTGTGATGCTCATCTAAATCTGTTCGCTTTAACAATCATTTATGAGACACATTTTTATGTCTAACTTTACTACCTTTACATTTCTCATTATTTGCTAGTGATCTGGTTTTTATCCAAAAATTCTAAATATGTTAGTTGAAGAAAGTAGTTTAGAGTCTAGAAAATTTTTTATGTCTATCTTTCTAGCATTATCATGCACAAATGTTATTGTTGGCTTTGTGATAAGACGGATAACGGTAAACAATCACAATCAAGAAATTACCTGAATTATCTTCTAAGTTGTTATTACACACAAAAACGGAAATTTTTAAGAAACATTTGAAAATTAGATAACTATTTAATTCAAACGTCTTAGCAATGAGAAAACAAGGTTACGCACTAAATATAATTTGTTTGACTAAGTCTAAATGTTTCTACACAAATGGCAATAAAGAAAACCAAGGATTGTTATAATATTAGCATCAGTTTGTTTTGCTGAAAATTTCCATATTAGAGCCATAAAGTATGTTAATGGATCTTCCGCATGGAAAAAAAAAAACAGAGTATTTTTGGTAGTTTTAGAGTAAACAATTACGATAAATAGAGTCAACAAATCGTATAGTCTTTATAAAAACTGGATAATTAATTAAAACGAAAGATACTTGAATTCTAAATTTTACTTCGACATTGAATAGATTCTCATTTATCGCAAAACAAAAATAAGATGTTAAAATATTATCATTATAGAAGATACATTTGCATTTGTTTGCAATAATTAAAATTAACAAGCAACAAATTATAGAAGATCAAATGCACTACAAAATTTCATTAAATCTAATAAGTTTTAAATAATGTATTTGAAAATAGTTCATTTTAAAGATTGTTATTACAATTTTCAAGTACACGTAAATTGGAAAAAACAATCTTTAATTGCACGATGAATAATTTATTATTTTTATTAGTAGACTCTTCACCTGTTCACTTTATACACAAGTCAAATCATAATGTGATAATACAATCATTTGATTATTACAAACTCTCTTATTAATCAAAACTGTGCGCTCATGGAAGAAAACTATTCATCGACGATTTCGAAATGCTTAAAGCGCGCCTAATTTTTAGGTGCCATGAGATTCGTGCTAATCTAATCTGTACACAGAAACACCGAAACCCAGGTGTAACTAAATTGCAATGCGTTACAATTTGTCTACTTTATGTCATAATTTACAAGTGCTAGGCATGAAATTAATGCGAGTGGTGATTATACTGTGACAATTTTACAGAATTAGGTTTTATAAACATTTACTATAGAATATTTTTCTATACTTTTAAGAGTAATTAAGATCATTTACTTTGTGATACGTTTATGATCAATACCAAAATATTAATGAATGATTTCTTAACTATTATATTTCCTAATTACAAGTTCTTACTCTAAGTGCAATTGTCTACATTTCATCGTTTACACTCTAAGCCTAAATATTGCAACTGAATTAATGACTTATTTACTGTTGATCAATTCGAATCTACTATAATTAATCATGATGAGATTTCAAGTCCTCGTAAGACTATTAAAACATTCTTCACCTTGTCCAATCTTCCGCACTGGATAATGGTGAGAAAGCTGAGAGTTGATTATGCAACACACCACTTGCTACTCGACTTGCAAGTAGCCTACCACACTCGTCATCCGACGCATCACGTTGCATCTTCTGCTTGCTGCTAGCAGAACTGCCAATGATGGAATCTATTGAAAATCCATTGGTCTTCTTATGAATCTCCCTTTCCGTGGAGGGCAAATACTCATCACTATCTCGATCGGAGTTCGAATTCAGTGATGGTTGCACTGGGACTGGTTTGCAGAGCGTCGGCTGCTGCGAGATTATATGCCCAAGTTGTCCCAATCCCAATCTGGAAAGATCCATCGGAGGTATCAACGATGGCATTGCTTGACTAGCAAGCGACGGAAGGTATGTATAGGGATGTGGGATACTTGGATGCCCAAATAATCCATGCTGGTAGCTCTCTTGTTGGTTGAGCAGAGAAGCAACCATTGCGTGATGCTCACGGTACATTAAATTAGGGGATGGTCTTTTGTACCTTTTTCGGCGTCTTAGAAAACTGCCGTTGTCAAACATGTCCTCTGCAAGAGGGTCTAATGTCCAGTAGTTGCCTTTGCCGGGATTCCCAGGCTCGCGAGGGATTTTGATGAAGCAGTCGTTGAGGGAGAGATTGTGCCTGATGGAGTTCTGCCACGCCGGGAATTTGTCCCTGTAGTACTGGAAGCGGGACATGATAAACTCGCAGATGCCGCTGAGTGTGAGCTTCTTGTGCGGTGATTGTAGAATGGCCATGGTGATGAGAGCTATGTAGGAATACGGGGGTTTTATCACCTGTGGGTTTGACTTCTTAGATTTATTGCTGTAGGCGTCGTCATCGGGTTCAGATTTGGTGTCGTGAGGTTCAGCTGTTCCACGAAGGTCTAGAGGGCTTTCTGTCTGCGGATAACGAGTAGAGTCCAAGAGTAGGTCTTCGGAGTGCCCCAGGAGGCGCACTGTGTCTTCCATCATTAACATTTAAACACTGGCTGTGTTTGTTGGGTTGTTGTTTATTTTAAGGTTTTAAGTCAAAGTTTCTTTGTGGTCGTAGATGTGTCGCACGCACGTTATCACAACCGACTAAAACACATGTTTGCACTTAATAGGTTCATAATTATTAGTAAGATGTGTTTAGATAGAGTTCTCTTATCATGACAATTGTCAAATACGCTCACTTCACACACAGCTCCCAGTCTTGGGCTTGATGTACCCACACCTGCAGCAGCGGATGCTGGTGTTGCTCGCAGTGACAATCTGATGCTGTGCGCCCGGTGTGTCGCCGACGGTATCTGGACGCGCTATACCAATATTTTGATGGCAAGAACAATGATGGTTCAAGCTACCGCACATTTCCGGGTGGGTTTGTGCGAAAACAAAGCGGTGCCGAGCGGCAGCGCACGGGGAAGGGCGCATATTGGATGCTCCGCCTAAATGCGCCCGCACCGCCCTTATTTTCATCCCCTTTTTACGCACGGCGGCGCTCGCTGAAATCCTGTTTCTACAATTGATTTTATCCACACACATACTAGCGGACTGCACGCGCCGTCAGTGAGCACCCAACTTGCTGAATATTTTCCAGCGCATTCCCTTACCATCCGCCCACGTCTCCCACCACCTATACCTATACATGCTATATGCCTATACATGCTGAGTATGTGCAGAATGGTTACCAGTATTCAACCACCCCTATTGTGCTATTTTGTAAATCATCTACGCGTATGCCTTGGTAAATAAATGCGTAAACCTCAACACGAGAAGAAAAAAGCTTGAAAGCGTTTTTGATGTGGATGCGGATACCCACATTGATTAAATTTTTTTTGCATCTCGGTTAAATTTATTTCTGGTATAATTAATTTCACACAACTAACATATAATAATATTCCTCTGGAGTAATGCAATGACTGAAAGTCAGGAGTTGGAATGAAATGACAAATAACGTGATAATATAATATTTAGCAAACAATATGAAAAGCGACAAATGGCGATTAAACAACGCGCACCCCCTCACTTTGAGCATAAGTGAAATGCGTGCAGCTCCCGAATAATAGCAATTTAGTGGGCAAGTGTGTAATAAATATATTCCCCCGCTCGCCATGGTTTTAAGCGCATGGGGCGCGAACAAAGCCAGAGTTAATTTCATCGCACTGGTGGAGGTTTAGAGATTCAGAGCTCATGACAAGTGCGCAAACTGAGCCCACACAAGTCTGCGCCAGATTAGTGGGATCATAAATCAGCGCATTATTGACGGCATTGTCACCGGCTGACTTTATTAACGCGACAAATCGAATTCATGCGAACTCTGTGGCATACGTATCAGCCCATATGTCAAAATATTTAGTGGGTAGGAGTTTACAGGATCATGAGCTTGCATATTGAGGTTTGATTTGAAGCTGGCAAATGAGAAGGGTAGTTGGTAGACAAAACGAGTGAAAAAAGAGATGACAAGGAAGGTGATGAGAAAATATTGTTTTACATCAACTAAAATAAGAAATTTAAGCAAATTGTTAATATAAATCTTTATTTTAACATAGAGAAGTAATTTATTCAAGACCTTCAGGGGTATTTTTCTATCGAAATATTTGCAAATATTTTAATACAATGTAATCGTGCTTTCTTTGGATAACTAGATACAACTTGAGTGGATTAAAACACATTAACACCTGTAATCCAGATAAACTTGAACTTTTCAAGTTACAACAGTCGTCAATAGATGCAGCAGTGTGTGGTTGAAAGCCATACTACAATAAAATTCAATATTTTTCTTTAACGTTCAAAGCTATACAATTACATCGATTCCATTATTAGACAAATATTGGACGAAAACACTAGAACCAAAGTATAAAATGCTGCACTTTGTAACTATTTATGCTGACATGCAAAATATTCTAAATATCAGACACATGCTCAGCGAATAATCTCACGAATATTCGAAACAAAGCCAAGTAGTGATAAATTGATTTCATATTATTACAACACAAATTGATAATGATTCACAATCAATAAATACATTTCTTTGTTTGTTTTATTGATTTTGCCATTGCGGACGCAGTGCCCCAAACAATTTTTAAATCATGGTTTTATGGATACTTCATAGTTATTATTATGATATAAATACTTAATTTCAAGGCTGTGTGCTAAATGATAAGAATTCTTTGCATTTACCCTTTAACAATAGTAAAATCTACAAATGAACTATTTTTAACTTGCTTTATGCAAAAAGCGTGGACTTAAAAAGTATCTATCACTTTATCTAAACAACTATAATATAATGATTCCAAGTTCAAGTAAAATTATCGTGAACTACTAATAACCAGGTTATTTTAAAGTTATTCTTAAGGCTCGCAAAATACGAGTTTTTTATGTAACATGTTATACTTGTAAACTGTTGTTATAACTGTAATTATCACAATTATGCACGTCATGTGCGTGACACGCACGTCCCCCATGGTGACACAAAATTCATGCATTTGTGCCCATCCAAATTTTGATAAGATTTTCGCGTAAAAAAACGAAAATGTTCCCCACATTTATATCCGCTGCATGGTGGGGTATCATACACAATCGTCACTAATTGCGTCGCTTTATTCCGCTTTATTCGCTGCGTCCTAAGTGCGTATCAACATTCAATTCACCTTCATCATCCATCCAGCGCGCACGCTCAGCACGCAGGCCACGAACATCGGCATCCAAGGTTAGACTCAAGCAGGAAGCAGCAGGAAATCTGCGATGCGTTCAGACACCGTTGTAGCGGAATTAGGACCGGAGAAGTCCAGGTAACGACAAAACTCGGGGGTGGACGTGATCGCATATTACTCCTTCCTAAGTAAACTTCCGAAACAGTGTGTCAAGTGCGCACTGCGCGCACCAAGTGTGTAATGCACTTCCAAACAATGCTCGCACGATTGTATCGCTTCGTTAAAGTCTCGCTTCAACTTATATTCAGTCCAATCTTAGTCTTTGGGTAAGTGCCAACCTTTTGCTTCTGTAGATATGTCGCATAATGTGTATGCAACTTTGCAATGTGTGCTGCATGTGTATTTGTATCTTTATCATGAGTTGAACAACAGGTATGTAGAAATCATCAATCACAATGATTAAATTATGGTTTTATCTGATAGCTGAATCGTTTCCAGTTGGCTGTCATGGAGCAGATACTCCCAAACAATGCTACGTACAATTGAGAAGAGGATTTTACAATGTAAGCCATCAAGTACACAAAACAAATGAATACCAACTAACTTATTAAATTGCTTGTATTTCAGATTGTTCAACCACCTATCGGGGTTGGTTTGTTGATGTTGGACCCGTTGTGGGCCCATCTGACAGAATATGGACCATTTCCATGAATGCCGAGTCTCAAAAAACACCTTTGGTGATGCTTCACGGCCTCGGCGCTGGTGTTGCACTCTGGTGCATGAACTTGGATGCTTTATCAACCAACAGGCCAGTATATGCTTTTGACATCTTGGGTAAGCACCAGAAACAAATCAATAACAATTAGTGACTAACTCAATTTTAGGGTTTGGTAGGAGTAGTCGTCCATCATTCAGTTCTGACGCCATGGAGGCCGAAATGCAGTTAGTCCGCTCAATTGAAGAATGGCGCAAAGAAATGAAACTAGAACAATTCGTTCTACTGGGTCACAGTATGGGTGGTTTCCTTGCAGCATCCTACGCGATCAACCATCCTGAAAGAGTAAAACATCTTGTATTGGCTGATCCATGGGGCTTTCCAGAACGACCAACAGATGTTTCAGGCATCAAGAAGGAGACTCCTTTTTGGATTAAAGCATTAGTATACACTCTAAAACCCTTGAACCCACTCTGGGCAGTGCGGGCAGCAGGTCCTTTGGGACAGTGGTTGATTAGCACAGCGCGACCTGACATCACCAAGAAATTCTCAGTTTTCGTCAAGGAGGAATCCCTCATAACGCAGTATCTGTACCAGTGCAATTCACAACAACCATCGGGGGAAAGCGCGTTTCATGCGATGATGTCTGGTATTGGCTGGGCCAAGAACCCAATGGTCAATCGTATTGAACAACTGGATAAAAATGTTCCCATCACATTAGTTTATGGATCACGATCGTGGGTTGATAACTCTGCAGGGGAGATAATCAAAGAAAAAAGACATAACTCTGAAGTTAATTTAGAAGCAAGCAGACTTTACTATGAATTTCCAATGAAAAAATCTCTTACACTTGTACTTTGTAGGTCATTGCCGGTGCTGGTCATCATATTTATGCGGATAAACCCGAAGTTTTCAACCAGCATGTCAACGAAGCTTGCGAAAAAACCGATACCGCTGTGTTACAAAACAAAAACGGCAAAGTATTAGCCATTGCAGATGCGCCGGCATCATCTTCAAACTCTCCCTCACCAGTCCCCGTGGACCAATAACAATCACTCCTAGCCTAACTAATTATTACCTAATTTAACCAAGTTGGATGAGTTTTGATCTTAGGTAACCAGATTAAATTATTTTCTACATAATAATGTCTTCATTTCTATATGTTCAACACGCCACCGTAGAAAATTCCTAGACTGTGATACACCTGGTGATTGGCGCAGAGATTATACACCATTTCCACGATTTTCGTTGAGTTTGAGATGATTTCGAGTAGTTTAAAGTCGGGATACGGGATGATAACATATGTATGAAATACCATGAAATAAAATTTTATGTTGCGACGATGTATTTCTCGGCGTGGTACATTTCGTAGGCGAATTCTTCAGTATGATTGGGATCGTATTCCAATCCAATGTAGTCGATTTCCAGGTTGAAAGGACCGTTGATTTTATCGCCCATAGAGATGCCAAAATTGGTGATCTTGTTTTTGGGAAGTGGATACTGTCGGTCCTGGACTCTTCCTTTAGAAGACATGAAAAACTTGGAAAATGGAATCTATAACAATGAAATTATGACTCTTAAATTATATTAGTATCAACTAGAATCACCTTTGCTATCTGCCAATATGGTCCTCCTCTTGTATAAAGTGCATAATGATAAACATCATACCACATTATATCAAAATACCCTTTAGTTGTTAAATTTAGCAAATAAGATCTTCCATCACCCCTTACTTTCATGACTAACATATTGTATGGTGTCCAATCTAAATAGGTCTCTCTCTTGAATGATTTCTATAAGGAATCATATCAATTACTATTATTGTGTTTATTTACTAATTATTTACAACTTACTCTAGCTGGTAATGATTTAATATTACAATATCCACTTCTCTTAACTCTACCATCTTTAGGTACTTTAGTGCTCAGTTCTCCTGCAAATACTGCATGTCCTAAATTGTTCAATCTTAGTGAACAGTGACTATATCCTTCATTATTATCACTATCGGAAGTAACTATCCAATCTCCTACATTCTTCTCATTGAACCTCCAAGCAAGGTCCGTTTCACCAGGCCTGTAGAGAAGAATTGGGTCTGCATCCAGGTGCTCTTTGACTTCTTGTGACCAGAGAGCTATTTCTTCTTTGAGTTCCTTAAAGCCATCTTTTATTAATTGTCTTCTGATAGGTTCAGGTCGATTGTCTTTGTAACCTCCCTTGGCATCTTTTTCGTGGAATAAGTTGTTGGTTACTGTCGTATGCAATTCACGGGTCGTTGTAAATCTAGGGAAGACACTACGGAATTGTCTTAACATAGTTAATTTCTGCTAGTGTTTATTTAGAAAGTATTTCTCCAGCATTAAGAGAATGATAAATATTGTAAATGTAAACTTGTTACATGTTGATTTGTTGAGTTTAATGTAGGCAACCTTAAATTCACAACAATCATGAGTTTCTCAAATAAACTTTTAAAATATAACATTTACCGAAAATTTTGCCATCTAGAATATCAAAGTAAAGTATAATTATAACAGAAATTTGCAAATTTTTGTTATAATAATTCATATATTTTGATACATTTTTAGAAATATTATATTTCTTTAGTTTTAAAAAATATATTAGCTTAAGAAAGTAGTAGATTTTCTTATTTCTACTTATTTGCTCCTGGTGATTTCAACGATGCGTGAGTCTAGCGGGTTACCAAAGTTGCACATGTCCGAAATTAACACACCAAATATGTGGCAAGACTTCTCTTACAATCCTAGTTTCCTTCTATTGTTTGCATTATTTTGCACCAGGCTCCTGAAATTACCCACCAATATCCTATTCTGACACCTTTTCGGCACACAACCAGTTTATTTCGAGTGTTAATGACTGAATTTAGCGCAGCAATTTGTACGTCAGAAATTCATTAAAAAGTAGAACAACTTAAAATGCCCAGAATAGATGCACCTGTAGCAAGAAAATACTTGATAAATATATTAATTGCTAGTTGGCACATAAAACGCACGAGTCTCAACAAATAAATGCATCATTCAAGTAAAATTAGTTAAAATTCCAAAACCTAGCCATGAACTAGCTTGCAATAGGTTGAAGATCTCCAACAGAAGTAATAATAAATTGGAGGATGCGTATTTATAAAGGTTCACTGTCATTAAACTCGATCAAAGTCCACGCGATGAATATTTGAGAGAAAATATAGTTTCTTACAAGACGCATAGCTTTTTTTCACGTGTGTATTTTTAGAAGACAAGCATTGCGTGCGTGTAGATCAGTAAATCAAAAAAGGCAGAAGCATCGCTGTCGATCGAGATGTCTGCGCGCAATGTTCAAGCGTGTCGCACGTGTGAGGTACATGTGTATGTACTATAATTAATGCGATGAGTGAGCCCCTGGCGAAGACTATCCCGAACGATCTAATCCCGCAAATAGATTATTTTCTGTCAATTGAAGTTATGGAAAGTTTCAGGTATTTAATAGAAAGTTATTGAAAATTATGGGGTGATGAGTGAAGAGTGAGCAGGTAGCAATTTGGAGAGCTAAGTATAAACAGGTTTGGTTTGTATTTACTATGTAATGCAAAAAAGTTGAAGGAAAGGCAATTTACTGTGAAAAATGCTATAAAATTATTTATCCTCGTAAAATCGAATTCTAAGCTTAAAATAATTACAACTACGCATTTAAAAAAGATGATTTGGCATGGCAACTGCTCTCATTACCTATGTCCACATCGGATTTACGTACATTTTGGCAATTATTCGCATTGACCACATACATAACCAGACTAAACACGCTCTTTAAATATTTTCAAGTATTTCAAAGTGCGCAATCCATAACAAACCATTAAAAGCAATGTTTACGTCATGCCGGTATGTTTTCGTGGGCGCCACTGCGCAACTCTTCAGCTCATCGGCATGACCTGCCGGCCGAAACAAGTTTGCACATGCACCAACATGTCGTGACGAAAGGTCGCAATGGTCAGCTAAATGCTCATGAGGCACATACCGAAACCGGCACATTCCATTCGGTCGTGATTTTCTCGGGAAACAAGCATCCGCACCCCGCGACCACTTCTTCATTCATTCAAGAAAGCTTATCACACTTGCCATTCCAGCACTTCTGTATGCTTGGCGGGAGCACGCATGGCAGAAGTGCTAAGTGGCGAAGATAATTCCACTGACTACCTGCACTGCCGTTTGGAAAGATGGGGTTGAGAACCTCTCCTAATCACTGCTGGGCCTCTGTTCAATGCCCCTAGGAGCCACCAACAGACATTTGATGCGTTATTCACTCCAGGCAATTAACATTCCGATTCCCGAATTTGAGATGGTGATGAATTCATGGAAATAATCCAGGAATCGATTTTAGGTATTAAGAGAGAATTAAACGCGTTAAGATCCACCTCACAGAAAGAGACGGATGTGGCCGCGTTGAAGGAGGAAGGTAGGTGACCATACCGTAAATAAGCGCCCGGTGACGGGGAGGCGGCTGTGTGCGTGTGCGCACGCCGTGCGACGCATTGGCATTGTATGGATTTGCGCCTCGCGGATGCTGGTCGCCGAAGAAGAGCGAATTCCCGTCCCCGAGCGTGCGCCGCGTGCAACGTGCTTGGTATAAAAGAGCGGGCGCGTAATTCGTGCGGCGCCTAGACGAGACCTCGCCGTGGTGTTCTCCGTAGTTTGCGCCGAGCGCCCAAGCATGCCGCACGCCCGGCATCCCTAGAAGTGCGTCGCATTTAGCCCAACAGTCGTCGCGACGCCCTCACATTGAGCAGCACTTGCGAACTCGCGCCCTCCAGCCACAGATCGCAACTGCGATTCCACATTCGCCACATTGTCATCCCCCGCTAGTTGCTTCCTGCGTGCACTCACCCAGAGCGTCCACCGAATGGATTTTCCGACCGGCTGCCAAAATAATACGGCCAACTCGTTTATCATCAAGTCCCTGAAAGCCGACGATTGCTGGCGGTACGGCTTCAAGAAAAAGGCCGGCGCCGTCCACTACTAATCGCATTCGGTCGCAATAATCAAGTGAAATAAATTTTGTTTCGGACAAAGACCGAGATTTAAAAAGAGAAGAAAAGTTGTGAAAACTTTCCATAAACTCCTCTTGTGTTTGCTTCGAGTTGTTCAATTCGTGGCCGGGTTTGAACAAGCTTGAACTGCTTGACTGTCAACCAAGAGAACTAGAAGTAATGAAAATCATGGCGTACGAGGACGACATCCTGCAGCTCATACCCCATGAGGAGCTACCCGAGCTGCGGGATATGTACAAGGACCACATGCCGTTCGCCACTTATGTTTTCAGCTTTTTCAACATAGCGTTGAAATGGCTGCGGAACAAACCGGAAGAACAATATATGACTTTCCTGGCACCCTATGGGAACTGGAAAAAGGATGGCACTTTTATTGTCATCAATCAGGTAAGAAAGTAGATGCTTAATTTGCAAAAAACTTGTAAACTAGCTAGAAGTATACCGCGAAAACTTTCCATCAAGAAACTTAAAATAACTCTTTAACTAGTAATATATCTAATTATAATGCAATTACTTCGGAATCCACCTTTCCGCAACATTATGATGGTCAAGGCTGGCATTATTCATTTGACAAGCGCATTTTTCAAAGTAGATTATAGAAAAAACTAGTCATTACAGGTCGCGTGGCGTTTATCGTGATGTCACTGTGTCCATGCGCGTGCATACGCGGGGGCGGCCACAATGCCATGAACTTGTCCTTATCCTACCGATATGCATCGATATGGTCTAATCAGAAGCTCAACAGACTACTAACCCATGGATCGGGTGTCACATGAAGCCATTGCCAAGATTGAATTTAATAATTAAAGACAATTGATTGCGCGTTAATACTATGTTTACAGCATTACAGACAATTATAATCAATTATTCAGTTGCACGGAAATTACAGAGAGGTAAAAATAGCAATGGTGTTTGAACAATTGACACATTCGTGCTAGGAAATTATAGAGTTTCGAGTAGGTTTATTTCCACCTCAATTTATTCCTATCCACACTAGTAGACATAATTTCCACTAGATAGCTTAGGAGCAATTTACACTTTCTTCAAAAGCAATTAAATCAAAGCCGACTCAACTGAAATTATTATTCCAGTGGAACTGCTACGACCTGTTCATGTTCACACTCGACAGCAAATGCGAGCTTCTGTACAAGGCGCTGATGGAATCCAAGCGCATTGACTGGAACAACATGGTGCAGTTCTACGCCGTGCACCGCGAACACTGTGATATGATCTATCGCATAATTAAGGAGAAAGAGTTACCGATCAAGTACGACTGCAAGACGGACTTGTGGTTCATACCACGAGAGCAAGCATTGAAATTTGATGTGGAGTGAGTAAAGCCAACATCATCATATGGATCAATAAACTGTTAAAAGAATGTTTGAATAATATATCATCTACTTTTCTTAGCTGCCCACCTGATGTATACCTAGGCCCATTAAAGCCACACCATGCGCCAATCATCAACTCCATCTGGCCACATCGCTTTCCCGGCTCGGAGGGCTACATCGGTCACTTTATCCGAATGAACGGTGGCCGCGGCCTCTTCTTAAAATCCAACGATAAGCTGGTTGCCTGGGTGTTGAAAAACCAACTGGGGACCTTGGTGGTCTTGCAGACTTTGGATGAGCATAAACGCAAGGGTTATGGCAGCTTGGTGACTGCCGCTCTGAGCAAGGAGATCGCCGAAGAGGGGCACAATCCAATTGGGACCGTCTTGTTGAACAACTATGCCTCACAAGGCATGTTTAAGAAGCTGGGATTCGAAGTTCTCGACTACTCCCGGTTTATCACTGTGGACGGCAGGAGCAAGTTCAATAAGCACGAGAACCAGAGCAATGGTGTGCATTTACGCGTGCCCATCTTGTATTAGAACACTGCACTTGTGTGACAATATATGCATTAGTTTCTAACACGTTTTGTCCACTCTACATACCTATGAAATAGTTGATTATCATAGTTTAGTTCTGTTCGTCTATAATGTACGAACATGGCGGACTAGTGGCCATTAAGATGTTTGGAGATTTCGCTAGTAATGGTCAAGTAGGGTCCGGCAATTGATGCAGTATTTTCTAAATTGACAAGTATTTAACTATAATGGGTATGCAACTCTGTACGTTTAGTTCTCGTTCGTATGTAACCAGCACCAAAATTCATCTTGCTAGTTGTAATCAAGTGAACAGGAATCAATTAATACCAACGTGGAGTTCATTACTTGTAGTCGCTACAGATCAATACATGTGTTGACTTTTAGCACGATAGCATGTTGATAAAATTATATCAATTTGTGAGACATTAGTAGCGCGTTTGCTCTCGATACAGTACAAACATTGATAATTAGGTTGCAAGCAAAGTTGAGCAGTTTTTGCTAATTTTACCTATGTACTTTATCGTTGTTTTCATTGCTACTGCTATTTATCATTTCCTATACCATGTAAGAAATGTAGACTATAGCATATTTCATACATTCATACTAGTTTCATACAAGACTTGCTGTGAAAACTGCAGCACTATTATAAACAATTGAAAAGAGGTGTAGACAGTTGAGGATCTTTATAAAATTGTTATGTATCTCTTAGTGTGTACTTCTACATCCAAATAAATGGATTAATTGACTGAGCAAGTATTGAGTGGTTTAATTATTCTTCAAATAAATCAATAATAACGTGACAATAGCATTTATAAATCACTTGGTAAACCACAAGCACTTTTTGCTTAGAGTACTGTTATCATAGACATAAATGAATGCAAACAACTTGACAATTGGCGATATATAAGACACGAACACCAGTACTGCATAACGTACAGTCTTACGCTGAACCCGCAATCATAAACAGCTGCAACTCACATCAGTCTTGTTCAGTTATTTTGTTCACTCCCTATGCATGCGATGAGCAACAATAAACTATTTTACAGCGCACTGGCGATATTCGCCTGCGTTCAGTGCATTCCAGCGTACAACGTGAAGCCTGGTCCAGTGATCGAAGCAACAAAGGGATTTCCATGGCCATTTCCACAACAGAGAGAAGCTCTTCCAGATTTCCTCATTATCAATCCGCTCAACTTTCAGTTTGAGGTAGTGTAGAGTAATTGAATGTTGCGTTGGTAATATTATTTCATTGCTGCTCTGATTTACAGACCAATGTCCCGCAATGTACGTTGGTAACAAGCGCAATCCACCGGTACAACAATATCATTAATCAACATGGAGTAGGAGGTGTACGCAAGTACCACGATGTTATTGTAGATATTACCAAAGATGAGGGATATCGAGGAACGCTAAGTACATTTAAGGCCTTGGTGAAGAGAGAATGTACTGGAAACGAGTATCCTTCAGAAGATATGGATGAATCATGTGTGGTTTTAAGGATTTAAGAATTGTATAGGACGTTAGTAATTGAATTTATTTTCAGATGATATCAGCATTAGTGAGAATGGATCTAACTTGATAGCAACTGAAGTGTGGGGCATCCTACGTGGGTTAGAAACTTTCTCACAATTGATTCATTATGCAAACGATGAAAATACAGTAATTATCCAACATTCCAGCTCCAATTAGTCACTACAGCCTATTATTTCAGCTGATTGTAAACATGACCATAATATCCGACTTTCCTCGGTTTCCATTCCGTGGTCTGCTGGTCGATACATCACGACATTTCATCCCAAAAGAGCTACTCTTCAAAAATATAGATGCAATGGCCTACAACAAATTGAATGTCTTCCATTGGCATATTACTGATGACGCCAGCTTTCCATACGAAAGTATTCAATACCCTGAATTAAGGTTCGTTTTAAATACAGATTACCAACTCTATAATGATCATATTGCCATTTTTTTTTTTTTTAGTAAATATGGGGCTTTCCACCCCACAGCGCTAGTCTACACCCAGCAAGATGTCAAGGACATAATCGAATATGCTCGACAACGTGGTATTCGCGTCATGCCAGAGTTCGACACACCAGGCCATACGCGTTCCTGGGGTGACGGTGTTTCCGGTATTTTAACCGCCTGCTACAATAAAGATGATCCTTCAATACCAACTGGAGAATATGGACCTCTAGATCCATCTTCCTCCCAAGTCTATTTAGTGATCAAGAACTTGTTCCAAGAGATAGTTAATGTTTTCCCTGAGAAATATATCCATCTAGGAGGGGATGAGGTTGAGTTTGAATGTTGGAGAAGCAATCCAAACATCGAAAGATTTATGATCCAACAATCTCTTAAAGACTACTATGATTTGGAGTCTTATTACATCCAACGTCTGCTGGATATAGTTCACGATCTCGGCAGTCAATCTTTGGTTTGGGAGGAAGTTTTCATCAATAATGTGACCTTATCGAACGAAACTATTGTTCACGTATGGAGGGACAACGGATTGAATACGTTGAAAAAAGTCATTGAAGCTGGTAAACTAGCATTGTTTTCATCATGTTACTATTTGGACCACTTAGAAACGGGAGGAGATTGGCAGAAGTACTACGATTGTGATCCTTATGATGTGAAGGATGCTTCCAAGGAACAGTTGCAGTTGATTCTGGGTGGAGAGGCGTGCATGTGGACTGAGAGTGTTAACAAATATAATTTTATATCTAGAATATGGCCCAGGGCCTCTGCAGTCGCGGAAAAGCTTTGGAGTAGACACATGGTTGCTTCTTTTCACGAAGCAGAGTCCAGGTTAGAGGAGCATACGTGTAGGATGAACGCCAGAGGCATTGAAGCGCAACCACCGAATGGTCCTGGGTATTGTTTATAAGCATAGTTTCAATGATAAGGATTTATTTTTGTAGACCAGTGTTATAGTCACAATCAAACGCAATACTTGTTGGTGGCCCTACACCAATATAAGCACATTTTGCATACTCTTTAAAACCACAGTTTGTAAATGTTTTCTGAGATCCTACATTGTATGGACTAATAGTGCAAATTGGAAATAACCCTTCCTCAATCATTTTATTACTAAGTTCATTCACAACCCAACTTGCAAGACCTAATTTTTTAAAGCTTGACTTGGTTTGAAGAAGACTCAAAACACCAATTCCGTTTTGTAACACCCAACACACTAATTCATCTCCTAGAAATATACCAACACCTCCACTTTGCTCCAAAATGGTCCTAACATAGTTTTCTGATCCTTCATATCTATAAGGCCAATGATCGTTAATAATCTTAGCATGTACTACATCTAGTGGTCTACAATAAAATGTCCCCCTGTCTGTATTCTTAAAATTTTCAACCTGTGGGCAAATACTTGATGTGAGCTTGATCCAGTATGCATTTTCCAAAACAAAATTAACTGGTACATTGATCTCCCTCATTGTTTCAATGACATACGGTTGAAGATTTTCGTGTAGGGCGTAGAGGAGTGTATCTTTCTTCCATTTTAGTAATTGGGTTCCTTTTAATGCTTGTATTAGTCTGGTACAGTTCTTATCAAGTGTGTGCATGTAGACTTCATACGAATTATACTGAAAATGTTTACTGGTAATCATGATTTCAATTTTTACAAAAGAAGGAAATTTGTTACCTCGAGAATAGCAATGAATGTCCCATCTGAAGACCAATCACCGTGCGGAGAAAACACTTTGATGTGTTTGTCGTTGATTTGGGACCATTTTCTTGCACTGTGGAGGAAGTTGAGTATTTGCGGAGCTGATTTTTCGTGTTTCTTGTAGTATTGGTAGAGGTTTAAAAGGTCTGGTTCTAGGAGTTCATGTAGGATATCCATTCGGGTGCTGAGTTTAAAGCAAACTAATTGGTTGTAACTGGTAGCAAAAATGTGGAAGAGAATTTGATTGATAAGACGATGCACTTTGATGTTAGGCGGAGCAAATGACGCAAGAGATATGATAATATGAATTTAATAAATATAGACATTAATGAATAAATATTCTAAACACAAAGAAAGTTCTAACAGGTTCCGAATTTATTAAAATTAATAAATACAATCTATTAAATTCCCAGTTTAAATAGTAGATAATTGTCGTACCTGAATTATTCGATTATTTAGTCCTAGAAATGAGTCTTTCAAACACTCTCTCTAATACTGTTTCTTCAATTTGAATTCATTCCCGTTTGGCAACCTTGCGAATCCCTGAATCTCAACATCGCGTTTTCACTACCAAGCGCATGCCCAGTGCAGCACAACGACGGCCACCATACTGCGCGCAACGGCCTCAACGCGCACGACGTTACGCCGGCCCGCCACAACCAGCCCGAAGCGCCGACCTACGCCACGCCGTGATCGCAGCGCCCGGTCCATCGCACAACCGCCGCCACCATCATCCCGTAAACGCGCACTCTAGCAACCATCACCGCCGGGGACGCCGCAGCCCACGTTCTAGTCACACCACTGTGTTGCCGCTGCCCGAAAACCAGAAACACAAAAGATGAATCCGGAAGTCTTCGAGAACTGCTCGACTATTTTGATCGACATCGCCGGCACAGTTGGCTCAATCAATTTCACAAAGGTAATAGGCATCTCTTTTACGTCCATTTTCGCATCATGTTGATGCGCATCCACGGCTGCGTATTCGGCAGGCACATGGATTTTTCCGCGATAGATTTAATTGATCGAGAGTAGCGTTGACTTCGATTGGACTACGCAGGACCAATGAGTAGATTCACGAGGATAGGGTTCGGAAAACATCGGTATTTGCATTAGGTTTGCACTGTTCTGCACACATTTCGCGATGGTTTTGTTTTAATCAGCCGTTGGGCGACGCGTGCAATTTCTTGCTACGCATCCATTTTAAAAAGCCGTCCTTGGGCAGGTAAAACAAAATCGACCCTACGCAAGCTGTGCGAACTCGAGCGGCTGGGACACAATACAGGCCGTCGACGAACCGGTGCGAGAATCCTCTGTCGCATGCCGCGCGATGTACAACGCATTCATCTTTTCTTCCTCGCCGCGCGGCTTTGTCTCGCGCGAGCTTGCCAACCTTGTCTAGCCGGCTCTTCGACTCTTTGCACGCGCACACACGCGATGTCCTCGTCTGCAAACAATCATTGACCTTAGCAATGCCGCCGCTTACGTTCATTCAGGTATCATCTACCCATACAAATCTTACACAATAGACCTAGATTCCTAGAATTTGTGATGAAACATCTGTTTTCTTGAAATTTTAGTTCTTTTTAATCAATAATTCAAGTTCATAGAAAGAGGATTTGTGAAGATTGGTGTTGGATACGAATGCAAATTTTGTTTACGTTCTAGGATACGCTTTTTACGTTTGCTAAGAAGTACATTGATGAGTATCTCACTGCCAAGTGGGAAGATGAAGAAGTCAAGAAACTGGTTGCGGAGCTGAAAGGCGATGGCGAGGATCTGGCAAATGTTAGCAAGGCTGTCGAGCGCTTCAACTCGCTCACTGATGAAAACTCAGTCAATACTGGACTTAAGACACTCCAAGGACTGCTATACAAGCAGGGATATGAAAATGGCGAACTTAAAGCCCAGTAAGTTTAAATTTTAACTTCTAAGCAATCAACATCGCCTATACATTTACTAACAATATTTTAGTGTATTTGATGATATCAAGAACGCCTTCGAAGAGTGGTCTAAACATCGTAAAATCTGCATATATAGTACTGGCACTGAAGTGGCTCAGAAACAATATTTCACACATTCCACCGCTGGTGATTTGACTGGTTTCATTGCCAACTATTTTGACCAGTCTGTGGGAAAGAAAACAGCTTCGGAAAGCTATGAAAGTATCGCCAAGACTTTAGAAGTGAAGCCACAGGAGATTGTTTTCCTCAGTGATGATATTGAAGAGATTAGAGCTGCAGCAACTGCTGGATGTGCTTCAGTGTTGGTTACACGTGAAGGCAATGCTGCGGTTTCCGAGGATGACAAGAAGGACCGCATGGTAGTTGTCAGTTTTGCAGATTTGCCTTTAAGCTCAAAAAGGAAGAGTGAAGAGGATGTCTCAAGAGAGGTAAATCATAAGTGGTGTCTGCATTCTTTTGTTTTGATTTATTTGGGTTGAAACTATATTCTATTTTATGTAGATAGTTTGGTAATGGTTTAGTTTTTGGATTGGACTTTGTTTTCTTTTTGTTGGCTTGTTATTAATATTGGATGTTCAGGAACCACCTACTAAAGTGGCGAAAATCGACACAGTAGAAGTCCCTAAAGCAGAAACAACAAAAGAAGCCAAACCAGAAGAGGCTAAAGAAGCAATGGAAGTTGATTCATCAGAATCTACTTCCACAGTCACCACCACTGATGCTACTGCTTCCACGCCTGCAGGAGCTACTCCGGTAGCAGCAGACACACCAATGGAAAGTGAGGAAGCCAAAACAGAGCCAACAAGCACAGATTCGACCAAAGTAGAGTCAACGACAGAAGTGGCTGCTGCAGCGCCCGACACAACAGCCACAGATTCAAAAGAATGCACGAACAAAGTGGAAAAGACCGAAGAGCTCGCCACCACTACAACCACCGACGCAGAAGAAAAAATGGATGACACCCCCGCACCAGCCTCGACCACAACGGACTCCAGAGAGGAGAAGACTGTGCAAGGGGATGCTACAAAGACTGAAGATACAGCTGTAGAAAAGGAGGCCGAGGCGGCGGTGGTTACTAACAGCACTGAGAAAGCAGAAGTGAAACCAGGAGAGTCTGAAGAGAAACCAGTGGAGCCAGAATCGACTCCAGAAACAACTACACCTGCTATTGAGGAAAAAGGGGAAGTGAAGCAGAACGGGCAGGAGAACGGTGAGAAGGCATCGTCGGAAATACAACCCGAGAAGGTTGTCGAAGATAATGGTGCTAAAACAAATGGCGACGCTAAAGCTGCCGAGAATGGTGATGAGAAAGAAAACAAGCGGGCTATTGCGAATGGCACTGTTGAGACTGAGGAAAAAAAAGCTGACGATGAAGTGAAACCAGTGACTGATGAGGTAAAAGTAAAGAAAATTGAGGAAACCACCGAACCAGCGGCGACGCTTCCCGTTGAAGCTTAATTTAAACTAACCCAAGTAAACCCCGATAATTTTTTTTGCGAGGAGTATTCTTTTTTTACTGGTATAATCAAAGCATTCGATTGTTTTATTTCATATGATAAGACTGCAAGCAACAGAGAAGACTTATTATTATTTCGAATCGAAATTAATCTCATTGATCAGTTCACGTCTTAGATCAGTATTAGCGGCACGCGGCGCAAAAGTTTTGATACTATTTTTTAAACGTCACATTTTGATACACGTCTTTTTGTAATAACTTAGGTGTAAAACTATGTATTTAGGATGTAAGGACGTCTCCTGCGACATTGGACGCGAGATTCTCGGCCCGCAGCAACATTTACTCACAAGCGCCGGGCGGGTACTTAACAAGCGTTCGTAATACTAGGAATAACGGAGTTACTTACTTCTTATTTTAATGTTCGTAACAGGTGCGGGAAGCACTGGGAAGGCCGTCTCTCGCGGTCACTTAACTATTATTTATTTTTTTGTTGTTTGTAACACGTAATGTGATATTCGATAAATGTAATTCTCATTCGTTTGACATTCCGTATTGGTTTATTTCGACTATGTCCATCTGCGATTACGCGTGAAATAAAATCATCAACTCGTAGAAAATTGTAATTCAGTTTTCTCTTCGATGTATACGTTTAGGTATCATTAAAACATGATTAATGCAAGGCAATGACGTTAATTTGTACCTTCCACAATCTGAAACGAATTAACTACAGTAATTTGCCTCCGGTCACCAGTTTGATAAAGTCTGCTTCTGTTTTCTCGGTAAATTTCGCGGCTTCGATGTGGAACTGAAAGTAAAGAAGTTGATAATAGCACACAAGTATATTTAATGCTTGTCACACCTTTTGTTGCTTTAAGTTGTCTATCAGTGCGTGTTGCTTCTTGAAACCTGCCAGTAGCTCGGCCTTCTGCTTCTCTAGCCTTTTGATAGAATCATTTAATGCGTTTGAATATTTCCTGTGTGCAGACTTGGTATCTTTTTCGTTTTGTTGCATACTACGCAATGTCGTCTTTAATTTCGCCAACTCTTCAAGAGCACGCTGATAACGAACATCCCCACATTGTGCACTGCTCTTCGTCGCCTTCAATTCACGATTCAATCCGTCGATTTCCCTGGTCAATGATTGATTCTCAGCTTCTTTAGCTTGGAGCTTTGATTGAGACATTGTCAGTTGAGCTTCCATCTTCGTGATTTGACATCGTGCGATATTTCCTTGCTGCAGAGACTTCTCCTTGTCTTCCTGTAGCTTAACTTTCTCTTTTTGAAGTATCCTAACTTCTTCACTCTATAAATTACAATTTGTTAAGGCCTTTTGTAAGGGCGATGCTTAGTCTAACCTACTTTTGCTCTATCGTCTTTGGTGACTTTGTCCAACTCAAATTGTAATTGCTTTACTTTGGATTTGAGTATATGTACAAAGCCTTTGGCACCTACGTGATTGATATCTTCGGGAAGATTGAACGCTTTTAGTTCTTCGTTTGTCAGCCTAGCGATTGATGGATTGCAAGCGGATTTGGAACGATGAATTTCTCTGCTATCTATGGATGGCTCTGTTACACGAGCCTCTGTTGCACTGCATGTTCGGTAAATTTCATCGACGTCTGTTTTCTGAATAAGAAGTATCTTGTTTGTTAAGGTTCTTACCTTAGCTTTATAGATGAAGGTCGATATTACAACTTACCTTGATATTGTCGATCTTCGCGAGAAGTTCCTTAGAACGTTGGTCTAGCTTTCTGTTGATTTCATAATATTCTTGTTCCTTGAGTAGTAGTTTCTTGTCCATTTTGAATAGAGTGCAAGCCAATGTTTGAAATTTATTAGAACGTCAATTATTGATGAAACAAGCCAAACACAAACTTGGTTACCATAACAATTTCTAAACACATTTAGGCCCTTGAGAGTAAAATTTTATTCAATAACAAAGTGTAATTATTAATACATAAAATATATGAGAAAGTCAAAATAATAAGAATCTGATTTAAAAACATGTGTAGTATAACCACATCTATTATATGGTAGTGTTCAATCTACAACATATTCAATATACCAATCACAATCTCTGCTCCTAGTCAAATCAGATTCACCTAATTCAGTCTCTCTGATTATACATTTAACAATCAATACACAGTGGCCAGAATTATTCAATTGAGGATTCATTGTAAGGTTTACAGGCAATCTCCTATGATCCAAATTAAATTTGAGTGCATCATTTAGACAATCTGATCGGATACGACAGTACCTCGTCACCTACAAACGTCGAAATTACATTACAATGATCAATAATTTTGAAGTTGTTTCACCTACAATTACAAAATCCACATTAGAATACAACTCTTGCAGTTGTTGCTGACGAATGAGAAACATCCCATACTGATTTATGTTCTGGTGTCTGTAGAGACGTCCTACGTACTCAAAACCACTCATAATATCTTGGTACTCTTTCATGTGGGAACTCACTTCAAAAGTGCAGACTTGATTTTCTGATCCATAATTTCCATTCCAACTTGCTGGAATATAATTCCTGAGTTCCATGTATGGAGATTCGTTCAAACTGGTCATTGTAAGTCTAAATTTATAATGCAGACAAAGAGAGATATTACAAAGAGATGATTTTTTTAATGTAGTTTGGACACCACACTAACTCCTATCCAAAGTTTACTCACGTTATGAAAATGCCCTCGTGACATTCAGGTTCGAGAATGAAAGAAGCGAGTAACACGAATTCTGGTATTCCCCGTACTAACCCCCTCCGTATACACACGATTATAGGAATGTTGCATATAACTATGACTTAAATGCAGGAGATTCCCAGCAGTGGCTTATCTGACATTAGTTGGCATGTTTTTAAATTAATGTTATTGTAGTAGGCAACTTGTCCAATTTCTCAAAGTATTATAAATTGCATACAATTCAGAAAGAAACGTTTAGTTTATTTTATACATATATTTCGCAATATAATATAAAAACAATTACTTATCAAATATCATATACGAATGATATTAATGTGGGTATGAATGATAAAATCTTCTTCAATCTATAGTGATATAAATGCAAAAAATATTAAAATATATTTCAATCTATTTCTGTCCAAAAACAATTTGCGATAACATCTTGATTCATGCTCAATGTGATAAACGATTACGTTAATTAAGTGTGATGCAAGATTAGGTATTTCCGCTTTAGTAATCACTTATAATCATTTGAAAGTAGGAATAAAAAAAGCACATTTGATTTTTTACGAGTACAAGTTTGCTAAATTTAGTAAACAAATCAATTGATTGATCTGGTGTTGACTTACACTTGTGATTAACACTTTTGTGCGTATTTTGTTTGCAGATATCGATAACAATCTGAGACGGGGGCATTGCTAGTACTGTCATCAGGTAATCTGTAATCAATGGACCTTGGAATACCTTGAAGCACGCTGATAAAGTACAGAAATTTGCAAAACACGTGAAACAGAAAAATTAGTTATTTATTTGCCAGTACATCAACCGGGCAACTTCTTAATCAATTTGAGTTTAATAATTACATTGATTAAATAAACAAGATGATAAGAGAGAGATTTAGTTGATTCGTCACTAGTCAATTGAATTCTTCAAGTGTTTATGGAAATATAATTGATTTTCTTCTATTATTTTCGTAGGCAAATGTTATTTAAATAACACGGCAGAAATTCCAATCGAAATCCAAACAACATGTTGTTTATTTTGCTAATTAGTGTAATTTATCTTATCTTGAGTACATTTGGGTAACAGTTTTTAATGAGTGTTGAAACTATTGCGACTTTTATAACATCGATTATTTTTATTAATACGTTACCTTATTTACTCTAATGTTGCAAATTTCGAAAATTTTGCACTGCACTACCACCGCTGCGTGCGAAAATTTTGATATAAATCATCATTGTGCGCACGATCCAAACAGAAAATCACTGAAGAAACAAGTTTCCGGTTTAGTTTACGCACTCTTGAATATGGCCACTCGTTGTATTTCAACTGCTACGTATTTAGCAATTTGGACGTTAAATCATCTACAGTTATAACGATAACAATCGTTGAACGCCGGTTGAATAGTAAATCGAATTTCGACAATTGCAGTGCCACTATCTTGTAATTTCACCGCGACGACAACGTGAAAATTGCATGCAGAAGAGAAAAAATGCTTGTGGAATGACTAATGAAGTGGAAATTTAGTTTTAAAGTGAGTGTTTTATTGTGCAATCTAATGGCGAGTGAATAATTGGATAGAAGACCACGACATTCACGAAAAAACGTGCACAATATAAATTTAACTGTGCTTGACGGCAGTGTAAAAACAGCTAATGTTAAATAGCAACAAACAAAAATATGTGCAATTGTTTCTTGTGTGATAAATGACAGTTTTCAACTGGTTTATTAAAACCTATTGCACAGATTTCTCCACTGCATTTCTCATGACGCCAAGTGAAATTTTCACCTGCGCACCTTAATGTTGCTTATTTACACCAGCTTCAGCAGCACATCAATTGACCCTATGTGCTGTACAATTTACAAGCGCCTCCGTCGATTTCCTTATCTCTGACTGGAAACTGCGCTGCGCTCTGCGCATAAATGGTATAAATTTAATCGGAGACAATTGCGATTGCCATACATCGCCAATCAATCAACGCGCATTGTTCTCAACATAATATATTGAAAAGTTGTTTACTCAACCTGGAACATTTCCTCCAAGAATGCAGTGCCAAATGCCGGTTCAAATTTACACTGCTGAAGACAACATCGAGTTGTTGAAGAGCCATGGTGGTAGCTTGCCAGCGGTGAAAACGCTTGATGACTTGGTTGCGGAATTAAGAAAAGTGTTCGCTTCGGACAACATTAATGTTGAGTACATTGACTACTTGATGCGCTCCTACAAGTCGAATCCTGCCGAGTGGAAGAAATACGCAAAGTTTGATAGATACAAGTGAGTACTTGAGATTCTTTCTTTAAAACTATACTCATCTAATCAGACACAAACTTTTTTGCCAATAAAATCGTATATATCGTATGATTACAATCAACAACAAAATCTCCAGAATTAAACAGTCAATGCATCAACCAGTGCTCTAAATACTCGCCGATAATTCGTTTATCAACACTACACAAAAAAACTTAATTTTTCCAATCATTATCTTAATCTGCGCACTGGGCATTTAATAATTAGCCGTGTAATCAAAACACCGTCAACCATTTAGTCAATGCGTGAATGCTTTTTTAGATACACCAGAAACCTTGTAGATACCGGCAATGGCAAATACAACCTGATCCTTTTATGCTGGGGCGAAGGCCACGGCTCCGGTATCCACGACCATGCTGACTCGCATTGCTTCATGAAAATGCTCGAAGGCTCCCTGCAGGAAATCCGTTTCGCTTGGCCCAAAACCGACAACGAGCAACTTGTTGAAATCGGCAAGAAGGTCCTACCTCTTAACGACGTGTGCTACATGAACGGTAATGAAATAATTAGGCTTGTACTGGTTGCGCGAGCCACCCAGAACAGAAGAAATTACAATCAATGATAAGAAGCTAGTCGAGGGCAGTTCGGGTTAAGCAAGCAGGGTGACCCTTGTAAGCTCGTGTAACTTTCATGATGCGGCCAATTACTCTATTCGATAACATTCATTTCAAGTTGTTGATCTTCCTATTTGTTGTTTAGATTCGTTGGGCTTGCATCGCGTGGAAAACACGTCCAATGTGGAACCTGCAGTCAGTCTGCACCTCTATTGTCCACCTTATAGCAAATGCGGTGTTTTCAATCAGAACACCGGCGCTAAAACTGTAAGCACCGTAACGTTCTGGTCCATGTACGGCGAACGACGTGCCAAAGTACGTAATGTATTGATTGAAGGCATAATTAATCCATGAATTGATAGCGTTTTCGTAATGCATTCAATACGACAGGCGATTGGCACAGAGATTGATTTATGATTTTATTGCTCATTGATGGTTTGTTTACAGAATTCACTTGATCACAGGGAACCGGAGGATAACTAGATGATCAATAATTGCAAGCAGTCTTAAGCAAGCTTAAGTCTTTAAATTTGATTACTTTAATTAGGTTATTATAATATGTGTAAATTTTATTTTGTTAGCTAAGATTAAAATGTGAAATAAATTATAATAAATAATGCATTATTATATAGATGAAACTTTACCATGACACTTATATGATACACATTTATTTATGAAACGTTTTCGGTTTAAGTATTGTACTAATGAAGGCGACAAGCCGAAAATGTTTTAAAAATCAATACTAAGTGTTATAGTTAAGTCGACGATCTTTTGAAAGAGTTCAAATGAGACATAAACAACATTAATTTGTGTTTTATGATGCCAATTTATTAAATGTTGCAGAAAATACGAAGAGATACAAAAAAATACAAATTTGTGCTTTGCAAACATTTCAATTAATCTATCATGTTTGTTATGACTAAAAAAAGAAAAAAAGAATATCAAAAAGTTTGAATCCTTGTACTGACGCATATTGCCGAGTACATCCGACTGCAGTTGACTTGTCAACTTCAGTCAATTCACTGACCGCGCCGCCGCCGCTGTTTTGCCGTGACGTGAGCTGGTTCGCGCTTGGCTGCACTGGCACAACCCAAATAGTAATCAAAACATGGCGTCTGAGAACCAAATCTCCGACCAGGAGAAGGTGCGCATTGTGTCCGATTTCATCCTCCACTCACCACCTGGCGAATTCAACGAAGTATTTAACGATGTGCGTAAACTCCTCAATAACGACGACCTCCTGAAGGAGGGCGCCGGCAATGCGTTCGCCCAGTACAACAAGGACCAGTTAACACCCGTCAAGATCGACAACGCCGACACGCCGGTGCTGATCACCGAGCACAACGATTTGGGCAACAACCGTTTCTTCGACCCGCGCTCGAAGCAATCTTTTAAATTCGACCACCTACGTAAGGACGCCTCTGACTACCAGCCGTATTCGCCGGATGCTGCCTCAGAGCCCTTGCGTGCTGCTCTCGACGCCGAGTTTCAACTTTACACGAAGAACCACTACAAAGACGGTGTCTGTAGCGTGGTGGGTAAGAGTCTACCTGGAGGTGTCATCCAACTAGCTGCCTGTATTGAGGACCATCAATTCCAACCAAAGAACTACTGGAATGGCAGGTGGCGCTCCCAATGGACCATCACCATCAACAAGTCACAAGCAGAGCTTAAAGGTGTGCTGAAGGTGCAGGTGCACTACTATGAGGATGGCAATGTGCAATTGGTCAGCTCAAAGGAGATCAAAGAGGCTGTGACAGTGACCACTGACTCACAAACTGCCAAGGAGATTGTGCAGATGATTGAAGAGGCTGAGAACTTCTACCAGAGCGCAATTTCAGAAAACTACCAGAACATGTCCGACACTACATTCAAAGCGTTGCGGCGATTGCTGCCAGTGACGCGCACCAAAATGGACTGGGGCAAGATTGTATCATATAAAATAGGCAAGGAACTCAAATCGCAATGATAATTTTAAGCCACAGCCTTCCTTGTTATTAAATCACTTAGGAAAGTTATGTACATAAAGAATATTTGATTTATTAAATTATGAGTGAAGCAGATGCGGGCAACGATATGAAAGAGAAAACAAGAAGAAGTACCTTGCCAGACTGGAGCTTGCATTTCAACATTCAAAGAGTATGATTCACCTGCTGAGTCAGAAATTAATTGCATAACATAGATGTTTAATTATTTTGCACTCATATTTATCTCAACATTGGACAATTTCAATACCTATTTTTTACTCTTGTCTCATTATTTAATCAGAGTCTACATTTATCCATTCTGTTCACACAAGTATTATATTCTTTATTAACAGATTTGATTGTGAATATATTATGTTTTATGAGTTTGTGTAGTAGTACATTCAGTTGATTGGCTTTGTGATAAAGAAGTTTTATCAAGAAACAAGTGGCTTTTTGGCAAATGAGGCCTGAGTTAGAACCTGCTAATTTGGTGATATTTCAAAATTAAGTTAACGAAAATCAAATTTATTGTTATCCTAAGTTAATCCTAAAGATGATAATAAACTGCCCCTTTTGATGACTAAATCGAAATTCGATGTTTTCTTCTGTAACATATTACACCATTATTATGTGGATTTATTCAAATTTATAGTAAGGTCATTGATCACAAACCACTTGTTGAGTCGTTCCATGCTTCGACCTACGCGATAAACATTCCACCGTTGTACAGAACTAAATACTGCCTAAAATGACTCTTACCATTTATCATTTCCCCCCAAGTGCACCTTCAAGATGTGCAGTACTGGTCGCTAAAACCCTTGGCCTCGATGTCGACGTAAAGACAGTAAATCTCTTTGAAAAAGAACAATTAAATGCTGATTTTGTTAAGGTAACCTCTTTACATCTCATCAAGTTTATAAAACTTATAAAACCGACTCAATATTATGTAACATTTGGTTGATTATGTACTAACTTGGGTTTCTTTTCAGATTAATCCACAACATGTTGTGCCAACCCTTACAGATGGTGACTTTGTTCTCTGGGAAAGTCGAGCTATTGCAGCATACCTGGTGAATTCCTATGGGAAAGATGATAAATTATATCCCAAGGAACCTAAAGCAAGGGCAGTTGTTGATCAAAGACTACAGTTTTGTTGTGGTACACTGTATCCTAGGATTAGGGCAATTTGTGTAAGTTATATTAGAAAAGTTAAACTATTTTTATGAAGTATATGTTTTTTTCTTTCAGTTTCCTGTTTTGTTTCTTGGTGAGATTGAAGTAGAAGAATCAAAGAAGGCATCTCTTGAGGAAGCTATTGGATTTTTGGATGTTTTCTTGGAAGGAAATGATTATGTTGCTGGGAATAATATGACTATTGCAGATATTTCATTGGTAGCATCACTATCCAGCATCATTGTATGTAAAATTAAACTTATTTATGATTTCATTTAATATGTGATTTATTGATTTAAAAATTGAATTTTAGGCTGTAGGATGGAATGTCTCAGCTTACTCTAATGTTTTCATATGGTTTGCAAAGTGTACTTTAGAAATTCCTGGATATATGGCGATTAATCACACAGGCGCTCAACAATTTGGTAACGCGGTTAAAAGTAAGCTAGCAGCCGGGCAAATCTAATCTCAACGCAAAAAAACATATTTTTAGACATCAGATATATTTTTCTTCAATATAATGCCTAATAACAGCCTTAATTGACTCATTGTATTCATTTTCGCGTTGCATCTTATACAAGAAGGCCATCATCACGTCGGTATCCATTTTTGCAGCTTCTGACAAGTCAGGAGATTCTTCAGATGTACTCAGCATGATTATTCTCATCAATGGAGCTATGATGAAGCCATATTTACTGTATTTCTTCCAGTGTTCTAAGAGTTTAGACCATGGGAACACATTCTCAACATCTAAATCAAACATTCTCAAGGTTTTTTTCAGTTGATCATAGTAATACTTAAGGAACAGCTTGAATTTTGGTAATAGTTTAACATCAACACATCCGTAGAACAAATAAGAAAGGTCTTGCACTGGAGAAAGCACCATACTTAATTGGAAATCAATCAGGAGTGTTGAAACTGGATTTTTTTTGTCGTCGTGCGTATACATGAAGTTGTTACACCAAGAGTCACCATGTAAAATGACTGAGTACTCATCAGGTACTAGAGTTTGATGGAATTCGTCTGCAATCCTCTCAACAAAGTTGCTGTAAGTGTCATATAAATTACTTCCTTTGAATAGGTTTTTTAATTGGTTTGCTAATTTGTAGGTGAAATTATCAAAGCCCATGTGCTCATAAAGTGTAGCAATCATGTTGCCAAAGAAAATGTCGGTCATCTCTTGGTACACTTTTGGCTTCTTGTGTTTTAATGCATATCCTACTGCGTGCAATTTAGCCAATTCTTGAAAAGCAAGTTTCATATGGTCGTGTTTCATTGGTTTTGTACGATCAATAACTTCATACCCGATCGGCTTCAAGTTTTCTATGATTAACATTTCCTGGCGTTTTGTTTCGTCCGAATAGAACGAATTTACCAATTGAATTGCGTTGCAATTGTGTTCCATCTGGAAATTATTGTAACACTTTGCGATTCTACTATAGAATCGAATTTCAGTTAGGAAAATCTTTCTTACTGGTAGTCGCCTATGAATTTCATCTGCGAGTGGTGATAACTTGACAATCACGCTGAGCTTCTGTTTTTCGTCGGTTATCTCAAACATTTTCACGATACCCATGTAGCCTTCACCTTTTCCAGTTTCGTAGGTGCACACAAATGATGGGCTTTTCATGGCAGATTTCTTTGCAATTTGAGTTAAGACTTTTTCAAGACGAGAATCCATCTTTATTACTTAGTTTTAAATTCTTTGTTGGAGAACTGTTGAGACCGATTAATAATAACTTGCGTTTATTATATATAATGCTGGTATCAGTTTTGGACGTCATTTAACATTGTTTACTGAGATAGTATAACTTTTTGTTTAAGTAAGTTGTAAATCAAGTTTAAAATTTGTTTTGATGTGTGATCTTGTGCGTTGTATTACTGTTTGCAGTAGTGGCTTGTAGTTAAGTCTAATTTAATTCCATGCTATTTGATGATAAATAATTATGTCCTGGCGACGTGGTTTCATATTTCTGGAAGCATACTATCGTTTAAGCTATTGTAAATCTCTTGTTATATACTTTATGGTCACGGGATACTATTTATATTCTTATGATAAGAGGTGAATGTTAACATGAACTTGTTGCTAAATGATTTGTTACATTAGTCTTTTTTGTTTCTTCTTTTTTCTCACGTATATTTTTATCTATACATGCGCAAGTTTATTTCTTGGAATAGGGGACAGTAGCGGTTAATTTTTAATCTCTTCACGACCTTGCTTGATTTGCACCGTAGAAATTGATTAACTATAGAACTACTATTATATAAAATACGTCTAAATATGTGTTATTTATATAATATAAATCGTAATAATTGAGTTTGGAATAATTGACATTTTTGAATGAAAAAGAAGAAGAAAATATGTTTGAATTAATTAGGTGCATTCTTGATGTTCCACTAAATATTTTGGAATATCCAAAGTCTATGACTAGAACCGAGAGTAGAATAATATTTGATGGTTTGTGGAACGTTGAGACAGGTGGCCTCTACTCGGTCGCAGGCAAACTTATTTTAATAGCAAGAAAAATTCTATTGCAGATTTTCTAATTTTTGCAGATATTTGCAATTTTATAGATTTCCGTAATTTTTCAGATATTTAAAACAAGCGAAATACCAAACAGTGAACTTAAGATGACTGACCTATCTAAGCGTTCCACAATTTTATTTTTTTTTCTGTCTTACATATGGAAGTAAAAAGTGACAAAAGATGTTATGGAACACTAAGAATCTAACTTGCGGAAATAAAATATATTACTTTAAGAGCAGTTTAAGTCTAATTGACTGATAAAAGAATTTGTGTAATACATAAACATACTGAGTAAAATATACGAAGTTTATTTTTTTTCGAATATTTTGAGGAGAAAGTGGAAAAAATATATATAAATGTATGTTCACCCAGCTAACCCCACATTTCTCATGTAAACTTGCGATTGTTCTGTATACTTGTTGAATGTCGCGTGTAAATTAAATATTCAACAAGGGCAAATTATTACGTAAAGTGCACATATAAAACAATAATGCCGCCTGTTTTAGATGGTATCGACATCGAAACATTTCTAGCAGCTCGTAAAAAGGCCCTAGACCTAGAAAACTTCCTATTAAACGGATACAACAATCGCATTCAGAACGATTTTGGCCAGGATAGCGAAGATATTAGGCTCAACAACCTTCCATATAGTAACAACACAAAGAACGCCGAAATAAAATTACTGGAAGTGAGTATTAAACAATGTTTATTAGTTGTAAACAGTTGATTGAACGCGATTAAAAGTGGATGGTAATACTGTGGGGTTAATGATTGACATAACAAAGCAAGTGCCGCCAACTATCAACCACTTTCCCTGCCTATTTCAATCGGCATTTCGAGCATGTCCGTACGCGGAACATCCACCCCCGCTGGCGCAGATGCCTACAGTGTAACACGTCCCACATTTCGTCTGACCTTGTTTTTATTGATTATTTTTGTAGGGCACTATCATGAAAGTGATAGGGAGTGAGAGCTTGGCTTGGGGCTAGATAGAGAGTGTGGGGGGATCACAGTAGTGTACAGAAGTGCAAAAGTGGCAATGCTCCACGATATCCTCTCGCCTGAGTGATGAAACTGGTCTTATCCAAGTGTCTTCTTGTCATTGCAGCATCATGAGTGCACTGTGTCTGCCCTGCGCCCGGAGCATGCACAGTGCGATGATAAGGAGAAACTCGCGGCTGAACATCACCAAGCTGATGTGCTAGAATCAGCAGCAGCACCTGCTAGTCCAAAGAGTCCTCCACATACCACCAAGGCACAGGTAACACTGATATGATAATACAATAATGATGAAAAGGAGTGTGTTTTGTCTAATTTTTGCTGCTGTGGTGCTCTGCGTTTTTAGAATGTACATTTATTGACAAACCAACATTTGAGTTATGTAGATCTTAGTAAAGAGCCAGCTATACATAATTTATTTAGAGTGGTAAGCATGAAGAGCTTCTGATCACACTGAGGACTCAATTTATTGTGAATACATCTATCATAAATAGTATCAAATAAGTTGCAACAACTTTTTATTTGTCATGATTGAGGCAGATTTGTTTTCAATGAATTCAGTCCAGTTGTTCAAGCAGTGTAACCAATTTATTGCTAAATCCAGAACCAAATTGTAGGATGCTAGTACTAGGCCTGCAATGTTGCGTTATGGCGATTACAGCCCGAGCAATCTGCACCTGAGCGTGGCTGCGCATCCGCATTTAGGTATTGGCGAGTATGACCATCAAAAGAGGCGGCAGCTCCTAAGGCAGCAGCTGTGTGCAGATCAAAAGCAACACCTTGATAAGGTAGCTGATGTACTCATGTTAAATATTGCATGCACCTGGTTGATTAGTCTAGTTTTGTCCCAAAATCCTGTAGCCGTTGATTTATCAGGTGTGCGTTGATGGGCGCTCGAACCGCTTTAATGATGAATTAGATAGAAGTGGCTTCGACGCGCGACGTAGAGTTGATAAGGCTGTGCAGACCGAATTACAAAATATTAGACGTGCGTTGGTAAGTTAAGGGATTTATAAAATAGAGGTGACGGGGGTCTTAATTTAATTTGAAAGTTTGAAAGATAAGAACTGAGAGAAATAGTTATTATTTATTTACGACCACGGGTCAGTTTCAGACATACATACCACTAGAATGTGCTTGAAAACAATTTCAGATTCAGTTCTAAAGTCCTGAATGATCGTTACCCGAGAAAATGTTTGGACAACTGGAAATTCAACTGACAATTTTGCATGATTTCTTTTGGTTTCCTTACGTTTCTTAGTTTTTTCAAAGGCGATTGGCTCGTTTTTCTTGTCAGTAGTGTGAATGTTTGAGCAGATTGCCATTGTCCATGCCGAATGTTATTTGAAGCTTTGTTTGCGTGCTGCAGATACAATACTCACGAGCAACTAACTTGGAAACAAATACTGCCGAAGGGGACCTTTTCGGTCTGCCGTCTACAACAAATCTCACAACAATCGATTCTTGTGTGATGCACAATAATCGCAGCCCGGTGCTGCATAGATTAGATCAACGTATTACAGCCGCACACAGTAGCCTGCTCAAGGGCGACATGGACAAACCGAGGGGAATTTTAACGAATCGCAATCAAACACCACGAGGTGTGTCTTGGTACCCAAATTGGTTTAACTCTCGTACCCTTACTATAGTGCCACCATTGGCTTACCGCCTTTTTGCAAACTCTTTGCCTTGAATTTCATTCTCTAAGTGTACCATTCTATTCCATGTCAAGTTGAATGTAGTTGCAGGCGGTTTGCAGGGAAGTTGTGCTAATTTCTATGGTGTGATTTGTAGAACGATTGCTGTCGGATTTGAAGCACAGTTATTTGCCGCCCGGGGGGAATCTCTACAACGGGTTCAACGGTTATACTGATCGCAGCGAACAAATGGACCGGGTAGGTGACAACAAAACTACAAAACTATCCAAACACCTGGAGTTTCAAATAACAATGTTTTAGGAGCGTATCAAACGGGAAATATACCAAAATGAACTCCGCCTTCAAATCGAAGAGAAGCGGCGGTTAGCTACAATGCGCGAAGAGCAAGAGCGCAAAGAACAAGAACTGGAAAACAAACGACTAGAACAACAACTACTGCGCATGCAGGAAGAGCAACTCAGGGATGAACAACGTCGAAATCGTCGAGAATTAGTATGTCACTAATTTGTTATAGCAACCATACGTAAACTAAATTCTGACTCGTTTCAGATACGACGTAATAGCGACGACTTCGTCACACGCAAACAAGAAATGCAAAGTCGTTTCCGCAAGCACGCTGAGTCTGAAAGCGGGCTCGGTATGCCCCGCGGCCCCGCCACTAAACTGTCTTCGCACTACTCGCCCCCAGTGTCGCGCCGTACCTTAGCTGTCGGCGGCACAAGCGGGTCTCTTTCTGCATCGGCGCTACCTTATTCATCATATGGCGGTGCATCTCCTAGTGCTTCCTCAGCCAGATACAATCCGTCGCGGTACGATACCTATGTACGCAAAAACATGTTGAATCGCATGGACTCTATCAACCACTACGTCGCACCGCTGGACGTCGGCCTCGGTATCCCATCACCGACATGCAATAGCTATTCCAGTCGGTCCAATCCCACGTCCTTCAGCCGCTACGATTCCCTGAGTAGGATAGATGCGCTGAAGCAGCAGGACGCACTCAGCTCCAGATTGGAATCGCTGAGTCTCAACGAAAGCCTCAGCCGCTCGCAGCGGCGGCACAGTGCGACTCAGCAAGATCTTAGTTTGAGCGCGGCACGACGGAGTCCGAAACTGCAACGACGTAGTAGCAGTGGGCGCTTCGACAGTGGCCATATTCCCCTACTGCAAGCACATTCGCCAGTGGCGCGTGAATTGAAGTACTCGCAGGCGGTGACTTCTTCCAGCAGTCGCTACAGCAGCTCGGAGGCGCTACGTAAGCTAGAGGACAGGTGGCAGGTAAGGTCGGCGTCCATGCACTCCTATGGCTACAACTCTTTCACTCTTCCCTACTAACGCCGCCCGATGATGATCTGAGAGACTTTCTTCTTCCGCATTACCTACGTTAATCAATTATCTTTACCAAACTAATCGAACGTTGTTTAGCCACTCCACGTTTGCTCGCATTCGTCGACCTCTCGATCTTACGCAACTTACTGATACTTATTATAGATACCGGCAGTACAAACAAATCGCACGCCGCAAGCACTGCCTGCGGATGTGGGGGCGGGCGAGCGTGCCAAGTGTAGTGATAAGAGTAGCAGCGTTCTCACGCAGCTCGCCGCCATCCGTATGCAGCTGCAGCGCGAGCAGGCGCGCATGGACGAGACGCTAAGGACGCGCGCAGCGACACATCCCAAGGCTGTTAATTAACATTAGGTGACACACCCGACAGATTACTACTTCGCATATACAATAAATCATCACACCTAGCGTGAGAATTACCGGAGGATATTAATATATATAATTCGATTGGCATTGCCCATCGCTGTATAAATAAAAGCATACTACTGTTGATATTCTAAAGAGACGCATCTAGTACTGTTATCGATTGGTTGTTTATTCAAATTGATCTTCAATCTTGGTTACATCTCGACACATAAATCCCTATTGTACATAATAACATATTAACTAACCTGAGACGAATACCGAATACTAATGAGTATTATACATTCAATCAACAATCTCATTCTATCCATTACTTAACGCGAGCGTGTGCATCAGGTAAATGCGACTCATGTTTACATTCGCAATGTAAATCTCATTGTAGCGTGATAACGACAAAAAAGACGACGCAACACGAAGCTGCCGGGCAAATTTGAACAAGCGAGTTTAGTTCAATATCGAATTATTTCTTAGTGGGCTTTCTATTACTGTTATTGTGTATTTCATACATACTATTATATTATGTTGTTATTGAAGAAAATACGAATGAAATATGTTGGGTGGTTATTTATTATTCTCCCGAGGAATAATACTTGACGTCTTTTTATTCTATTGCCTTGGGTAGTATCTGCTTCCTGGCGGCGAAATATCATCAGTTCTTGCCACGTTCCTGCTGGAGCTGCACTTGGAAAGGGGTACCTTTGATTCGACAAGTGTTGTATGAGCCACAGTGCATGCATTTCAGCCCTACGACGTGGAATTTGACGGTGCTTTCCTGAAAATAAGCATGTTTTGTTAGAAACATTGAGAATTAAAATAATTGACGTGATCGAAGTCCCCAATTAGAATTATTTCAAGGCAAGGAATTGAATTGTTCGCTTTTAAATCCTGGCCTTAACTTGTTAGAATAACTTTCAAGGAGCCAAATAGAAATTTTAAGGTATGAAGCTAAATAACTTCATTAAAGTGTTTCATACAGTCAAAAATGTTGTAATTTTCTATTGCATCAAAGAACAATGAAACTCACATTGACAATCAGGTCAACTCACTTTATGACAATCCTTGCAGAGAATATCAGCCATATAGTTGGCGTACTCCGTCGGCATGGTGGTGTGGGCGACCTCGTTGTCCAAGTACTTCCACAATTGCGACATGTCCATCAGACTCGTCTGGCAAGTGGGACACGCATAGTGGCCAGCTTTCAGCAACTGCTCGAAACAAGTACGATGTAGCAGGTGACCGCACTGCGGGATGTGGCAGGGTATCCGCGATGTGTGGATGTCATCCAAGCACACAGGACAATTGGCACGTGAGACATTCTCAACGCACTTGTGCCCGTTCTCTAGCTGCACTGGGAGACACATGTTGCATTTGGCGCAGTGGAAGAACTTCTCGGCGCCGCCGATGCGACAGATGCCACAACCGCTGCAATGGTATTGGTTCTTGTCCTCATCGTCGAAGAGATTGCACTCTAGGCAGGTATACTGAAATATATATCGACACTTTAATATTTGCGTAAAGTTAGTCAACGGATTATATGATTTTTGATGAAAAAATCGAAATTGCATAACATCGCCTACGGCTGAAATCATGTTATATCATAGAGTAGACTATAGAGCGCGAGTTATGTGCCTGATGCGAGTCCGGTGAGTCAATTGCGTGTAGCATGTGTGAATGAAGTAGAAAGTGAGTGGATGGTCGACTGCGTCGGCATCCATAAGGTTATTGAATAACCGGCATAGTGCGCGAAGGCTGCATTTTTATTCCATTTTGCTCATTTCGGTTTCGTCCTTTGCAAACTCCGCAGCTCATAATTATGTAATTGGCGTTTGCTTCACCTTTCCGAAGCGAATGCCGCAATTTTGACACTCTGCTTGCACCGGCTGGCGTGTCTCGCACAACGTGCAGATGATCTCCGTGACATCCTTGCGATTCACCGTATGGTCCTCGGCGCTGTCATGGCAAAAGCGGCACGTGTAGACTTTGCTACAGCATGGTGTCTAGAAAACAATTAAGAAAACAATTGAATAATGGAACTTTGATAGCGTAACATCAAGGAATACAACTTTATAAAAAGGTAGAAATTATCGTGGAAATTGTTCTTCCTTTGCTGGCTTTCTTGTGGAGAATAAAAACAAACGAATTGAATTAGTCTCCGTGTGCGCGTTTGTTGGATTTGTCCCAAATTCGACTTTCTCATGATTGTTGTTTCTGCTTCATTATGTATTTGTAAATCATGCTACTGGTGCCTTGATTCGCTCCACACGAACTTCACTCCACACTTCTCGCGGTGCAGTGCAACAAAAGAAACGCGAAAATATCCAAATATCGCAAGCGTCACAAAGCCAGTGTGTCCACTCCTGCTTCAGATATAGAATCCGTTGAATTACACCGAATTGTGATGACCGGATGCGTTTGTAAAGTTATTTTTGTCGGCGATGCACCAAATCAAACACATATTAATTCAGAATGTAAGAGTGTCAAATTAATTGACCAATGCTGTCCGTCAGATTGCTGACTGCACAAAGCGCATCTGTAGGGATATTGAAACTACTCACCACAAACTTCGACTTTCTTTTGTAATGCTGACAACCAAATGGTTTGATTCTGTCCTCAGGTGGTCCTTCCGCACCTGGCGTACTGGTCGCGGCCAATTCCATCGTGTTTGCGAATTATACTAGGTTATTACTATCTACAATCGTAGTAATTAAGCACCCAAGTCACAACTGTTCACCACGCCAGCGCCTTGTATGAAGAACGGTACGACACTGCACTGGCCAACAGGGAGCTCGCTCGTCGTCGTCGACGCTGCGCAACTCCACGACCTCCGCGGATGCAGCCACAGGCAACGCCAATCTACGCGAAGCCGCTTCGCGTAAATGCGAAGTCGTGCGGCGGCTACGAAACCATACCGATCACAGTTAACTCACGATAAATGCGACTGTTCATCACGCAAATACAAACAGCGAACAACACACATGTGCACCCACACAAACAGCATTTAAATCCATCATATGATTGTGCGAAGACGAACGAAGCAAATCGAAGTCTCTTAACAAACTCAATTCGGAAAGATTTAAACTTCACTGTATGTTTAGTTGCATACAATAGTTTCTACTTTTTTTCTTTATCGTTAATATTTCATGCAATATTGTTATCTTCCTGTTGTGTTATTGTAAGCGACTCTGACGCAATATTGCTGCGCCCAACAAATAAGTCTGATCGGTGGTCTTTAACCTTGACGTAAAACAACTGGTATCGACTGGAAATTTCTGTATTTTTCCAAACAATTAAAATAACGCACGAAATTAGCATAACAATGCTGAAATATTAATGTCCAATCTATTCCAATTAAGGCTGATGAATAATAGTTTAGAGAACACCATGTGCGTTAATGTAATGTGTTCACTAACTGCACTCTTTGGAGATGTTTTAAACCACAAACTAAAGGAAAAATACGTTATTACGTCGCGATGTGTGATAGTATGCAGAGTATTTGGAGATTAACAAGAAGAAGTTGCGATTTTCTTAAATTTGAAGTGTTTAAATGCGGTAAAATCATGTTCACAGGAGTTTTAGGTACTTCTGCTATGCCAATTAGAAATCATTTTGAAGTTGTAAATTATATAGGTAAGCGCAATGAGTTTTAAAGTATTATTAAATCATGGAAATATTTGAATAACTTCTGGAAAGTACGACATAAATTACATTTAATTTGTAAGCAGTCTCGACTAATTATTCTTGGTTGGTCATCCCCAGTATATACTGGAGGTATTATATTTTGCCATGTGTATTATCTGCTATTATCGAGACGATAACTTGTCCGACCTTTTCGGCTTAGGGCGAGCTAATGGTTTCTTGCCATTGGTGCTCTCGCCGGCCGCAAATTATATAATGTCCTTAGTGGTCAACAACTGTCCAGCCAGGGCACACAAAGCATTCAATTCGTTTGCTGCAGAACTAGTTGTCAAGAACTTGTGGTGAATTGCAGTTGAATTGATCTTTTTTTGATACAGATTTAGGAGAAACTTCCAACATGGCTGAAGTGCGCGGTCAAGTTTTATCTGGAACTGCAATTTCCAAGTAAGCACAACTAAAATGGTTCCAGAAAATGTCACCAAATTGTATTTTATAGGGAAATGCAAGAACAAATGGCTCTTGATGTTCAAGCCATGGATAAACTCATTTCTGGTTTCCGTCCTGGTTTGGCCATCGTTCAAGTTGGTGGACGGGAAGACTCCAATGTTTACATCCGAATGAAAATCAAAGCTGCTCGCAATATTGGTATCCAAGCTCAACATATTCAACTTCCTAACACTACAACGGAAGTAGAGCTTCTAAGCAAGCTGAAAAAACTCAATGAAGACCCAACTATCCATGGTATTATTGTACAAATGCCATTGGATTCTATTCATAAAATTGACTCCCATTTGATTACGGATAGTGTGTCGCCCGATAAGGATGTTGATGGGTATAAAATATTTAAAAACATGAATGTTTACTAATTTTGTGGTTCTATGCAGGTTAAACACTATTAATGAAGGAAGAGTCGCGGTGGGTGATCTCAATGGTTTTCTTCCGTGTACACCGAATGGATGCATTGAACTCGCCAAAAGGGCCGGCATTCCATTGAATGGAGCTGAGGCTGTTGTCATTGGAAGGAGTAAAATTGTGGGTACACCCGCGTCGGAGTTATTGAAGTGGAACAATGCTACAGTGACTGTTTGTCATAGTAGGACTAAAGATATTCAAGAAAAGGTAATCACATCTTTGAAATTTTAATTCACTAGTTTAATTGTTTTTATTATATTAATGCTTTTTATAGTGTAAGAAAGCTGACCTCCTCGTAGTTGCAATTGGTCAACCAGAATTCGTCAAAGGAGACTGGATTAAACCAGGAGCGGTTGTAATTGATTGCGGTATCAATGCCATTCCAGGTACAAATTGGCAATTAACATATATATATATATATAACTAAAAATATTATGCATTTAAACGGCTGTAATCTCGTAGCGTAATTTAAACACTTCAAAACGAAATAAAATTTGAATATATTAAACGCTTCTAACAGACGCAACTAAAAAATCCGGACAGCGATTGGTCGGTGATGTGGCCTACGCAGAAGCAGCCCAGAAAGCCTCCTATATCACACCAGTTCCTGGGGGTGTTGGTCCTATGACGGTTGCCATGTTGATGAAGAACACTGTTTTATCAGCGCAGAGGGCCTGCAAGAAGTTGGTGGAACGTCAGTGGAATGTTAGGGTGTTAAGACCCGAATTGAAAACCCCAGTCCCAAGGTAATTCTTCGAAATTCAACCTTAGGTTTTTAATGAAATTATATATTCTTGCCATTTCAGTGACATTGTCATTGCCAGAAGCCAAGAACCCAAGGACATCACACAAATTGCTGAAGAAATTGGCATTTTTTCTGGAGAACTTTCTCTCTATGGAAGCAAGAAAGCTAAGGTTTCTTTAAATATTATCAAGAGATTGGAAAATGTCAAGGCAGGAAAATACATTGTTGTTACTGGGTAAATATCTTTTAATGTTTTAAACCAAAACCTAACAACTTTTTCTCTATAGTATCACTCCAACTCCATTGGGAGAAGGTAAATCTACCACTTCATTAGGTCTGACCCAAGCTCTCTGTGCCCATAAAAATAAAAATTCCTTTGTCACTCTACGTCAACCTTCTCAAGGACCTACCTTTGGCATCAAGGGAGGTGCAGCTGGAGGTGGTTATTCCCAAGTCATCCCAATGGAAGACTTTAACTTGCATTTAACGGGTGATATCCACGCTGTATCCGCAGCCAACAATCTCCTAGCAGCTCAAATGGACGCTAGGATGTTCCATGAAGCAACTCAAGACAACAGTGCTCTCTACAACAGACTAGTTCCAAATATCAAGGGATTAAGGAAGTTCTCCAATGTACAAATTCGTCGCCTCGAACGTCTAGGTATCACTAAACGTGACCCGGATTCTTTAACCCCTGAGGAATATTGTAAATTTTCTAGATTGAACATTGACGCGACCAAAATTGTCTGGAAACGTGTAGTAGACTTGAATGATAGGTATCTTCGTAAGATTACAATTGGGCAGAGTCCAACTGAGAAGGGATTTGTCCGTGAAGAATCCTACTCGATTTCTGTTGCATCAGAAATTATGGCTATCTTAGCTATTGCCAAAGATTTGGCTGATCTTAAGGAAAGAATTGCTAAGATGGTTGTTGCTTTTGACAAATCAGGTAAACCAGTTTTAGCTGATGATCTGGGTGTTACTGGTGCCATTATGGTACTGCTAAAGGACGCTGTGGAACCTACTTTAATGCAGACTTTGGAAGGAACTCCTGTGCTGGTCCATGCCGGTCCCTTTGCAAATATTGCCCATGGATGTTCATCAGTACTGGCTGATAGAATTGCATTAAAGCTGGTAGGAGAAAAAGGATATGTCATTACAGAGGCTGGTTTCGGTTCGGATATTGGAATGGAGAAGTTCTTTGATATCAAGTGTAGAGCGTCAGGAGATATTCCTAGTTGTGTGGTGTTAGTAACCACAGTTCGTGCGTTGAAAATGCATGGTGGTGGACCTATAGTAACTCCTGGTGCTCCACTTAAATCGGAGTATGTCAGTGAGAATCTGGAATTGGTCAAGAATGGTTTACCTAATCTGTTGAAGCATATTAGTAATGGACAGAAGTTTGGTGTACCTGTTGTAGTTGCAATTAATACCCACGCGTGAGTTATCTTTAATATCCTTAAAAAAATACCAAAGCTTCTAATTCATTTCTTTTTAATTTCAGAACTGACACTCAAGGCGAAGTTTCTCTTGTCCGAGAAGCAGCCCTGAACAATGGTGCTTTTGATGCTATAATCTGCACCCATTGGGCTCATGGAGGTGCAGGTGCCTCCAATCTTGCTGACTCTGTCATTAGGGCTTGTGAAGAACCATCTAACTTCCGGTTTCTTTACGATGTCACCTTTCCTTTGGAAAAGAAAATTGAAATCATTGCCAAAGAAATGTACAATGCCGGTAGTGTTGAGTACTTAGATCATGTTAAAGCCAAGATGGTTGAATATGCTAAAGAAGGCTTGGATAAACTCCCTGTTTGTATGGCTAAAACTCCGTTGTCATTGAGCGGTGATCCAGAAAAGAAAGGCGCGCCAGATGGATTTGTTCTGAAGATTAATGATATCACTATCTCAGCTGGTGCTGGTTTTATTGTGCCCGTTATTGGTGGAATTTCGACGATGCCTGGTTTGCCTACAAGGCCTGCGATTTATGATATTGACTTGAATACTGAGACTGGCGAGATTGAGGGATTGTTTTAGATGAGTTTTAATTGTTTTTAACTGATTTCAACAGAAAGATAAATAAATATTTTTATTATTTTTAAGGGACTGCTTAATTTATGGTAATGTTAATCAATTTCGAATGTAATTTTATTTTTAATGTATTTAAGAAAATTTAAATTTATGTTTGACACATTCGCCATTATTTTCTGTACATGCGCACCTCTCAACCAATCCCAGTCTCGCTGGTTTCCATCTTCGATGTCCTGTAGTCTCGTACGTAATTTTACAATTTTCTTTCTAAAATCTAGCAAATTGCATCCAACCACATCGTAATCAACATCCGTAACACTTAAATAAAGTAACTATACCTTTTAAACGTTCCAACAAACACAATTTCTGCTTTTTCCAATCGATTTTCTTTTGTTAACCTCTCAAACTTCAACAGTCGTTCAATATTTTTGATTACATAATTTACACACAACTTTTTGCAGTAATAAACTAAATCACGATGGCAGACAAAGCAGCAGTTGTTGAGGGAAGGCCCCTGAAGTTTCCATACACGTTCTCCGCCAAGTTGGCGCAATTTCCATTCAAGTACTATGTGACCAACCAGTGGATCTGGAAGTACTATGCTATTGCAGTAGTCATTTCCATTCCAATCTTCAAAAAAATCAGCAATCTGGCCAACTCGCCTGATAATGTAGCCAAGTGGGCTGAGATTCGCCGTAAGGAAGCTGCCGAGCATCATTAAGCTTTTATTTGTTCATATATTAAATAGAATACTGTTAGAGTCAACTAAAGTAAAGCAGTGAAATTAATGAGTTTTCTTGTATGTAGTCAATAAATATGAAAATATTCAGTTGATGTATGATTCAGGAAATTCAATGTATAATATATAGGAAGAATGAAAGTGAATCAACTATAGCAAACTATTCTCTCATTTTATTGCATAATATTTATGTTAGTCAATATGGCTCAACAGTTTGTCCAGTAAGTAACAATTTATTTTATTTCTTTGGGCTTTACCAAAATTTTAAATTCCAAGTTCACTGTGCCATTCCCCTTCAACTCTCTAATCAAAGTACGTGAAATTAACGTCGAAATACAAACAAATACTGCAGTTAATCTAGGCAGAGATATTCAGCTGTTTGTCAGACATCTTCCCTTCGTTATCACTGGCTTCCTTAGCCACAGCTGGAGTTGGCGACTTTTTCTCTTTTTTACCTTGCTCCTCAGTCTTAACATTATCTTTTAATTTCGTTTGTGGAAAACGTGATCTAATTAGTTTCAGAAGCTTCATGATGGAAGCATACGTGAAAAGGCGCACTGTTCCTAGGAATGCCTTCATCGGTTCGATATAATATTTAATACCCATTTCGCGTTTCACAAAGCGCTCTTCTGCGTACTTCAAGCGGTCGATGTAGATTTTGTGCATGATGTCATTCACGCGAATAGGACGGTCTTCGTATTTACCGAAACCAATTTCACAAAGGGATTCGCCCAAGTCGATCGTCTGTTCTTTTTTAGTCTAGCCAACAAAGAGAAAATTCAGTATTTTCGTGTTTGAATACACTGGATACTCACTTTAGGTTGTTTTTGTGTTAAATTCACCTCACATAAGACATAGTTAGAATACTTGGATAAAGGAACAAAAGTCACTTCATTGCCAGCCACAATTGAATTCAACCAACTGATACCCAATCCATTGATATCCACATTTGCAATCTTAATTGGCAGTGCTTCATTCTTCTTGTGGACAAAGGGCACTTGAATAATTGGTGTATGTTTTACCATTAAAACAGCTCCATGTGGCTCAATTCCACTCACTTTGCCTGTGATTTCCCTTCTGTGTTTAATATATGAATTGGGAATATCTTGTGGTTTTGAGAATTTCTTAAACTGTAATCAACAAAAGCAAATTTAATTTCAAAACAAATACAAGGCCAAAGTGACTTACAGGTCTAACTCTTCTCAAAGCATAACTCAACCCTAGGAATGCAATAGAATAAATTCCAATCTACAATATAAAATGCATGATTACAGTAAAACCAATTGGCGCCTTCTTTTTTACTTGTGTTCCTCGATTATTATGTGATTGCCATTCGCAGTATTTGCTGAAAATAGCGTTGATTTCGTCGTTTGAAGCCATTTTCTTACGGTGCAATTTTGTACTTTAGCCTTTACCGCGCCTAACGTAGCATTTGGGCAGATATTTTGTAAAATCGAAAAAATACGTCGGTTGCACTATGTGCATTCAATTTGAAAAAACGCAGTAACTAATTATATCACCGTCTGGAAATGATTTTTGCGGAGTACAGAACTTGAAATTTTTGGAGGTTACGAATGAGATTATAAAACGAAAAGGTGCGTCAATCCCGCTTGACGTCGACAGAGATTCTTTAAACAAAAGCCGTTTATGTATTGGAAATAACCTAAGGTACATATATTTTCTATAAATTAAATTATTTTGTTGTAACTTAATATGCAGGATGTTTAATGCGAGCAAAAAGTTTTGTTTCAGAGTGAGTATATTTTGGACAAAGAATTTTTATTACTAATATTTATTCTATTAATTATAGTTTTAAATGTTTTAAACATAATGTTTTAAAATATTTAACATTAAATATTTTCAAAATTTGTTTGAAATAAGTTATGTATGTTGCCTATTGTGAGATCTTACTGTGCGAAAAAATATTGGAAGCTACATTCATTTAGTTAGAAATAATACAATTAATTCCACTTTGGGAGACCATATATATATATATAAACTGTTATTAGTATTTTATTGTTAAATTAAAATTAATTTATTTTCAATTAATTCACGATTTATAATCATGTAATTTAATTCGCTCTTGCTTCATTCATTACTGCAAGATTTGTTGTCTACATTCCAGGATCATTCAATCTGACAACCTGACGTTTCGGGCCGTGTTTAGTCCAGTTTACGTCGCCATTGTGATTCGCGGTAAGCAGCTGTAAGTATCGCCGATTTTCACACAAAACAACGCATTTTGCACCCTACAACCACTCCTTGAAGGCAGACGTCACCTGCGAGCACCTATACCCACCAAACGCACCATTCGCCGTCAAAAGAAAGCTGCATGATTTACGTAACAACGGACCTACGACTCGCTGTTTTAATTGACACTGTGACTCGCACAACCTTTTTTCATTCTATTTACATGTCATTTACCCCGTTGTGTCGGCTGTGTCGTCGCGCGACACGGCCGCGACGGCCTCCACTCTACACTGATTTACAACAACTTGAAGCCGTCGATAGTATTAGGACAGGCTCACTCACTAATGGTAAGACAAGGACTAGCAATCAGTACAAATGTTCTTTCGTTATGTAGAGATCAACATGATTCCTGGCAATGTGGATCCCAGAAGGTCTGAGAAGGTGCAACGTTATAAACCGCCACAGGCCAACGGCAATGCCCCCGTAGAGGATCTTACTCCAGATTATATGAATATTCTTGGTGAGTGTTACGAGCATTTGAATAGTTTATTTATGTCTTGGTTTGACCTTTTCAATGTGAAGACAGCTTATAAACAATTATTGTTTATTTGAGGCAGCTGGTTGGTATTTCTAGACTACTTTTGCAACAGTGGAAGGATCATTGGAAATTGTTTATTGTTGATTGAGGCATGATTTTTGTTATGACTTTCATGCAATTTTTGTTTGTATAACTGGCACATGTTCAATATAAAGTCAAGTTGAACTTTTATTGAGTGATACATTAGGCATAAATTGCTCTCTCATTGACCTTAATTAATTAAGGTGGCATTTTGTCGGTCTGTGATTCATTCCTTGCGCCCGCAGTGCTTGTTTATATTCATTTGCTTGTAGCATGTTACACTTAAATGTTTTCAATATCATTCATTGACTTCTAGGTCTCAATTCTATTTTTTCTGTGGTTTGCGTGCAGTGAAATTTTATAGCTTAGGATATTGCGTGATCAATTTATTTAAATCTAACAAGAATACAAAATTAATTCGTGCGTATCATTGGTAAAACAAAGCAGAAATCGATTTCCAGCGCTCTTCGTACCACTTTTCGCCACATTCTATGGCAAGTTGCAACAAATATTGCGATTCTCCGTAATGTATCTCATTGATAAATTAGCTCATAGACAAATATGACGAATGTTTAATATTTACGCAGCAATGCGCCCGGCCGCGTCCAATGTTTACGCATTCGAAAGTGCGCTTGTTGGCTGGCTATTTAGAATATAGAATTTCGTTGTTTATTCTCGCGCGCCTCGATGTTTACGATTCGCGCGAGCACCACACACATGAGACACAGCACTAGATAATACCGATTTGTACACTGTCGTAAGTCCATTGCGTCTGAAGGCGCTGCTCGCGAGTGTTGTCGCAAAATTGGCCGCGTGCGTGCGGCGTCCGCATTGAGTGACGAGTGGGTTGCCGGTTGCTAAATTTAAAGTTACGCGCGAGAACGCTGAAGCACTAAAGTCTAACGCTTGCATTCCGTAGGTCCAGACTCGGCCACGGCAAATGCAGACGGCATAGAAAAGAGCGGCCCCGCCGGCGAGCACGAGGAGCAGGAGGCCAACAACGGCACCACGGTGATACCCACGAGTCCTCAATACGGCGTCGAGATAATCCACAGCAGCGGCGAGGACACAAGCACGGCGGCGACGGACAGCGTCGTGGAGACGCAAGCGAAGACGACGTTGGCAACGGGCGAAGAAGGCAAAGACATGCATTCGACGCCGAGCAGGAATGACCGATTTAAAGTGGTGAAGATCGCCAGCTTGGAGCCGTTCAGGCGCGGTAGGTGGAAATGTATGGATTATGTCGATGAGAATCCACCGCAGGCAGCTTCGCAGCAATCGGCGAAACAGACACAGTCTGCGACGAATATCCAAATGGCTGGGATGCAATACATGCAGACGCAAAGTTTGCCTCAGCAGCACTTCCAGCAGATGCTGGTACAGGGGGCGTTTGCGGGCACACCAGCAGCTGGGTTCTATCAGGGTGTACCTGGCCAAGTCCTACCAGCGCAGTATTTTTACCCACATGGCACCACTGTGATTTCTCAGCAGGTCCCAGTTCAGCCAGGAGGTGCTGCAAACATGCAGCAGTTTATTAATGCTGCTGGTCAACCATATTATTCTGCGAATGTTCCCCCCAACTCGGCGAGCGCTGGTTATACTTCGTACTCAAATGTGCAGTACGTCCAGCCGAATCTCATCCAAGCACAAAGCAGCGTTTTTGTCCCGACGACACAAACGGTGCCCAACAGTCCACTCCCAGCCAACTTCCAACAAAGTCAGACCTACGCCGGTCAACCTTCCAATAATCCTGCGCCAATGGTAAATGGGCACGCGTTTCCTCCAGGCGGGGGTGGGACACAACACGCTGATCCTCAACAACAACAGCAGCAACAGCCACAAGTTGCAAGTTTGCCAACGCAGATTGCAAAGAATGTCATCCTCCAACCCGCGATTGTATCAGGGCCGAACAGTATAAACCAACCAGCGCAGTATAACCCTAATCCTAATTATCAACCTGCTAGTTTACCTTCCAATCAGTCTCCACAAGCGCCACCCCCAGCCGCGCAACTCACCAACATCACGGCCGTCACGCAAGTGACGCAAGGTACGCCAATCATCACGCCCATGGTACCAGTAGCGGCGCCGCCTTCGAGTCAGATTAGTAATTCGGCGGTATCAGCTTCTGCTGTCACGCAAGCAGTGTCTTTGACGGCTGCTGCTACATTCAACCAAATCCACATGACTCAGATACCGATTCCATCAGTGCACTCAGCGCCGGCTTCATCGGCAAATCCTGTCTACAATGCAGGACAGCAAGGCGGACAAGATCCGAACAGTGACAGCCAAGGAGATGGATCGGTTGGAGCTGAGGGTAAAAATTCTGACAACCCAGAAGTTACTCCTGGCGAAGATCCAGCCAAAGCCAACCCCGTAGTCAACGCGATTGATAACAAAATTGAACAGGCGATGGATCTGGTCAAGAGTCACTTGATGTACACAGTACGGGAGGAGGTTGAGGTGCTGAAAGAGAAGATTGTCGAACTGATGGAGCGTATTCAGCAGTTGGAGACAGAAAATCAGTACTTAAAGCAGCAAGTGCTGAAGAGTGGTGGCGGAGTACCTCCGACGAATGGTAGCACGAGTGGAGGAAATGACGGCACGCCGGACCCTACGTCGCAGACAACTACGCAGCAACCACCAGCGCCGCAATAGCTGCGCGAGTTGCTTGACCATCTCTTCCGCCAATGATGGACTTGATGACTTTGTACTCTTGACTAGACTTGCCTTGATTTGAATGAAACAGTGTAGGCGCGCATGCAAAACAGAACATTGGTTGGTTGGTTTGTGTGTTGTGCACGTGCGAAGGGTTGAGTTAGTCGCTTGCTGCGAATGCGGTTTCGTTGTCAATTGGTTAAATCTTTGACATTACAACGCGATACATGCATATAGGCAGCAAGAACGCAAGAACTATCTTGTAAATTTGTAATTATATTGTAAAAAAAACAGATATCTTATATATTATTAACAGATTACGCTATAATATTTAAATTTATGAGCATGATTGAATGGAGGCAGGAGGTCGCGAGGGTGTGGAGCAAGAGTAGTAATTGGTAAACAAATTTGAATTTATACATAGATAAAGCCAAATTTATGATTTGGTGCTATTCAGAACTGTGATTATGTGCTCTTTTTAATTGATACTATTGATACGATATTATTAAGACGGAAGCGATGGTAGGATTTTAGAAATGAAACAATTGAAAGATGTACGAAGTACAGGACAGTGTACTAAGAAAATCTATCGTTTATATAATCAAAAGTAAAACGCTATAAATTTATTTATTCTCAGTCTTTGATAAGTGTCAACGCAAAAAGAGTAAATGTAATTAATTCTCTAGCAAAATGAAATTAAGTAGATAATTTTAGCGACAAATAATATTTAATTTATCGAATTGATAGTCAACCTAATAGTGACTTAAAATCAAGATTTTATTGTTTTATCCTTATCCAAGTTGTTTATAAAATGTATTGGAAACCGAAACTAGCCACACTCAACTCATAGTATATTTTTTTATTTTATTTAACTAATTCGAATGTTCGATCTTCGATTCAAAAGACGAAAAACATACACGTACATCAGACGCACCACGATTAAATTGTTGACCCAAATAATGTCAAACGGAAGACGAAACTATGACTAATGTAAAATTATATGCGAGCAACAGGAGAATCCACATTCTCCGCAACAACTGCGATGCCGAAGATACCGAAGGCAAACGTGACGATTCCTACGTCCTAAACCTATACATTCGCTGTACGAGTATCTTAACACACTAGTAACGACTATATTTTTATATCTCTAGACTTATTTTCGAGAAGGCGATGAGTTACGATTACGTTACAACGCCTGAGTTGTTTAACGTGATTTAATTAAGTGTTTTCGTTACGATAATGAGTAGTAGTCGTATGCTGTGTATTCGTATAACTCGCAATTTAAATGAAGTAAACAATAAGGCAGATGGTTGTTGCATAAATAAAGGAAATATACAAGTGACTGATTCCGACTGGTGCCTCAAGGTTAGTGGGAGCCATTCGATCATCCTCCATCAAATTTCATTTGTTTATTAATTGAATATACCCGTTGCTTGTTGAAACTAATTGCGCTTTGTTTCAGGAATGATATTCAGTATGTGTGGACTGATGATGCGCCTTAAATGGTGTGCCTGGGTTGCTTTGTACTGCTCATGCATTAGTTTTGCCAATTCCAGGATTTCGGATGATACTAAACAGGTAAAAATTACTTTTTTTAGTAATATAACCACTGCTTTACGATGTACTATGTGTTGTAGATTCTCAGCTCCTTCATGCTGTCAATCAGTGCCATTGTCATGTCTTACCTGCAGAATCCCCAGCCGATGACACCGCCGTGGGCTTCAGCCATCAATTAACAAAAAATATATATATTTTTTCTAGGATCAATGTTGCATACCATTGCATTTATTCGCTTTGATTCAGTGCAATGCGGACAGGTTTCATGTTAGTCATTTATTACCTTTTGGATTCATTTCATTGACAATAGAACATTAACATGAAAATATAATAAGAAATAATAAAACTAGAAACGTTAGTCAACATTTATAAATCTACAAACAATTTAACGTCGATTGAACCATGTTTTTAAAGTTTAATATCACAATTTAGTCGAGTCATTTTATGCCGTAACTAGAGCGCAACATCACGATACTTCTGCACATCTTCAGCAGATGCATTACTTAACGAATTCTTGCTGCTCAGTTTATCTACCTGTTTCTTGTAAATCAAGAAGTCTGGCCCATCAAGAGGACCATAGTAGATTGGCACACCGTAATTCTCAATAGGTTGGGCGTAAAAGCCCGTTCTATTTCTGATCATGTGAGATTCCTGACTACGTCCATCTACGACGTCCCCACTTTGCGCAACAAACTGTGGTAAATGAGGTGTGGATTTTTGACTTAACTCGTCCAGGGATCCAAATTTTGGGAGTCTTGTATGAGCTTGCCTTCCGAGACTTAAGGTATAGTTGCTTCTTTGATAGTTGTGGAAGTTGGGAAGATTTGAGTGGGTAGAGAGTGTAAATGGCCAGTATCCTTCTAATGAGCCTTTTGATGGTACTTTATCATCCGGAATTTGCTGTGATGTTGAGGCTTGTCTAAGGTCCATTAGCGACTGAGCTTTCTTCACTAAAGGTGGGTAAATAAATGTTAGTTTAATTTAGCATGAGGTTGACTACGTTTGGGCTTACTTTGGGTTTCACCTGATTGATTCTCAATCTTCTGCGGAACGAAAATCGACGCATTGAATTCACTCGCAGTAGTGAATTGATAGCCGTGCATTGCTTGACTTTGATAACCTTGATAGTAATCCAGCACATTACCCATCATATTATTCGGAAACCCAATGTTTCCAAATAGATGCGGTGTGCTAGATGCCCTTTTCAGAGACCCTAAATACTGCAACTGCTCCATTGATGTATTAAACGCGTTGTTTTGATAAAATGGAGCATTTATAACACTTCCGTTGAATGCGGCTGTATCAGTTGGGATTGTAACGGCTTGGAGACTCAACTCCCGAAGGCGTTTGGATACAATTTCTTCTTCTTTCCAGGAGGTGTAAAGAGTTTGTACAAGAACAATTTCAATTACATTGGCGAGGATTCTAGCTAGCCAGCAGGTGAGTTCTGTTATTCCATAAAGAGATTCAATTCTCTGAAAGAAAGAAAAATTAAGTGATAAAATGATGCATTGTTCTAGTTCATTTCTAACAAACCCAGTATTGTATGCTCATGTAAATGACCATTCCTGCTTCCGGAAAGGTGAGAACCGTGACGGCGAACATCCACGCAATGAGACATAATGTGTTCTTCTGTTGACGAATGGAATTAGTTAAACAAATTGTAAGTGCGCTAGGAATGGCTATTGTGTGTGGGATAATAGATAATGATACGGGTCACAATGCTAGTGCGATCAGCAAATTCGAACAATAATTACATTATCTACTAGCTGAACTCTGTTAGCTGGGTATCTATATAACAATTTATAGATTGTAATTTTTTGATAATTACACACAAGTTTAGGATGGTTTTAGCAGTTTTAAATAGTACACCAATTGTGATTGACTTAGTTATTCACTTAGTTGATTTAGATAACAATTTGATAGAAAGTGTTGATTGTTGTAGATTCACGTATTGCGCGTATTTGAGGAAGAGAAAACGCTGCGTTGGAATTCACTTCAATTTATTTTCTATTTGCTTTATGCATTTCCAACACAACTACGTGATTTGCTTCACGTTTGAGTTGCATTTAACTGGTTAGTTATGAATTATTACCACTGGTATTAGCTGTTATTACTCGACTAACACAGTTAACTAGTGAATATTTGCATTTTAATGTACAGTGCTTTTCACTTCTGAAGTAATTTCCTACGCAAATAGCAAAGGTACAGCGTGTATCGTTTCTGGGGATTTGAGGAATTGTTTAAGGTTTATTAGCTTACTGTTGCTAATCCATGGATTAACAATGCTGCAAACAGTGCCAAAGTGAAGTATCCAGCGCAGAGTAAAATAGCTGCAGTTGGGAGGGTTGTTGAAGATTCCAGGATCCATAGTAATTCGAAGGCAAAAGCTATTAAATAAGTTATCTGCAACATAAAAACGAATTTATTAATATTTGTGTATGTTAGGGTTGTTTGCGCCTAGTAAGATTCAATTTGTTCCCATAAATATAGAGCACTCCTTTGATAGATGTCGGTATTTTTATGTATCTTATAGAGGTTTTGGAATGCATGAATCATAATTTCTAATGCAAATTATTTCTTAGCTTATTGTGAGATAATAGTTTTGTGATGACTTAACTCGTCTTTAGTACCAGTTTAGTCAGTATACGTGTAAAGCTATGCAAATTATGCAAAAAATAGTGAGCGAATATTTGCATGTCGCATCACATGCTAATTTGAGTAGGTTGTTCATCTGCTTGACATATTCATCACGTCTTGTTGATTATTGTGATAATACCGGTCGCGCCTTCTTTAATTTCTTAAAGGCAGCATTTTTGCGAAGTGTTTTATAATTCTAGAGGAGAAAATCATGCATGGTTGAAACATTATAAGTTTCGTTAGGTGATTAAATCAAAAAGTTGAAATTAAACCTAACTTTAGTAATATTATGGGTTTAATTTGGTTTATATATTCGTTTACGAAATTGTTTTTTCATTTCTTCAATAACTAGAATTTTTTTCGATTAATTTCTTTTACCCTTGATTATATTGTGTATTTAATTCAGTTAGTTTGAGTTTACTAAATAAGTTTAATTTCAATCTAACAGATGCCCCAACAATATGTTTTCGATCTTAGAAAATAGGGGTGAATCTATCTCTTGAATCTAAATGTTCTAGTTCGCTTTGTAGCCAGTGTGTTTTTATTACTATTTGCTGGTAGGACAGGTAGAAAGGAGGTTTTGCACGCACTATTGCAATCTTCGGGCATGAATGACTTTACGCACTGCATAATGAAAAGTTTCTTCATTTAGCTTTTCAAGTGTGATAAATAAAATAAATTATATAATTGCTATTATATACAATGTTGTCTGGATTAATCCCAAATTGCATAAAATCAAGAACTTATTTCTTCTTAAGATACACTTTTTTTTTAATTCATCCGCTTCTTGAACTTGTTACCACTTATTATTAATCGTTTTGCGCAGTTTGTAACTAATTATCGCAAATCTAACCATAAACAGTCTTGCAGGTCGTAATTAATAGTATGACGCTAATGACAGCCCCGGTTTAATCATTACTAATCTGTGGCCAATCATTTGGAATCTTACGGTACATGCAACGTTAACAACTTTTCTTTGGAATTTAATTTCATACAATCTAATACTGAAAGAATGTTTAATGACATTGTATCTAATCATAAATATGTTTCATTCTTAATTTAAAAATGAACACTCTAGGAATAATTACCCCAGTTAAAATTATCTTATGGTTTTGATTGAAATAGTTCATTAACGTCGATTTTAATCGATTTATAGCATTTCTTAGATCTCCACCATTTATAGCGTGATTAAAATGTATTAAGAGTTGAGATAATTACTAAAGGTACGGCTGAGAATGTTGTAAACGTGAGAAAATAATGAACAATTATACGAATACAATAAATTATTTTCAAGACAATAGTTTGCATAAAAGGAACATTTGTTAAGTTTACTATTTAATTTTACATGTATTTTTGAAGTCAATTTGTATAGTTTTAATTTTGAATCTAAAACTAGTTACCGTAGTTATTAATTAAAGTTATTTTGGGGTATTGTTGAGTATGGTTACGAAGTGTTTAAGAGTTGATTAAACAGGCATTTGTTCTTGCGTTGTATTCATTCTTGAAAAATAATTATTTCTCTTATTTCTTTTTCGACAACTTTTGACTTTGAATTTAACATATTATAACTCATATAATTAAGGTTTGCATTTTAAAGAAAGCCGCACTAATTTTGGCATTATTTGAAACATTTCTTCGCTTCAGGGAAACTTGAGGAATAGTTGGCTTTTGTCATTTAAGTTTTACTTGATATGAAAGTAGTGAAGTGCAATTTCAAGTGACCATTTCGCACGTCCGGAAGCATACTGTTAGGACAGTTAGGTATTTACCATGTTTACATTCTTGTTTTAAATCTTTGTGAAATTTAGTTCAAGGTTGTATGTTTTGACCAAATTCAAAATTTACACACACTTACACATTGCACATTAGTTGCTTACAATTTCTTCTTGATTCCCTCCGATTAAAAGGTATTCGATACATGATCATATTCATAGAATATTTCATCATGCAATCCACGTGGATACCTACTTTTTACGTATTGAATATAGCCAGCAATGTACACATTTCCGTCATGAATGCAAATGAACCTGAAGCACAATTACGCTATAGGATGAAACATGCTTGCGCCGGAAACGCAGAAAGCCCAAAGGCCTTCTCAAAGGACTGCAAGCGGATTTAATGGAACAATGGAGGCGATAAACGATCGGTAAAAAGTGCATTAACGGTGTAAAATGCGTATTGCTGTCGGTAGAATTCAATTAGTGACAAGGCCCACCGCAATAAACATTGTTCACATTGTTTACAACTAGATCAACTACAAACTGAGCTATCCAGAAACAATAGAGATTGCAGCATTGAATAAAATACCGGTTTTAGTGCTTAAGTCAAATAGTTGAAATTCTTCTTAGAAAAGAGAGCGTTACATTATATAGCGTTGCATTATTCTAATCTTAAACTTGCGCATATTTAGTTTTACTTGCATGATTGCTGGTTACATCGATTGTATTGCAGTCTCAGATTTTATTCATTTTATTCGCGCGATTATCCGGTGATAGAAAACCGGCGGCGACAAATTCAACACATGCAATCATGAAATTGACAACTGACATTAGTTTGCTATGGGTATGCAATAAGATTACTGTCGAAGAGAATTAGATTAAGTCGTAGATAAAACTAGATAAAAATGGATAGAATGCAGTATGTGGGTTTATGAAATTAGACAAAGTGTGGCAACATAATATTTTGTCGCAAATTAATTTATTACACACACACAAGTTTAGCAGCATCTAAAACCGGAATTTCGTTCAATTTTCATCTAATTTCTAGTTTCATTGAGTTGAACTGATAATTTCCATTAGTTAATTCTTTATTTCAAATGACTTTTGTTGTTCTATCAATTCGAGACAATTTGTGATCTTAACATCATATGTTACTAATGATTAAGTATTCACTCGCATTGTTCGCATGTCCCTCCGGCGGAATTTGTTTCAAGGTAAGCACGATATGTCTTTAACACTTTGAGCACTCGCCATCGTCACAAATGATTCGTTTTACTAACATTTAATTAACAACTAAGCTCTTACTTTATATGTTTCTGGCACATACGAAACCAACAAAATATTACAATCAGCGTTCGAGTTGTTTATGCTTCGATGCGTTGAATGCATGCTTGTTGTGGAGTTTAAGTAGATTTTTTTTTGCTCTGTATGATTGTAATAATTATTATTTATGATATTATTGATTTTCGTTTATCTTTGTTTTGCATTGAGCTTAAAACGGTAGGCAGTGCGTGGTTGTAATGTGTCGCAAGCAGTCTGGTATTGCGGTAAAATTGCCGATGGCAAAGGAGTAAAAGTGCGAATGACCTCAATACTGACTTTTCCAATTTTCCGTTAATTGCATAGTCTACTTTCATAGAAAAGAGTTTATTTAGGTTGTCATAATTAGGTTGTACAGAAATGCTGTTCATAAGTTCTTATTTGTGTTATTGTTAAGATTTACACATATGCTACTGGTTTCGCTGTGCATCTGTTTAAGATCCTGTTGTGATGTCTGTTAATTAATTACTAGTGGAGGGCAATAACACTTTTGTTTCAAGAATGTTCGAGGAAAATCTTTAAGTGTTTGATGAAAGAACTTCGCAATTTGGCATAAAGTTATGTCTTCAAATATTTGCTAAAATGATTCTAAATTGAAGAAAACTTAAAGATATAGTTTGTGATGAACTAGAACTCGGCTGGACAGGAATATTTAGTTTTGATCGTGAAATAATAAAAAACATTATGTGAATATTAATATCTAAATTATAATGAATATTAACTTCACTTCGTAAGCACACTCAACGATACTCCAATATGAACCAGTATTTACCTGCAGCTCGTGTCAAACTAGAAACATAAATGTCTTTATTTCAGCGTTTTAAAATACCAGCTTATTTAGTATATCTCGTTCTTGTATATATAAATTCAATGAATTTATCTAAAATGCCAAATTTCACTTATTTCTAAAAGGAATTATCGATTATCATGTTGTTAATTAACATCAATGCTCATAAAACATTTACTTTTAATGATAAGTCAATAAATTGCAACATCACTTCAAGCAAGGAAGTTCAGAATTTTACGTCTTGTCTTGCAGTAAGCACTCAAGAAATTAACAGCAATAACGTATGAATTTAGCCAATAATTCAACAATAAACTGTAAACACATCGCAGCATTTTAAAACAAATCTCACCAAATACGTAAGTCACTTGGAGATTAATATTTATAAGACAGAACAATTTCTTTCAATTCAATTCCAAATTGAATCCTATCATAAATCAAGCACTACAAGGAAAAAATAAAGTGAAAGTGTCTAATCATCAATTTGTTGCATTTAGTGTATGGTATGTCTTGGGAGTTTTGTAATGTTTTCTACATTGATGTGAACTATCTGATACTCAGTTCACAATGGCTTTTCTTCTTTAAAATTTGGTTTATGACTACTTGCATTTGTTTTGAATAAGTTGAATTCTTTTTGGCTGCTTAAGATGGCTTAGTACATTGTACTTCTTAGTATTTCATGTGGGAATGTACGATAACCATCGCCAAGAAAGAGAACAATGTGCCAGTGACAAACGGTGTGAGAACAATAGAAGATTTCAATTTTTGTCGTTTCACTCAAACGTAGACTCTATGTGATAAGTAAACATTGTTCACACCAACATCCCAATAAGACAGGATTTGATTTGCTTTAAATTAGGGTTTTCCCATCTTTGAATGAAATCATGCAAACCTCTAGCAAATTATGTTGATTCTAATCAATGTAGATTGGCCTGAGTTACTTTTAATGTACCTGAAACAAATTTAATTGCCTTTCTTTTTTGGGATTCAAGTAATTACACCAAATTATGTGTAAATGTTTGTTGATTTTACATAGTCTACATATTATCTCATTGCGTCTTGTTTGCTTGACTTGCTTGAATTAGTTAATTAGATGTTAGCATCTAAAAATTAATCCAGCTTGGTTGTGTGTATTTTGTTGTCTTCATGGAAGTTTATGTAGCTCACATGTAATCAGAAATCATCTCAATTTCGTAACAGGTTGACTCATAAAACCAATAGATTTACATATTCTACCTCATCGCCATATTTGCAATTCGTCATTCAACATGTTCGATGCATTTAATTAAAACATTTGCGCAATAATTAGAAGTTTACATTGACAAAGAATCTTGATTTGAATACTTACAAGTAGGTAGACTGCTAAAAAGCCTGCTGCAATTGCCAAACTGCAGCAGAAACAGTTTTGAAAACATGACAAGTGATCATTGACGAATGTCTCACACTGGCGCATTACAATTGGTGATAGGCACATGTCGAACACTTTATTAGACACCTATACTTTGAAACTTTGTAGTTATTTAAACTTGTTACTGGTTTTCATTTTAACGAAGTTTTAAAGAACTTCAAACACAATTAAGTTTTCCGAAACTAAATAATGTGTCTTCTTGGTAGCTTCTCACATCTTAGATATGTTGACGTGATTCATTCATCGACACAGATTGATTAAAATGCGTGTCTCGTGCTGAAGGCTTAACATTTAACGCGTCGCGTTGCGTGGTGCTTCGAACTGACCGCTGGAAATTCAAACGCGAGTCGCAAGCGTGATTTGCAAACACTCAAAGTTCCCACTCGTTTATGATTACGTCGAGGCGCGTAAACTGTGCAAGAATAACAGGAATGTTCTTAAGTTGCTTGACGTACTTGACGTTCTTGATTTTAACGCGATTTAACTCTGGTGTTACGCGGCCGCACTGTTTGAAACTTTCTCTACTTCTCGTGCGTTTGTTTGCACTGTGCACAATTAGCGACAACGCGTAGGTATGATATCATTTTTGTTTAAGAATTAAAAGAAGTGGAAGGGAATATGGTTTGCTAATTTACCACACAGGTGCGGTTGCACAGGTGAGATTGGAATTTAAATTAACAGTGTATTAACATAGGCAACTTGTTGCGCTACTTCCATCGCGGCTTACAATATTCAAAACATTCGATGAAAAATGTGCTGTGGCTAATAAACTGTTTAGAATGAATTACTTTATTGATTGGTAGTAATAAATTACTACAGTGTTAATTAAATATATTTTAAAATTCATTTGAAAGTAGACTACGCGGTGTGTCTGTATTTTAATCCCTTTTTTACTTACAGGTACATTCAGCCCATGATGCTATCCGAAGTTAGCCGGGAGAGGACAACTTCAGTTAAATACTAGTCCTTATCAGGATTCTAAATTATGTTAATAAAGAATAATGATTGTCTTATTTGATTTATTTCAATTCACCTTGTCATCATAAATAAAGTAAACAATAATATTTGTTTACTTTTACAAATTATAACAATAAATACACTTTTTGATTTACCTCCGGTGTCGAGGCGTGATGGCACGGTTGACTAAGCCTTCGGTTCGAGTCCGGAGGGTCGTGGGTTCGATTCCCGGTAGGGGAGAATAACTTTTCGACTAAATTGAAAGTAATTCCAAATTACATTGAAGTATATGGGAGTTTCCATAAGATCAATGTAAAATAAGAATTGAAAAATATTCTAAGTTCAACATGCATATAAAGCAATGTAAAACGAGAATTGAAAAATATTCTAAGTTCAACACGCGCATAAAGTGCATGAAGGAAATCCGAAAAATAATAAATACAAGTTCGAAAAAGATAGAAAAATAGAATAAATAAAATAGTCTCAGAAAGGGGCACAAGAAAAGCCTCCCCCGAGAAAGGGGGTGGCCGGGATTTTGATTTTTATATGCACGTATCGTTCAAAGACAGTCCAAAAATATTCGGCAATATTAAACTGTCCGTTTAGCCACATTGCTTCCGGCCCAGCCCCGCTTTTGGGAACGCGGTTTTCCTCCAGGTTTCGTACTTATAAACCCTTGAAAAATCTATCGTGAAAGAGAAGAAAATATAGCCCCATCTCTTGATCATCCCTATTACTAAAAATTAAACTTGGAAAAATTCTGGATCAACCCTCGGGAAGTATTAATGAGGTATTTGAAAATAATTTATTTTTTATTTACTTAAAAGCGTTGTGAAGTACGGGTTGCGTACACTTATATGAAACAAACCCGAACTATCTTTACTACCCCCGGGTTTGAACCGCGAATCACCGGACACGAAGCAACGGCGTTAGCACTGCACCGTTAACGCCACTGCGGGTCGCCAGTTTAATAAGCCACTTATCAATACTTTTTGGTTATAAAGCAAACTAATATATTGTTTAATTCAATATTACTGATTTATAACTTATGTGAGTACTTACAATTTGTTGATTTTCTGAAATATTTTTAAGATGCTAATAGTTCTAAAAAGAACTAAGTCATGTTCCTGAAAATTAAAAGAAATAAGGATGAGGTTGCGGACGTACTAAAAGTTGCCTATAGTCAGACCTTACAAGTTGAATTTAAATGAAATAAATTTTCAAAGAATTGTTTATTTTAAAGAAATACTTTTTACAGATACATTCAATATTGATCTACATTATCAATTGTTTACTTTCTAATTGTTCTTGTAACATTACTATAATAAGTTACTAACATCAAATCAATTATACTTAAACTAAATCATCTCTAGCGAATCCTCACAACAATATATCCTTAAATTACATTAACATAATCCATCTTAAGATATCTCAGCAATATTCCAACTCTATTCCACATCCACATTCTCCTCCTACCCCGTCCTGACCTCCCGACTTGTAGATAAATAGATTTTAGCCAAGTCTACCTTTGACTATCGGTGGTTATTGTTGGCAGTTTGTTCTAATGTGGTTTAAGCTCAGCGAACTTTGCTCCCTCGTCCTCGGCCGGATTTTAGTTACCCTCGGCCGCGCACCAACAACGCCCGACAAGGACGATAATTCTGAATGTGTGCGGCGCGCTCGCGTTTGGTCCTGCGCCGCTTGGCATGCCAGACATCAGATAGCAGATAATGTGCGGGCCGAGAGCAGGGCCCATTATAATGGAAATTACATTAAACCGAGTTATAATAATTTAATGCTTATGCCCGCACCGACTGCGTCCGGCGCGGAATGGCTTTGTGCTTCCGAGAGCAGCGGCTTCAAGGATGCGGCACGGGCGCGCTTGAATGTTAATGTTTCGGAGGAGATGATAATATCGACGTGATATCAATTGTAATTTGTTGGACAATTTATTTGCGATGATGTTTTATGATAATTGTTGAAATGAAGTGAGTTAAGAAAGACCCTGTAGAATAGACACTAATGAACATAAATTAATGACTTTGATGATAATTAATAGTCGAAAGATTGAGATTTTAAGATTAAGATCATACAAAATTGAAAACTATCAAGCATTGTGCTTAAAAGGATAGTACAAATTAGAAATATGTTACAGATTAGAATGCTTTACAGAACACACTGTATTTCAAAAAGCAGTCAAGTTAATTTTATGTTTTCAACGTTATTACATTGTCTGTTAACTACCTTTACAATGTCACCTAGTTAAAACATTTTGTTTACAATACTAAGTTCATAGTCTTTCTTCGAAATTGTTTGTTTACCTTCATTCTCAAATAAAGCTTACATTAAAACACGTTCACAAAATGTTTCATAAGTTCGCAAATTAAACTGGCAAATAATTAGTATCAATACTTAATACAACCTAATGAGTTATACTTTAACTCTGTTCTAATTGCACCATTTTAGAGCACCTCAACTAGAAGCAATCAGTGTTGAAAGTCCATCGACAAAAACTTTCTTCATCTCTCCACACGATCAATAGCAATAGACGCATCAGTAAATTTTGATTCACTGCCGCCTTGCCAGATATTCAAGATTTACTTGACAGCGGCCAAGTTTGCCGTACATCGCCGCCAAGTTTGCGCATTATGAACTCTCGCAGACTCGATGGACTCGCACAAGCCGAATGAGTTATTCATTCACCGCCCGCATCGATTGTGCGCGCGGCGGCGGCAAACTCCAGCAGACAGTTCGCTAACTGCCGCCGGCAGCGGCGACACGCTCCGCACACGGCTTGGCACGAGTTTCGGCGTGCATTTCAATTATGCCCCCAACTTGGCGAACTGCAGCCCAAGTTCCATAATGCGCGTCGACGATGCCTGTCTATGATGATTAATTCGCGCAATGCTCATAAATATTCACCACTCGCTGATCAATATGCTGAGCATTGGAGAATGATAAAAATTTAATTAAAGAAACGGCCTTGGGGAATTGCTTAAATATCAAGTCCGAGTTGTACCTAATTGGATATCTTATATTCCGATTGAAAGAGACAGTTGGCAAAGAAACATGTTTGGCGAGTGTAACGGTCTACATTTTGATAAATGCCTTTTTTTTTCCTAGAAATGTTAAGTAGATTTAAGTAATTTAATAACAACAGTGCAAATATAAAGCAGGCACATAATCTACTGGATTTATAGCAACATGTTTCACAAAATACTTTTATTTATAAGAATAAGACAAGTTGTAATTAATAGTTAATTAGTTGTGCTTTCGAAATAGATTTAGCTAATTGCTCTAAACTATTAAGAAACAGTCAAAAATTGCTGCTAAAATAGACCAAGTTTTTGAAATCTTAATAATCATTTTACTCCTGAACTAATATTGCTAACTTATCTAACTTTCTATTTGATAATTAGTAAAGCACACATTTAGATGTACATACTTTAATTATATAATTATGACTTAATTGGATTTTTTATGATCCGATTAAAGACAAACCGCCTTTATAAAAAGTGTCATTACGCGCTTAGCCACGCTTGAGTAAACCGGAATCCTTGCTGAGATTATGAAAACTCCTGATATTACGAGCACTAGACCTCATCATAAACCAAAATACAAATGGATCCTATTAAAGAGACAATAGTGTCGGCGTACAATTGCAGCTAGCATCCCTCAATGGGGTGCACCTCCGATGATAAGATACCGGATTGTAAGCAAGGGTCGTAAAACCGACAGGGAGTACACCAAACGACCACATTGTATGCCATTGTTCATTTACTTCACTTGTCAGGTCGTAATCGTAAAAGCGGGGCCCAGGTAGAGAGCGAAAAAACATTTAAAGTGCCGTGTGCGCCAACGCTTCAAATATGCTTGTTATGGGTAAAATGGGTAATTCATGAATCATGATTCCGAACTGGCGCTTTCTGCTGCATAACAAGCCGTCGTATAATTGAATCCCGTGGCTTAAGTTTGGGCTACAACCATGTTTCTCGGATGCTACGCTCTAGGAGGCTATTGTTTCGAGTCGTGGCGAACGGCTTGGATAATTTGGGGTTTCAACCTCTTTATTGTTGCTATTATCCATTAATGACGCTAATAAAATGTGATGCCGCAATGCAATTTAGATATGGATCAATAGTAAAATTTTGTGTTTCACTAACTCATCGACATGTGATACTTTTCGGATTGTTTATAATGAATTTAATTAATTAATACCCGCCGAGTTCCTCTTTAATGCAACCAAAAATATTTTTAAATTATTGTTAAAGGTGAACAAATATTCCTGCTTGATAAAGGAATGTGAAAAACGTAAGCAAATTACAGCTTTAAAACGATAATCTATTGCCAATAAACTTAAAGAACTCTTCATGGCTTGAAATTGCGAATTTCTTTAACCCACATCAATTTTTTTAGAACTGAACATGTTTGCCAGTAACTCTTAAATTCAACCTTGATTGTAGAAATCCCACTCAAATAAGTTGCGATTCTATTCAAATCCAAGTACATCTTTAATTTTTCTCCGAATTAGTTCTAGTGTTGCTTTTTGTCTTCTGCTAGCTCGCCTGGCATTCCATTGAAAAGCCATTGAGCATCTCGTGTCCATTGTCATCAGCACAACGCGTTTGCCATTGTCAACATTTTTCTCCTTTTTGTGCGCCGACGCCATCGCTTCTTTGTAAATGATTAAAATGCGCGCGTTACATAACACAAGCGTCTGATTTATAGATATATCATTTCCCATTCTCCGCGCCAACAATAGCAACAATAAGCGGCGTTTTCTTCTCTAAAAACCGCATCAATACCGAAAAACAAACGGTGCGCCGGAATTGAAAATCGCGTCTAATCGCGCAGCGTTTTTCAATGTTTGCCACGCGAAGAATGCGCGGAATGAAGGCGAGCGCGCCTTGTAGCAAGAACAGCAACAACAACAACAACAACAATAGCTGCCGCCGGTGCGCGGCTGTGTTCATAACAGCGGCGCATAAATAAGCAATTTTATTGTCTCGTGAGCGCGCGGAAAAGACAATGGAGAAATAGATCACTAAATAATTACATATTGTGTGCTGGTGGAGAGGGAGGCATCAGTTGAATTATTTGAGGAATTAAAGAGCACCGTGACAAATAACAATCGCCGCTGGAACAATGCGGACCGTTTAATAAGCCACTTAAATGGCGGATTTCATAAAAGTCGTGAAGCGATTGCATCACGTCAGCAACGAAAAAAGCGAAGGTCGGGAGAATACCAGGAGCGGCATTATTAACAGATGCAAATGTTGTAATAAATAATGACAGTTGCAGACATGAGGTGATTAGGAAGTCCAAAGTTGTGAGTTGTGCGTTTGTGACGAGAGCGCCGAAGCCAAGGGCTGGGGACGCGGGCGCAAACAACGAGTGGATAATTAAAGTCCTCCATCATTCGCACGAGCGCACTGCGTGTGGCTGCACGCTCTGCAGACGGCCAACATGGAGGGCACTTTATCTCGCCTGTACATGTATAGATAACTATAGATTTATCAATGCTGGTGGGTTGTTGGTTGCAGTGAGGCTGAAGCTCGACTCAAGTTCCGTTTGGGACTTGGTGTAATCAGACGGAAACTCGTCGTGGAACAGCGAACAGAATGACAACTATTTAAAGTAAGAACATTATTGATCAATTGTATGCTAAGAGACGTTTGTCGGTCGGTTTTAATCATGATTATTGATTTCTCAACGATAGCACCTAATCCATAAACAATAATTCCAAGTTTTTCTCCATTTAACAATACGTACTCCTTTCAAATTCAATTCAAAGTGTATGCTTCCAATCTTCACTCACGACATCCAACGAAACACCACGTTTTATATATGAAAAAACTGTATTTCTTAAATTAATAACGCTAATTTAAAACATCGTGACAATTACATGACAATTAAAATGCAACAAGCTTAGTTTTACTAACAGTTTAGCTCGCTATTAATATAAGAACGGCTTCTTCTTCCACTTCCTCGACCGGAAACCGATCCCGGGCATCACGGGTGCATACCCACTGAGCCACTTCTTCACTTGTTGCCTGGCTCATGATTTTAAATTATAACAACTAGTCTTTAATCGTCACCAAACTGCAATAAGCAATAATAACAAATTCATACTCGCAATGAATCAAACGACATTGTTAACTGTAACTGAATTTTCGTTACAATTTATCCCAAAAATAGAATTAATCCCTTCGACTATATTTGTCCCCTATATTTGTAAAAGATTAAAAACACAATTTCCGATTGTAATCTCCCTCGGTTCCATGAATAAATCTTTTCATTTATAAATTTCCCCATTTTTACCAATTTCATCTGATTTGTTCTCTCACTGCACTCGCTCCATTCAATTGCAGCAATTCGTCTCATTCCGCTGCAATTGAATAGCTTCCCATCACGCTTCCCGAAACCGGCTACTTTTTGCAATTTTCATACGCTCATCCAACTGCTACAGCTGCCACAACCTTGACTGAGACCCGATAACTCGATTCCACTTCAATTCCATCTTTCCCAGCCGTCTTCAGGGCCACCATAAATAGCCATTTTATTTCGGCCAAACATAAAAATCCGCCATGGTCATATTGCTGCTTACGCATATGAATCGGGTCATAATTCCGCTATGGCCGCCTAGTCACTGCCCGCTGCCGGTTATAGGTTAAGCTCATTATGCTGTCAAACAAGATGCGCCCTCAATAAAAACATAAACCATCGCCGCAGCCCAGCAGCATTGAATTTAATAACGCGAAATAAGTTTCGTTAGGGTGGCGTTCTCTGGCGCGTCAGCACCGCCTCGGCTTTTATATGCAAATGCAAGATGCGGAGTTCATATTGACTTTTGTTGAATTCGCAGACGCAAATTTAGCGATCGCATGCAATGCGCTGCCGGGGAGAATACTGCACGATTCTTTCGTTCGACGTTCCGTTCGGGAAGTTTTTGTTGGCTTTTTGCTTCGCTCTGGGATGTGCAGTTATGCATCGCACGGCATGACGCACGAAAGAGACCCACACAGTTGGATAAGCGCAAGAACTGGCTGTTACATGTATATGGTGTTGACTTAGGTTGGTGTTCGTGACCGTAGCCAAACTACTGGAAGAAGTAGAAGATAGCGTTTCGAGGAAATGCCTCTTCGTGCTCGGGCGCAACTGTGCATAAGTGCATAAACATGGGTATAACATGAAAAAAATGTTGAAAGATATGCAGGGCCGAATCTTAGTGAAAAATTTAAACCAGCTAAAACACCTTCCGAAAGCTAATAATCAAGGTTTGGCCATCTTTATAAAAGATTCCGTTTTTTATTGCTTCTGCTTTTAATTCCACAGAAAATATCCTAGACTTTTCCTCGCATTTAGACATCATAACCTTCTTAAACACCAGCCGAATCTATTAACTCTCCCCCAGTTCTAGAATCATTTTTAGGGCCTTCCCTGTCCAGAGTCCTTGTCTTCTAAGTCAGCAACGTGGGCATAAAAATTCCCGCTGTAGTGACGTATGCAAAGGCGTGACACTTTAACGTGAAATTCTCAAAACTATAGTTATGCCCATAAGTAACGTCCACTTTTTCGGAGCCCGGAGGAAAGTCGGAGCAGTTGGAGAATTAACAGACAGTTGTTCTATTCTTCGCTCAACTTGCATGCTTCCAACGCAGAAGAAGTCGCATCGATATAGAACAGAATAGAATGGCAACCGGACCGCACTCTCTGGCAAAGATAGATTGTTATGCTGTTTGCGCAGAATGAGAGCTGCGGATAGTTGTAGATTTCTCGGTATTAAAAGACGCGCTCGTTTTTAATTTGGAACACTTAAGTCGTGCGACGGAAGGCCAGTAGTGAGAAGGAGAAGTTAACAAGATGATGACTTGCGTGAGTAAATTGATTTGGGGAACTGAATTTGACTAATCTATTCTGGGAGTTGCTTCCTCGAACAATAAATATTTTTACTTTCGGCTCCATTTTCTATTGATGCTAGTATGTTATAGTCTTGGCATGATTCATCTTTCTATGCAATTTGCGGTTTCATTCCAATTCCCATTGCCTCAATCTCATTCCTCGTCTAATTTCATGTTCGTGACCGTCTCCTTGTTCGTGTTGGCATTATTATTGAAAGAAAACGTGCCGCACATGTCGACGTCTTGCTGCACTAGCCAACAAAACATTTTTGTGCTTTCCACCTCACTTCATTCAGCCATACCTCAAGCAATTCAACGTAAAACTTGCTGATTTCAAAGCCACCTGTCCTTTTAAATTCGCAAAATATCACCCTAGCAAATCGGAAAATCACAAAATGTCTAGTACCCCACCATGCACCATGTCAACCAGTTAGAAATGTATCGAAAAAGCTCCACCAAATGGCAACCATTTGGCAACACTCCAAAAATGGTCAATAAAAGATAATTAGCTACTCTATGTCCTCGCTACGTTCTAAGCATCTGAATTTGCGAGTAAACAAGAGACAGTTTTAACTGCGTCGCTGTAATTACCGTCGATAAATTAATTAAATTGATAATGGTCGTCTGCCAGGGCGGCGGCGCGTAATTACAGTGCGTCAATATTTAATGCGCATGCTAGACTGCTAGACTGCTTTGTGACTATTTTACTGCAAGTTGCGCGGACGTGGTCTTCGCGGATTGGTGCGGATGAACACCATGAATTAGCCATCGAATCGGTAATCTGTAATTTTATCCAAAGATGATAATTTAAAACTTGCCAATCCACCCAGAAATAAGATAATACTCATTAATGACAAGTGGGATAGAATTTCCTGTAATGAGTCCTCTATATTTACGATTATCATTCAATAATTTCATAACTAAAAAACTTTGGCGTAAAGTAAACTCAAAAAGTTCTTAATATGATTGCTTTTCAGAATGTTTTTTTCATGTTGACCCTTAGTGGAAAGTTGGTGAAAACTAAAAGAGTAGCTAAATTAATTGCTTATGCTTCATATAATTTTTATAGCTTTTTTTCGTTGAACTAAATGTCGATATTACATGTGTTTGTAAAAATTACCAATTTCCTCATCATTGCCATTAAAAAAACGTATCGCTTAATTGTCGGAAATGAGTCATGGCAGCGCAAATGCCGCCGCAAAGCGTGACACAAGTCGTCACTCCACGTCGAAAGACTCGAATCGCAATACACGCGACGTGCCGTGCGGTAATTGCGGGCCCTCACGTCGAAAATTCGTAACTTGTTACAATTTTTACTACAGCGTGCATTGCGTACGTAGCCTGCTCGAAATTAACGGGCGCGAGCTGCTAATTAGCACTAATTACCGCAGACGAATTCAAGCGTGACAGCAGCGCGCCTTCTTTTCTTGTTACCTCTCAAACGCCAGTAAAACGTTACATTTTGCCTGTTCCTTGCTAATGTGCGCTTGAACCATTAGTTGCACCTTTGATCAGCACCATCACGGTCATCTATAATTAACATCAGCCAGGACATACGAAAACTGTCAAAGAGTAACTAACTGATGGAAAAAAAGTTGATTGGAGTTGAGAATATTCATTTTGACGGAGCAGTGCTCAGTGTTGACGAGTTCGGGAAACGATAACAGTTGTTCGAGCCGTAATTGTTTTTAATAATTAAGCGTTTCACGTGGCGCTGTGAGTAGGAAATATTAAGTCGCGAACGTCCATTGCACGAGTCATTTAAGCTTGGGTTGTAAAATTTGGACGATGTTCGCGGAGGGAATTTCATTATTAACTTTTAAATGAGAAATAAATAATGTTCTTTATTTGTTAGTGTTTTAAGTCAAAATCTTTATAATTTCCAACTATTTACTAGTAACTAAATTCAATGATATACTCTTGAGCATACTCTCTCAAGTATCCTTCGCTCTAATTTTGATTAAACTTAGCTTTGAAAGTTGTGCCTTCATCTCAAACATGAAACCTCAAAAGGACTCTCATTAAGTACCTCCATAACTTGCACTTGTCTCCAATGCCTTAATACACATCCTGCACATGTTTTTAAGCATGACACTGCCGCCGAGCGGATGTGGAAACCACGAATATATCGCCCACAACTTTGTGAACTGTGCGAGATTGCGACTGGGAGAAGCCCTCGAGGGCCTAATCAGGACATGCCACTTTACTCACTGCGATCGCTACGCAGTCGGCATCCGCTTTGAAAATTTCGGGGGACGCGCATATTACCAGCTATTAGCTTGGCATGCACTGCCAACTGCCCTCCTCGCGTGGAACAAAGAGGAAGTTGCATCAACTTAAGCCGAATTTGTTTTCGGCCTGCTCGCTATTGCTCATGACATTTGCCCAGCAATTCACGGCTGGAGCCGAGCAGAATTGCACCGTTTGCACCACTGCTTGAATAGCTATTGCGCTGGTATTACGCGCATTACGAAATTGATTTGTTAGTTGTTGGTCCGGGGGATTAGGATTTATCGAGCAGTCGTCGGGTAATTTAATGCCGGGCACCAACAAAAAATAAGCTGTTGCTACCTGATTGGGAATTTATAATCCGTCTCGATGCCGATGATGCCAATCGAGCTGCGGACAAAGCGAACGAGTTGAAAAGAATATTTTCAGCGGTCAAATGTGCAAATTTAAAGTCGAGCATGAAAAGACGACAGCGATAGCTTGCAATTCAGGAAATGTAAAACCACGATTGGGGCGTAAATGTTAACGTGACGCGCAGTGGAAAGAAAAATCGCCGACAATTTGACACCGAACAAACATATCAGTTTTCTTTGATTTCCAGCCTTTAGAGGGAAATATCGTATTTCAATAGATACATTGTCGAGAAAGCCGCAGAAAATCCGTTGTTCCTCAATGTTAATCATCAGAAACTGTTTATCATTAGATAGTTAATTTCATAAACTATTCAATGCATTTCAGGGAAAGTAATGTAATGACGCTCAAAAAGCCGATGTGAAATTGTTTTTGATATTTGCGGTATTTCGCAATCAGACCGTCCGATTTTGTAATATTCCGCGCAACTAGTGCACATTTATAATTTACAAATGTACAATGCACAATTGAACAGCGCGATTGTGCTTTGTCTTGCGCCTTTTGCGGTGTGGGACTCTGGGAAGCGCATAATGGGAAACGCGCCGCCGTCGGTCTGTGGTTTTCCGTCCGTCGATTTTGCGGCTTTACGTCAGCAAACAGAAAAACTCAATTAAAAACGATCGCAAACAACATGTAACCATATTCATCCAGCAATAACTCAGCCCAATCTGTCCCCTATCACATCGCATGTCTCCTCTAATAATAATAATACTTATGAATTAGCAATAATAAAATTTCAATTACATTCATATTAGTGACTCTTGTTGCACGCGCATGAAAAGTGCTTCCTTTTCGGACTCGCTACGATGATGAAAACATATATATTTCTCATTCCGCTGACGAAATAGCCACGAATCGTAGAATTTCGCAATTGAATGCATAAATACATATCGAAATGCGCGCCCGAATCGAGAGCAGCGGCGATGGCGAGACGTAAAGAATTGAGTTATTTTAATTCGCGTGCGACGGCGACGGCGACGGCGACGGCGGCGGCGGCTGGCATTGTGAGAACCAGCGCAAACTTTTCTCGTGCGGCAAAATCGCGCCGCGATCGATACCGATGTCGGCGCAAATGCTGCACGACGTCGCAAATCATATTTCTTCACGAATTGCTATCGACGAATGAGAGCCATTTTCGTCCGTAATGCGGAGGATGCGAAAAAACGAGTTGCCGAAACATGAGAGAAACGAGATGATTTTATGGCAGAGAATCAAATTTTACCCATGCGATGAAGGAAATCGCATGGAGCAGCTGAAAATATCACTGTCACAATGTTATCTTAAAGGCATGCATCATTAAAATGCTGATAACTGTTACTACACAACCACAACTATGGTGAATCATGCATCAAATGATAGGTAATTTAATCCTCTATACGATGGCTTTAGATATTTAGTGGCCTACTTAATTATTGTACAAATAACATGCAGAAACCAGAGATTTGTTAGATTATATCATTAAACTAAAATACTCATAACATTCGCTGCACAATGTTAATTACTGTCTATTATACATGATGTGATAGGTAATTTAATAAATTTTAGGTAACACGTTATTGAAATGATACAATGTTTTTAGCTACTTTTTCAATATAATTATATAGAAACAACATCCATTAAGTCCCCTTTCGTTTATTCGTTACTCAATGTTGGTTTTTCATTTGCAGTTGGCTTGATGCAGTGCATTTTCAATGGAAATTGTAACACAAACAATCCAATAAAAGCGGACACTCGACCAAAACGCGACACGACCGCTTAATGCGTATTTGATGGCGCGCCCGCCAAGAATTTGAAGCCGACATAAATAATAATAATAAAGCCGGCGCGTATCAGACTATCAAGCGGTCATCATTATTAAAAGACATTTATGATAATTCCCCGAAATGCATGTGCTGCATTGCTGCCAGCAGCAATTTTACTACCAAAACGTTGAATAACTTCCATTTCGAGACCAATTTTAGTTTAATAATATTTACTGTAACTGCTATAACTACTTTCAATCCATTATATTAGACATTAGATACGAGAGAGTACTTGAGAGTGCTTTTAGACGTCGTCACAATGAATATCACGTCCCGTCGTGAACAAAACAAAACAAAAGCTTCTCGACATGGTCGGACGTAAATGCTGTTTCAGATTACTGATTACATATATTTCAGCGTTTGGCCCTCAAAATTCTTCGAGGTGTAATCTGTGCGTCTTTACAATCTAAGCTGCTGCATCATATGGCCTCCTCCGAGCTGTGTGTTGCGCTGTGTATCAAGTCCTCAATGTCCGAGAGACCCAAAGATGCAAAGGTGCAGGGATGTAATTTAGTACGCCGAGGGCATTGTGTAGAAGTGTGTGGGTCGTAAATAGCAAACACGGCTGTAAACTCTACACCGCTGTAGACAGAAGAAGCGAGAGAGAGAGAGAACGGAGATCAGAAGAATGAAGCATATGGCAAACGACACCAGTTTGTAAATCACAAGATTTTTACTTTACAGCAAAAAAATGTTAAACAGTTACTACTGGAGTTCAATTTCTTTTTATGCTAAAAATGTAGATTTTATTTTTCCTTCTACCTCTCTGCCGATATTCTTCAGACCTGGGAGTTTGAATGGCCCTGTATGTGAGTGATGTGTAAAGCAAAGTTTACACATGAGCGATTTTAAACGCCCAACACTCGCTTTGTTCAAACTGCGTTTGCTCGAATGCTGTATATGCGCACCGTGTGTGCGATTGTCCTGCGATAAAATTCATGACGTGTTCCCGTTTCTATTTTTTGTGCGACACGCACATAATCAGTATGCGCACGTATTTTGAATGTCTACTCATTTGAATGTCGCTGACTGCGTGACATCCTAGTTACCGCTTCGAATCTTTTCACTCTCTCTGCATAATTTTAATGCTTTTCGGATGCATTTATGCGTGAATCGATTGTTATTTATTTAGGCTTAATTGAAGCGAAACCAGTGTTAAGTAACGCCAACAGGAAATTTCGATCCATGTCCGGTATTAAAACATGAAAAGAATGAAAAGCGTAAGATTGCGTAAGATAAGCATTAAAGCATACTTGTAATCTTCGAAATAATCTGTAGGGAACTATTGAAAACGAGAACATTACCATAAGCGATGCATTATTGCAACGTGAATTATTTGATGTTTTAATAAATACCCGTTTAAAAAGCATCAACTCTTGGCTTCTAGCCGATCATTTCCTTTCTCTACAAAATAGTGACAATCTGTGCACTATACATCCTCCATCGTTATCTCCTTTCCAGTCTGTAGCATCTGCAACTTCCTCGTCCTTCCGCGTCCTGCATCGCATCGCGCATCGGCGAAATGATTCAACATTCAATTCAATTCACTCGTCTCGCCTATTCATCACTCGGCGGGCCGTGCACGACTTTCCATTCATTCCATACCAAATCTTGTCAGATATATTCCAATCTCTAAGCCAGCGTCGCATGCGGAATTAGTATTACACGCAACCAACAAATATGCTTCCAAATTTGAAGCCCGTACACACATGTGCACACCACTCGAAAATGAATTTCATTGCTGCGCCACTGCGTCATTCGCAGCTTGAAAAGAACGCCAACGAATGGCAAGCATAAAGTGAATTTAATGAATTCAATAAACGCGTCGGATGAATGGGACGAAGGCGCATAAGAAATGTAATCCAAGCTCAATTTTAAACTGGTCTTGCGAGCCGGCATTGAGCGAGGCTTTTAGTTCATGTTCACGCTTATTTTGCGCCGGGGATTAAAGGAAAAGAAGCAAAGAGCAAAGAAGGAAGAAAATGTGACGCATGAGTGAGGGAATATTTCACTTTGAAAGGAAGTAAGTTGCCTGACGAGAAAAATTTAAATATTGAAAATCGGAACAAATCTGAATTTAACGGAAATCAGTTACAACATCAAAAAAGCGTTCATGTTTTTCCATGATGTCGATTTGTTTTCTTTCTACGCACTTGAGGGTGGATTCCTAACTTATTCTTCTCGCCCTCCATCTTTATCTCGGCCTTGAGACGAGCTACTTAAGAAGGCTCCTATGTTCCTATGCTGTATGTACTTGCAAATTTCCAATTTTGAAATCTCAACTCATTTGCCCTTGTATTTTCTAGGCTTAGAGAAGAGTGACGCACACTTTTGTTATTTACATTACCATAAAACATGTATCTTAATATTTATCACTCATTTCCATGCCAACTAGTAAATAATGCCTAACGTATGACAATGCAGTCATTGTAATATGCGTCAATCGATGCTAACTGATCGGGAATAATGTAAATATGAAAATTTTTGTTATTTACTTTAGCAAAATAATTATTGGATTCCTAATGAACCAATCGACGTCTACCAGAGACACTTCACAATCAATAAATTGCCTCAAGTCACAAGTTTTAAGTAACGTGTTTTCCAAGTGATGCCAAAAATGTCAAGTTGTTTATGTTATGTTGCACGAATAGCATAAACAACTTGATTTATAATTATAACCAAATTCCTGTCTCAAACAATCGATAAATAATAATTACAACAGTAAGTTTAAGTATGAGGTGATTAAGTCACTTAAGTCATATGCAATCAACCAAATCAACTAAAATCGAGCTTAATCATTCTTAATCACCGTAATCACTATTGAAATATTTCCAGTCATAAATCAACTGCCATTTTTAGCAATCTGCCCAGTCCACTAATTTCAGAAAAACCGAAATAATTTGCAGATTCCGGGAATTACTGCGTCGTAATAAATAATTACGTCGAAAATGCTCTTTGGGATTATGGATGAAAAGCGGTGCAAGCGCTGTCTTAGATGGGGATAAATCGCAACGGCTATCTTTCTCTTTGAGTTGCTATGTATGACTAGGAGGAAATGGGTGTGGGGTAAAGAGCGAGAGAGAATGGTGCTAGCGCACGCAAAACGATTTCACGCTTGCAATCATTCGGCTTTTCATGATATTTGAGGGTGTGCACGCTGTGCACTGTTCACATTTTCAGAATTGGGCTATTCAGCAGATGCTGCACACGCAGAGTGTACGTAGAAATAAATCAAGGGGTATTGATGGGGAATCGATTTCTGCATGAATATATAGAGATTGCAAAAAGTAGAATAAGGGGCATTGTCATCGAAGAACTAATAGAAATTTTAGTGCAAAAGTAAGCAAACAATATGAGGAAATGTCGAAATTGAAAAAGGAATTCAAACAAAATGCGAGTGAAGACGATGATTTTGTAATGTTTGCATCAAGAATTCTGAAAGAATTCCTTCAAATTCAACTAATCTATCTGCTTTTCTTAGTTTTGAAAGATCTTTCATCTTGGTGTGAATTTTATAAAATTCCTGATATAAAACTAACTTTTTATTGCTTACCTCTTAATCTAATATACCGCTACCCGTTCCTATCTGTACTCCTAGCTGACCCACATCACATGAATGCAAATTAAATTCATTAAAAATGCAAATTAAGCAAGCGCACAAACATCGCTTTTCCATTAATCACCCAACGCAACTTTTAATGCCAATAAAGCAATAATAACGAAGAACATAAAGCTGTAATTAAATCGCCTGCCCATCTATGCCACTAGAGGCATGAAATAAAAGCAGAAAACGCCAAATACAATATCGTAATTAACGATAAAAAATAATACCATAAGCGTAGCCGCACGGGTACGACTGTAAAAGCCAACAACTAATTTTAAAGCAGCCAGAATTAGTGTATTGTTACAAAATTGGTAGTCATTAAATAGAATTGGACGTTGAGTGCCAAGTGCTGATTGCCAAGATGATGATGCTCAATCAACAACAATCCGACATTGCAACAATCACGATAGGCATTTGTGAATTGGAAGACAACGCCGCCGATGGCAAGCATAATGGAAATAAATCTCAGCCGTAATGCGACGACCATTGTTGGCATCTGGCTGGCATTGTGCGCTAAGTATGAAAATGAAGGCGATTATAATCCGAGCTCTAGTTTCTCAATTAGCCGCTTGCTGTTGTTGTTGTATGTGTGCGTCACGTGCTGTAATAGTTCAATGCAAGCAAATTCAAGGAAACAATAATAGTATTCGCGCGTCATCCGACCGCCTGAGATGTGTAATACTTCTTTACTTACGTAGCGGGCCCCCACCGCGATTGAGAAACTCCAGGCGGTAGTCAACGTTCAGACGTCTTCGCAGACGGTCGCCACCATTACGTTGCCGTGACGTTGCGAGCGTAACAGCACTTGTTCCGTCAATAACGCATGCGCAAGCGAGCCGCTGACGATCCGTACCGAACTCCCACCCTTCCGACACCATTCGCTCCTCGGTACCGTGCTGCAAGTACCCAATCAGTCGAGGACCGACGCTCGGTCGAGTCGCATCGTATACGAACGCAGATCGACAACAATACCCAATTTGTTTTAAGACTTTGTTTAAGCGCGTGTGCGTGATTTGTGTGCATCGTTCTGTGGATATCACTTGGATTACATTTGCTATCAGCAGCAGGAAGTAAGGGATACCACCATGGCGACATGTTACACTTCCTATGACCTCACAGCACACACACCGTTGGCTACGCCGGCCAGTATTGGGTCCATCGGCACCTGCGGCCGTTCACAGACCGCCTCTGTGTCCACCATTCCCAATCAGCAACAGAAAGACTACTCCCGTCCTCTGCACGTTGACTGCAGTGTGGAGTACGAGCTCCCTAATCAAGCGAAACCACCAGCAGGAGTCCGCAATGAACCTCTGCTGATGATACACCCTTGCTACTTCCGGAAAATTGAAAGCCAACGTCGTAGCCCCTTCGTGAACAACCTCCCTACAAGAACACAACCACACAGCCACAGCCAGCCTCATCAGACACCAGTCACTCCGACGGTGGCGGCCACTGCAACAGCCAGCTCGAAACGCCGGGCTCGTGGACAACAACTCCCTCAGCAGGTGCCACAACAGGCAGCGCAGTATCCAGTGCAGTATGCACAGCATCAGCTCTGGGACCCAATGCCACACCTGGTGCCGTCGACGCCTGCCGGCGGATACTGTGCCAACACCAACACCGCACATGCCAAGCGGCCGGAGACGATGCTGGCCAACATCAACGTCAACCTCAATGTCCTAGGTGCCAATTGTGGATCGTACGCGAACACCTCGGACGTCCTCGCGCATTGCTGGACGGACGCGGAGAGGTCCCCTGACCGCCCCGAGGACGTCCAGAGAAGCTACCAGGGTGTCAGCGGCATGTCATCCGGCGGCGGCGGCGGCGGCGGCAAGAACATCCTTACTGGGAAATACAGACAATACTTGCGGGCGCATCGATTGCATCCGTATGTCGCCTCTGCGATCCCGCTGGCGTCCACCTTTCCGCAACTCCACCAGCAGGTGTGCTACAATGTGTGATCGTTACTCTGGATGTGATAGATAGACCTCTCCCTGCGGGGTTGGGCAGTGCTGTACATACAATTTCATAGTACTATTTCGACTAGGACACTAGCTGCATAGAACTGCGAGAGATCGACTGTAAATTATGAATATTTGTGATAATAGTGTGTATAATAATGTGATTAAACGCGATGCTGCTGGGGAGGGTGCGCGCGCATGCGCACCGCTCCCGGGCGTGGTGGTAGTGATCAACTTGGCCGAGGGGAGCGTCGCCGCAGCTGCGCTCTGCCTCGGCCGTCGCCGCCGTCACCATATTGAGGATTATGTTGCTGCTTTTCATCTTTCCGTTTTGGCTGCCAACCCAATTCCGATTCAGCCACAACCAAAACATGGATATACAATAGAAGCCATTTCTATGGATTATCATCTGTACGCCATCTTGTTCTTCACACTCCACAGCCGCTTGGATTATATTTGTGCGAATTATATCGATGTAAGAGATCAAAAATTGAGAGCGTCGGTGGACATCACGTACCCAGACATATTCGACGAAGCTTTAATAATACCCAAGTGCTGATATTTGATGCGGTTGAGTCGGAAGTACCGCAAATTCGCCAAAAAGAAAAAAAAAAACAAATTCCAAAAAACCAACCGACGTTAGGACGTAGTAAACACGTGTTAGATTGATGTACTGAGTAGTTTTACGAAATCTTTTCAAAGAGAAACAAAAAAAAAAAGAAAATAATCCCGCATTGTCTTTCAAGTGAATTATAGCGTCAAATGAGGGTGGGGGGGGGAGCTCATGGGGTATTAAGCCAAATCAGGTTTTGTTCTTTTATAAATTATAAATCTAAAATTGGAAAGTAATCTTTTGTTAACTAATTTGTCTCCTTCATGATTGGCAACATTCAAAGCAAGATCAAGAAATGGAAAACTGAATAAAACGCATTAATTCCTGGAATTGATTCATTGTTATTGACACATTTTCTACAACACTTAATTTCAGCTGGTCGTGCGTCAAGCAAGAAGCAAAATTTGTAGTTTCGTGGCTGTCGGGCGATGGATGGCGATGTCGTTAGAGCGGACAAGCAAACGCAATCGGGAAAGAAGTAATTACGAACCACCCACGCGCTACAACGGCCAATTTATTATTTAAAGTGGGTGGGTGTAGTGGCTGTTGCACATGTACAGCACGCAAGCGGCGACTGGATTAACGAGCGGTGTCTTCGGCGATTGCAGCGGATTTTATTTCCAATCGAATTTAATTACATACAATTGCTAGACACACATTTCTGCGTGAATTGTATGAAATTTTTTTGCACATGTCACTTGATCATGAGCTCCTCTTCAATGCGAAACGCTTTAATTTGCCATTTCTAGCCTTTAATCACATCGGACGTTTATATAATAACTTCTCTCCATTCGCATCATTTACGCTAACAACTCGATGAAACAAAGGAAGTCGCAAGGAGAGAAGAATCAAGTGAATCAATGCCGTAACTGTAAGCTCCCTATAGGAATATAACGAAGCAACAATAACTCAGAGATGTTAACATGAATGAACAATGAATATGAATTTGTGAAGCACTACGTATGCGTAGTGTGAGTGAGTGAGCATGTGGATGAATTGGTGAAATTGTAGTGGAAAGCAAGCGAGAGAAATTCATCACCAAAAACAAAATAGTGCGAGCAACTACTAAATAATTTAAGAAATCAATCTTCCATAGAGATATGTACTACTAGTATATGTTCGAATAATGAGTGTAATAATTACTAATAATGTGCGCTAATGTGAATATTGTACTGCTGGTACGTTACACACTCATACACAATGTGCGAAATTTCATGCCGAAAATGGGCGAGAAAAATGCAGGCGTGCAATTCTGTGCAGTGCGAGATTACTTTAGAATTAATTACATGAAAACAACTGCCGATAAGTGAATATATCGGATTAGGGATGATGGTTTTCTTGTAATTAACGAGAATTTCACATCAGTGAGACTCACTGCCCAGAATCACACCTCAAGCAGAAAACATAGATAAATCAGCTTATAGGCGAGCTACGGGTCTGTATTACTGCATATTAATCAGTTAGAGGTGTTAATTACTTAATTGGTTTCAATTGTTACACGTAGTCATCAGCTACACTCACCCAAGGAGCGATAGCGACGGTTGTAGGTAGAAATAGGTAGACCAAAGATTTTCCATCACACCAGACTTGTAAATACCTTGTATATTTCCATTATTTTCGTTTTGACGTGCGACACTGTTTCTTAATTAGCGCCGCAGATTGAGGGAATGATATATTGACGCAAACTATATATTGAACATATATATAATGTACAGCTAGTCATAGTATGAATACGCTTATTATATGAATTAATTGAGAGATGATACTGATTATCCGATCAGGAGAGGAGGAGAAAATGTTTAGTAGATGATGAGGGCAAGTGTATTGTGAAGAAACTGTAAACTAACGTTTCAACAGATGCGCGACAAAAATGTGCAGAAAATGCAAAAAATAAAACGTGTTACTGTTTTTTCTATATACGAATCACTGCCTATGTTCTTTCATTTGAATGTTTCCCTTCGATTGCATTTTCAGATGGCTACGATTTTATTATTGGCAGGGGAATTTTGGGAAGTGAAGAACCATGTCAAGTCAATAACTATGGAGAAACATCAACAATTTGAGCTAAAAAGGTGATGACCTCCAGCCACTAAATGAGTGTGCGAAACAAGTGATTACATGAACTGTAATAAATTGCATAAATTGCGTTTGTCTAAACTCTTCTTTTGTCCTTCTACTCACTGACGCAACTGTGCCTTCTTATTACGCTTCTTTTAAACTAGTAATTATGATTAACATATTTTTTTCTTCCAGTGTTCGGTGAAAGTATGCAAATGGCAGCAGTGACAGCGTTAATTATTTTGAAACTACGTTTGCACATGCACATGATTTCACATATTTGCGCATATGGAATTAATATTAATGCAATCAGCAACGAAGCAGACGACGTATTGCACGATGTTCAAAAAAACCTTATCACATATGTCTGCCTAAATGGTAATTTAATTCTAAAATGTATAACAATCTAACTTGTTTATTGTTGACGTATTAAGTCACATAATAAAACAGTCAGTGTCTATCGAATTTTGCAATGAGCAGAACACGATTAAACAATTGCACTAAGCAATATACTCCTGCGATGGCTGCCGTATCGATATTAATCATAGGCATAAATTTATTATAATAAATTGTTTTAAAAAATAGACTGTATATCAATTCGACGTGACTTTCACTGGTGTTGCCTTGCAATTAATCATCAATTACGAGCATCTCGTGCGGTGAAAATGCGAGTGGAAATTACAATAAAAACACAATCGAAATATGAATTGTATGTTTTCAGGTGCGATGCTTTATCAATGCATAATTAAAGCTGTCAAGAATTGATGGACAGTCCGAGTTGTTTAAAAGTCGTGAAACGAGAAAAGTTTGTTAAGTAATGATGCCAAAAGTAATTAAGATATTTAAATAAACAATAATTGATAGAGGAATCGTAAAAGTTTCATTGGGCCTGAAATAGGCGAAGTAAAAAGTAATAAATTGACAATTAAAATAATTATATAGCTGTATATAAAAAAGTGAGCACTTTCAATAATAATTAAAGAAAAAAACAAAGCCTATATATAAGAAAAGCAAAGTGTGTTGCGCTTGCAAATTATATAATTTAATTAGGTATAGACAGGACACACAAACTTTAAAAGCTAATTAAGTACCAAGAAAAGTTGATATAGCAAGTAATCTTACGCCTAGTTGCGCTAAATTTGGTTAACAGGCGACATGGCAGTTACAGCAATTAAATAAAAGTAATCAGACACAGATGCACCAAATGAGCACAATCAAAATTTGAAACCTTAGTAAAACTAGCAACTATATCAAGTCATAGTAGCCCTCATGTAAAGTTGTACCGTTATGACCTCCAGTCCAGTATTAATTGATGACAGGCAATCAAACGCATTCCGCCGCTTTACATTACAATTGCATTCATTGTAGACAATCGTAACTATCTATACCGAATCAACAGTCATCATCGCCACCATCATTAGCATTCGCAGAGCGGTCCGAATCGTCTAATCGAAAATTGATGGCCCACATTATGACGCTTATGTTACTGACACACGGCGCCCACTGTTTGCCTATTTGTGCTGTGTTGATGTTTGTTGGCTAATGTTTAATATTTAATGCGCGCCGTGTGCGTCGATTAGAAAGCAGCGGTGCTTTTTTCCATACGCATATGTAATTTCAGTCTATTTTTGGGCGCGCTGCAGCCGCCACCCGCTTTCGTCGCTCCGGCGACGTTTCGTGCGCGATTTGTTTATCAATGGGATTGGAGGCGACGTTTTTACGAGCGCACGTTGTGATGACGGCCACGCGATTGTTGAGGTTATGATAGCAAACATGGCAATAATCATGGAATGTTGTTGATAAATAAAGTGTACATGACCTGGTTCAGTATTGATTTGTCTTCGGGTTTTATCATTTTTTGACTGCTGATATGGCTTGCGTAGTTTTTATTGATTTTCTCTGCTTAGCTAATGGCGCGGGGTACAATAATGTCGGCAATAAACATATACGCACAACGCGCAGAGGCAAAAGAAAAAACAGCGTAAATAACAATAAAATATGGAGTGAATGATTATGCTCCCCATAAAAAATAATCTTTTGGCGACTATTATAATCTTTTCGAATATAAAATAATTGTATCTAGACAAATAATTTGCAACAAACCAATTAAGAAGTTGATAATAAACTAATTACCAGTTGACTAAGCAACTATTTATACCATAATATTGAGCTAAAATGCGTTGACTTATCTAAACTGATTCATTAATTTTATCGAAATTAGAGTACGTGTTTGTTTCCCAATATCAGATCGCATCAAATGCATCAAAACTTGCATTGTATACGAAAGTCTGGTACTTTGTTTATGACGATTGTTTCGTCTATATAGAACGGTGGTTCTTAATTGGTAATTAATTGAACTTGGTTGAAGTGCTTGAATTTGAATTTAGGATTATTGATTAGCTATAAAATTTTACCTCGTTTTTTTTAACAACAAAAGGTGCCTTCAGTGCGAGTGAAGGCTTGTTTTCGTTAAACCCGAAGAAAACACACATTTTGCAGTCATTTAGAGTGATTTTCTAAAATTGCATTTTCATGTTAATTTTTTGCAACAATTTACTTTGCAACAATACTCGTGCAACGGAGTCTAGAAATTCCATCCAATCGGTCTGGTACCTGCGCTGAATCCGAATCCGACAAAAAATGATAACGCACCAGTACGAATAACAACAACAATGACTGGATGCTGGACTTGCAATTGGTTCAAAATTCAACCCAATTAGGAAAGATGTGGAATACAAACGATTAAAATGAAAATGCACAATGCCATCTATTAGGACATCGTCCAGATTTAAATTAAAAACATTTACTAAACAGTACATGAATATAACTACTTTTAAATAAAAGTTCACCGTGAATAGAAGTATGATGACCTTATTAATTTAATTATATCATCAATTTGTTAGCATTATCGCAACATTTCGTCCTGTTTGCATTCGATACTTTACGTTTGATCAACCAGGCAACGATTGTTTTTGCGTCGCCGTGGCACCGCTTTGATGTTTATCTTGGCGAAATCAATTAAAGCGAGTTAAATTGGGGGCGCGAAAGGTTTAATTAAAGGCCAGCGTCCAGCTGGCTCTAAGCTAATAGACCATGCATTACCCAATGCAATGACGAATTGCGAATATATTTGGGTTTTCGTGGTGGAAAAAGATTTGATTGAGGAGTAATTAAATTCTTTCCCCGAACTCAAAAACTTCTCAAATTAAATTAGAATCTAGAGTGACATTCAGCTGTGCTGTGATTTGACATTGCTTTATTTTTATGTCTAGATGAAACAGTTGAAAGTCACGTTTTTGACGAGGGTAAATTTGAAACTCTCCTGGGAGAGCGTAAGGAGGGTTGCATCTAATCTCTTGGGTGCCAACTACAAACTCCACGAGGGGTAAAAGGACCAAGTCATTAATAAAAATCTTGATAAAACGTGCACCAAACTAAACACCCACAATATGTTAAGAGTTGGAATAGGAAATCAACATAATTTAGAGATTTTTCGACTTAATTAACAACGCTCTAGTGTTATTAATTTTTGTTTTTATTGCGGTTATTTTTCTTTTATGCCGTCGACCTCTCCGTTGTGCGTTTATTCATTTCATTCACGCATGAGCAACTCGGATAAACAACGAGAGACGGAATGAACGAGATAATAAAGCCGGATTTAAGTGGCTACTTAATATAACAATTAATTAAGAATGAAGCGGCCTACAAGCGGCACACCCAAAAATATCGCCGACGAGGCAGCCGAAGAGAAAGAATCGAAGACGAACTCAAATGGAATCGCTGATGCGCATGGGTGGGAATGAGAATGATGTAAAAATAAGATGAAAGTGAATGTAGGATTCATTCTCAACATGAATGGGTCGCAATGAATCAAGTGATTTTTAGCCAGAAAACTCTGACTTGTTACAAAATAGAAATTTATGCAACCTCTTCAGCGTTGAACTGCTATGTTCAACAACATAGCAATTTGAAATTCTAATCGTGTCGCTTACGACTATCATCTGGACATGGCAATTATTTATACATTCGATCCACACACGACGGCATTTTCAGCCGAATTCGGTATGCATCGCGTCTTCCGTTTTCCCATGTGCGTCCACGAAATTAACGTGCCACCGACAAAAATTAGCATAATTAAGGCCGCATGACGCCGGCGACGTCAGCATTGAGGTTATGCCTATTTGCAATTGACGTGAATTTCCCTCGCCACGCACAAAATGATTTAACATCATTAGAGCGGCATTTTCGAATGCGTCAATTGCAAGATGCGATGTTTGACAATGCACATTGTGTATTAGGAACTGGTATGGCTCAAGAGATGATAATTTGGGTTATATTTGCTATCCGTTCGTTTTTCGTGGCGTGTGTTTGGTTAGCTGCGCGTCTGTGAGTGTGGTTTAGCACGTTAGACACGTTGCCAGACACGCAGACGATGGTAATTTATATAATTTCAGTCGTTTCGCACGTTCCGCGTCTGCTGTTAGAACATTTCATGATCTAGCACACGGTTATAGTGTTTCATGCATTGGATACGCCGCACGGCGTAAAGCTGCAAATGAAAATGTAGCTCCGGTTATGTCACGCGAGGACTCGCTAATTTTATCGATTGACAGCGGCGATTAAATTTAATTATGTTATTAAGGTCAATGCGCCAATGAGCGTGGTCGCGCATGCTGAATGTAATGCTGAAAGAAGCGAAGAGTACTACAATTAGGCCAGGTGATTGAAAATCAAGTTTGATGTGTGGCAACAAATTAAACTATTATGAACAAAGTTTATATCGAGTAGACATTTTTTATATTCAATTTGAAAGTAATCGGAGTAAAACCAAGATTAGAAATGAAATGACCGAATTTTTAGCATTTACTTGTCTTTCATTAGCGTTTATATAATCGATACTCGCTTTAAATTTATTACAGATACCTATGAAGGTAAAAACATTCAAAACAATAATATTTGTGGAGAATCGGCATTTGGGATGTTAATTTTATGACACTTGACGTGTAGTAAAATGCTTAATTAATGCATCATTTGATAGAGACATTGTTCTACTTTTAATTTAGCATGTGGTTGTCGAGGATATACAATTAGGAATGAAGTAAATTTGTGAGAAACTGGTAAATTGTCAGATCGAAACATTCTGAACAATCCGAATTTAACAAGTTTTGTGTTGATTTTACTTTCACCTCTTATTTGCTAACATCATTTGCGTTAATTCCTAATTCATATTCTTTTTAATATGTTTGTTATCCTTGTTTTGGCTACATCCATTTTTGTTCTTGTCTTTATATCAGTTTCGTTTTTGATTTGATTTACAAATTTCATTTGCGGAAACTCTGCTAAGCCACCTCTGAAATGATGGCCGTCTGATAGTGCTCGGTGCTTAGACATGCTACTGTCAATATTTATCTCCTAATCAAAAGGAATTGAAGCCGTCTGTGGCGGCGCGTCGCCGTCGACGCGGAACGATGAGTTTGTTAGATGATAGTCACTTGTATTGCTGTTTTACTGTACTGCGAGTTGAAATGTTCACAATGTGTCCACATTCTCAACATGCACATATCCTCCATGTGCCCTGAATGGAGGCAGACTGGTCGTTAGTGTTGTGCACGTCACGTTCGCGTCCCCATTCGTCTCCGGCACTCGACATCCTGTCCGCCATTATTGCCAGGCTTTAAAAGTTTAAATCAACACAGCACGCTACTAGACCCACTAAATGCTTAAACCAGCAGAGTGCGACGTGTATGTTATGTTTGATTTGTGGAAAAGCCAGTTGATGTACGCCAGGCGGAAAGCAAAATTGTTGGAGTTTGTGCTTCTACTTAGCGTGCACGGAGCAAATGACTTAAGATGACACACAGGTGAAGAAGTTATTTGGAGACGTGGGTCATTCGTTGAATAGAGATGCGACCACATTTTCAGGCAGTATTTTTGTTAGAGTGTATGCTTCGGGTAATGAATATGAGCACGGCTCAGTAATATTCGTGTTTGTACGAATGCCACGCAGGTGATGGTTACAATTGATGCGACGTGAGTGAAATTGTTACTACCTACGTTATTATTTTGCCATGAAAATGCTATTTCAACATGAATATATCCAGATTATTAAGGGAGAGTAAAACATCAATTTAACTTATTAGATTGAACAATATGGTTGATTGAGATTCATTTGAACAATTTCCATCCAGTAACTTCAAATTTCTACTTGGAATTGAAACTTCAATATATATATATATATTTTCAACAAAGAAATTTTTGATACTTATTGTGTTTTGTAACATTGCCTCCTCATTGTGATCGTCCCCGTGTCCTGTTGTTGTTTAAAAAGCAATTTCCATCGATTTTTATCGACGCCCGTGTCAGATATTGCTCTCAAAAGCTCCGAAGCCGCTAGGAAAACAGTATCGGCCTGTGATCAGCTCCATTTCGAAACGCGAGCATTGTATAAAATGCTTCTCCGCGGCGGCGAGCCCAATAAATCATGCCCTCGAGAGCGCCTCGCGTCGTTCGTAGATTAAACGCGCTCAGGCTTTAATTTATTTATGATTAATGACCGCAATTCCGGACGAAAAATCCAAACACACAAAAAAAAAAGTTCAAAAAGTCTGCCACCACCAATATCAAAAACTAAGAAAAGACAGATAGAGACAAATTTACAACACTGTAATATTCCTCATCAAAAAAAAAAAAAAAACAAAAAACAAAAAAAAAACAATCAACTGAAATAGTTTTGCGACGAAATTGATCTAAAA